>NC_051171.1:153752573-154295073 GCF_013339725.1 Rhipicephalus microplus | reverse complement strand
ACTTAATTACCTTGTACCTTCAATCTATGTATATACGCATTAAGTGTCATTTTAAGCATTTTTTTTTCGTTCTTCTAGAGATGTCAGAGTGCAAGCAAAATTTCGCATAGTAGAAGGGCGCACGTCCAAACTCATTTTTTCCCCTCCATAAACTCCTTAGTGTCACAGTGTACTGTGAGAACGCATAAGAACAACAACAACAAAAAAAGACAGCACAAACAACGTTCTCGATATTTCAACCACAACATCACACAGGTGAGTTGGAGCAACGCATAGCAGCGCACAAAACAAAGTTCGCTCATAATACCTGCTGTTTTACGTACCAAAACCACAATATTGCGTACTACTCAGTATGGTTATGAGGCGCGCCCTAGTTGAGGAATTTTAAAGCGGAGTAGTAACGTTTTTCGTTCTGCTGTAGCGTGATCGCAAAGACTATCACGATCGTGGAAGGCCTCTGCATTTCCAGCGTTTGCAACGTGATGATCCAGCCGGAGTGCCCTCTCTTCATCCTCTTCTTCATGTTTTGCTCCACTCCCGTGTGTACCAGGAGTTCGCTCTCTCGCTGCGCCGACTTGTCCGGCGTGGGGTGCAATTACACAAGTGGGCGAAAGAGAGAACAAGTACACAGTGTGAAACAAAACAGAAAGAGAAATGGAGAAAGGAAAGAGAGAGAATAAAGATACAGAAATACACAGTGAGAGAGATAGAGAGAAACAGATTGAAAGAATCAGGCAAGAAGGATATATATAAAAAAATAAGCACACCACGAAAACAGAAAGAGGGAAACAAATAGAGAGAGAAGGGGAATCGAGCAACAGAGTGAGATAGAGACGAAACAAGGTGAAAAGATCGAGACAAGATAAAAAGAAATAGAAAGAAACAAGAGACAACAACTTCTCTTCAGGATCCCATACTAGTGCTTTGGGATACAAAATAAGAAAACTTACATGGCCCGGAATAAACGGGGATGTTGGTCACTACAGTAATGATAGAAAAAACACAAAGAAAGAAAGAAGAAAAAAGAAAGGAAGAAAGAATGAAAGAAAGGAAGAAAGAATGAAAGAAAGACAGAAAGAAAGAAAGAAAGAAAGAAAGAGAGAGAGAAAGAAAGAAAAAAAAGAGAGAAAGAAAGAAAGAAAGAAAGAAAGAAAGAAAGGAAAGGAAGGAAGGAAGGAAGGAAGGAAGGAAGGAAGGAAGGAAGGAAGGAAGGAAGGAAGGAAGGAAGAAAGGAAGGAAGGATGGAAGGAAAGAAAGAAAGAAAGAAAGAAGAAAGAAAGAAGGAAGGAAGGAAGAAAAAAGAAGGAAAGAAAGAAAGAAAGAACCAAGAAAACCACCCCGCCGCTCCACGGTTCCCTCAGCGAATAATGCAAAGATTCATCTTTTTTTTTTTCAGCGTGCACAAACATCCTACGGTACACAAGCCTCAAGCGTTCCACCTTCGTCGAAAATGCGACCGCCTCCGTCGGCATCGAACCCGCGACCTCCGCGTCAGCAATCGAGCACCGTACGCCCACTGCATCAGGTATACAGTAACGTCTGAAACGCCTCTAACGGTAGAAGAATGCAATCAGGGAGTTTTGCGGACAGCGCACGCAAAGTTTGAGGGGGTTGCGGGCGCATAGCGTTCACGTTCGTCACTCTACGGGAGCCCGCTAGAGGTAAGCGCACGGCGCACGCGCAGCGCAAACGCAGAGTTTTGCGTACGCTATTCGAAGACTATAAGTGGCGTGGGATATTCAGTGATATCAAAATTTGTTTTGTGAATGTGTCACGCGCTAACCCTAAATCACGCACCACACACCGCTACGTCTTGCCACTCTTCCCAACCAAGCCGAACTGCCCCTTTCCCCACACACGCCACCCCCACCACTCCAGTCCCAATGATGATGATGACGCCATCACGTAGCGCCCTCTCTCGGCCAAGTCCCGATGATGATGATGACGCCGTCACGTAACGCCCTCTCTCGTCCACCCTCACAAATGAATTTCCGATGGCGGCGATATTTCTCACGCCTTGGTTCTCTCACTGCTGCTTTATTATTTCACTTTATTGTTTCGATTCCTGATTTATTTCACAGGCTGTAAGCTCAGTGTCGACGTCTCTTGTCGGTGCGGTCACTCTAGGCCATTTCCTACAGCTACAAAACGCCGCTGTGCTAAATGCGTCGCGCAACCCATGAGCGTACTTTTGTGCGCGTGTTTAACCCACGCTTCGAGTGCTGGCACGGATGTGGTGACGAGGTCACGTGACATAGCAAGGATGAGTGGGAAACGTAAACGTTCGCACAAGCCGGGAACAGGACTGATACGGATTTGGTCACGATGAAAACATTTCGGTCTAAAAAATGTAATTTCGTTAGAGCTCCGCTAAGTTTAATACAGGCAAAACAGTGTGGGCGACTTGTTTTTATAGGTCGGGTTTCCGGTACACGACATATAGAAGTCATTTATCACACGTACTTTTTTCCAGGATCTAGGCTTAACGTTTGTACAGTCGTGGCTATTCATTTTGATACAACTAAAATATTTTCACTTAGAAATAGGGCTTTCGCGAGAACACTATACGAGGTATATCGCGCACAAAACAATGCACGTGCCTTACTTTATAGGTCAGCCTTTGGTATTAGAACGTACAGAAGTACGAAGTTATTTATCAGGCGTGCTTAATGCCAGGATCTAGGTTTAATCTTAAGAATGTTAGATGGAATGCTCATTTTGATAAAATTAAAATGTTTCCACTTGGAAATATCCCTTCCGCAAAAACGCTCCGAGATTTATCGCTGCCAAACAACACATGTGCCTTATTTTATAAGGCAGCCTTCGGTATAAAAACCTACAGAAGTACGAAGTTCATTATGAAGCTTCGTTAAGTACGTGATCAAGGCTTAATATTTTATCACGCTCACACTTCAATACTTGGAGAATATTTCAGTATAAAGAGCCATAGTTTTTTGAGGATGAAGCCAACTCAGCTGGAGGCCGTACAATACAGACGACCCGCTTTTGTAGGCGCAGTTTCCGGTACACAAAGCGTGGAAGTTCTTTGCGTGGCGTTTCTAATGTCATGGAATGGAAGCTCCAAATCTTAATCGTGGGCGTTCGAAGTGCTGAATCGTATAGATGCGCGGTTTCTTCTGGGCGACACTCAATAGATTTAGTTTAATCCTGAATACAGCATGGTTTCAGGAACTCTTAGAAGAGCTCAAGTTCTCGAAAAAATCAAACAAACTTTACGTTCGTGACGTCACGATGACGCACTTGAACCAGCATCTCAACGTGACGTTTTAAAAAGATTCGAACTTCTCTACCTTTATGTTGTCTTCTGACAATAAGCCCACGATAAAGACAATAAAGGTGACTTAATTCTTGTCGCCATGCACAGGAGGTTTTGTTTCGTTTTCTAACTAGGGGGCCTTTTCCCGTATAAGCCTATGTAATTATCAATATTTAATTAACACAAATAGCCCCGCCGCTGTGGTCTAGTGGCTAAGGTACTCGGCAGGGCGCGGGTTCGAATCCCGGCTGCGGCGGCTGCATTTCCGATGGAGGCGGAAATGTTGTAGGCCCGTGTGCTCAGATTTGGGTGCACGTTAACGAACCCCAGGTGTTCTAAATTTCCGGAGCCCTCCACTACGGCGTCTCTCATAATCATATAGTGGTTTTGGGACGTTAAACCCTACATATCAATCAATTAATTAACACAAATAAACTTCTTATTATGATTCGCGTTGTGTACCCTCAAGTGTCACAATTCAAGCTTGTAATGAAATCACGAAGCAAGCATCAAGCGCTGATTCTTAAATTCGAATAAGCGCTGAATTACGGCCGTGTCCTCTGTAGACCTTGTTCAGCACATTGGGTTCGACGGTATACAAACCTCAGTGCGACCTTGCGTTACAACGTGAGCACGTACGGCACCAAGGACTCCGGTCAGTTTGCGTAGCAGTGACCAGGGGCGGCTCCCCGTTCACTCTACAAGGATCACTGCGCAGAATCACTTGGAAAGATTTCAATTAAAGCGAACACGCTTCGGTTGCATCGCGATCAAGACCTGCTGCGTATATGCTGTGTGCAGCACGCTGCGAACATACCCTTTTGAATCTCCGCGGGAAAACTGACACTCGACGCTCATGCTGGGCAAGAGCACTAGGTAGGTAGAGTAGCGATGTGTTTGCACCTCAAGGTATGGCGATCAGTTAAAAGAGCTGTTTCATACTCAACTGCACGGGCGTAGACAGATTATTATTTTTTTTGTTGGGGGGGGGGGAAATAACCTTTCGATATAGTCCTTTTTCACTCTGTATGCCGAGGCACAAATAATTTACGGGGAGGGGGGGGGGGCACGAGCCCGCATTGCCACCTCCTGGCTACGCTATACTGCTCAACGGAGTCTCGGTACTCCAAGCAACAGCAGAGTTTACGTTTTCTCTACCAAAGTGAACAAGAACTCGCGTGCCTTGTGCATTCACCTCAGACGACTCGAAAGGCATGCAAAGCCATGTTTTTCGTCAGAGTCAACGTATTGATACCCACCCTCCCCCCACCCAATTCCAAATACTTCCCGCACCTATCCCGCGGTATTTCGCCGTCTTCATGATCGGACCACCTTCCACCAAGCGACGATGTGATGCGATGATGACACCATCATGTTACGTCACGTTAGGTGATGTAATAGCAACGTAACTTGTTTTTGTGATATCGACGCCAAATGCTGGAATCATCCCGTAAACAATTTTCGCGCCACTCATGCTGACGCAGACGGTAAAGTCTCGCGTTTGATGAGGCATCAAGCGTTCGCCATAGTAATTGACGGTCATGTGGACTGTTTTCTCGCAAATCTTAGTACGAGGGTGCGTAAGTTTCATTCACATCATGCGCTGCGCATTTAGTGTATCACTCACGACCTCACGACGCGAAGCTTTCGTTACATCAAACGAACACACCCGCATTTATTACACAAAACTGCCCTATACAATGTAAAACAGCTTGTTGTTGGGCTATTTGGTCAAGAAATTAATTTGAGCGCAAACGCACGACACATTCACGCACACACATGCCCGTGTGCGTGTTTGATGCCTGAGTGTGTGCGTGCGTGAATATGTGTGTATTTGCGCTCAAATTGATTTATTTTAATGCCCTCAGTGAGTCAGTGAGTGAGTGTGAGTGTGTGTGTGTGTGTGTGTGGTGTGTGTGTGTGTGTGTGGTGTGTGTGTGTGTGGTGTGTGTGTGTGTGTGTGTGTGTGTTGTGTGTGTGTGTGTGTGTGTGTGGTGTGTGTGTGTGTGTGTGTGTGTGTGTGTGAAATACGTTAACGTAAATGTTTCACGTTAATCCGTTGCGGATACGTTGCTGTATAGAAAGGCTCACGTAACTCGCTCCAAATTTCCGAGTTATGTAGACATGCCAGCCAGCTAGACAAAAAAAAAACACACAAGAAGAACGGTGATTGCCGTCGCATGAAACAAGTTTGACTATTTGCCATTAATTTTTTTTAATTATACAGTTCATAAATATTAACTTGGTAACCAGATACTATCAATGTTCACGGACACGTTCACGTTTTTGACCATATCTCCAATACAATATTCGTGTAAATGCAGTACGCATAGCGAAGCGGCTTATGGACTCGTATCGAATGAGGCATATAAATGGGGACCGATTACGAATGCCGAGTGCATGCGCCGTGTTTCTGTGTGTTTATGCGAAGCGTGAACGAGGAGAATTCCCTGCTGCGCAAAATGATCAACACTAGCCAAGGTCGAACAGCACGCTCACTGCGATACATGCAGTGGCGGCCTTCAAAACGGGATTGGTGTTTTGTTTGACGTTTTTATAGTGCGAGTGTCTACAAAACACGAGAGCTGGGAAGGAATGAAACAAAAGAAAATACAAGAAGAAACAAACAAGCAAAGAAAGTTTTTGTCAATAACCTATAGGCGCCCGCAAGGGGGAGGGTGCAAGGAACGGGGGGGGGGGGTCTAATCCTTTAAAGTGAGGCATCGATTTTGCCCCATAACTTCACTCAGTCAGCCATTACACGTCATTTTAGGGTGCATGGGTTTTTGTATTGATACGCATATTTTTGACGACAATGGCAACCTAGGACCTCTCTCGACGTTGCAATAAAAACACTACAACTTTCCATGTTTACCGGAGGGCCAGGGACCAATGGCAGATCTTTGTGAAAAAACGGCAGAATTCGGGGGAGGAGGAGGCTGGCACTTTTTTATGCTTTCATAATGGAAAACTGAGACGCTCATGGTCAGCATACACCGCATACGCTCATGGTCCGAGCAAACACTCAGAGTCCATATCACATATCACGAAATTGCTCGTAGGGACTCCAAATTCCATCGTTTTCTCTTTTTTCGATGCAGCTATATTGAAAGGAAGGTGGGAGTGAGCGGTCATTCGATAATTGCGAAGACTGATTTCTCGAATTAAACGCGAACGGAACATATGAACACATTCAGACGTTTTCTATACCTACAGACATCGTGCAGTAATATGCAGCTAACTTTAGTTTGTTTTATTGGTCACCTTCTATTTTGAACTCGTACGTGAGTGAATAAGCAAGCGATCGAATGATCGAGTGATCAACAAAGTGATCGAGTGAGTGAGTGAGTTGAGTGAGTTGAGTGAGTGCCTTTAAGAGGTAACATCACAGTCTTCGCAGTGCAATTTGCGGAACGCAGCTGAAATACACGACCGTTCTTCGACGCTGATAGTGTGCCATACGACACTGCACTAAAATATGGTAAAGTGAGTATATTAATCATTTTTTGGGGTCTCGCGAGCCAAAATGCCCACGACGTGACTCCGAGGCACACCGTAGCATGGGTCTCAGGAAATTTCGATTTCTTTGGGTTCCTTGATCTGCACCTATAGGTGTATACGAATTTTCAGCCCTTTCCCCAGTGTAGGGTAGCATACCAGCCCTCTTAGAGTGAGTAGACCCCTGCACGTTTCCTTTGTTTTCTCTTCCCTTGTTCAGAGAAAGAAAGAAAGAAGTGAAGAAAGAAAGAGAAAAAGAAGAGAGAAAGAGAAGAAAAAAAAAGAAGAGAGGAAGGAAAGAAAGATAGAAGAAAAGAAAGAAGGAAAGAAGGAAAGAAAGAAAAAAGAAAGAAAGAAAGAAAAAAGAAAGAAAGAAAGAAAGAAAGAAAGAAAGAAAGCAGCAGTCGTTGGCGTGATAATGCTCTTTACCGTCTTTACCGTTTACATGCCGTCACCGAAAGGTGCCCGATAGCCGTATAGTTCGCTGAAACTCTCTCCCGAGACTGCACAACGAGTCCACGGTGTGCGAGTAAATGTGTCGGCCCATCGGTCCAGAGATCCTGCTGAAGATCGAATGGCTTCGCCGAATTCACGCCACGGTAATATGCAGGGGCCACCTCGAGTCACTCTTAGATAGATTCGAGTGGAGCTCTTACCAATGGTATAAAGAAGAAATAGAACGTGAAGGCTTACTAGTCTACACTTAGAATCCGCTTTTTTTGTCGGGAGAAGCCGAGAGGCGCCTAGAGCCTCATAACTCCCGAACGTATGCGAAAGGGCTATTACGAATTTAAAAAAGAAAAAAAGGATACGTTTCTCTCGAAAAACCGCAGTGACGGTTACGGCACTCTGGAAACACCCAGGGGTATTCTACTTTACCTACAGCCGGAAACGGCTTGAGCCATTACCGAAGCCAGCTAGTGGTGCTAAAACCACGATACCACCGAGGTGCAGACGAGCACGCGAACTTTCTCAGCAAGCGAGGCGATAAAGCTAAGCACGGTTGTCGTTATTTATTTATTTATTTATTTATTTATTTATTTATTTATTTATTTATTTATTTATTTACAGATAGTTCAGGCCCTATTCATGGCCGTAGATCGAGTGATGAAATCCTTGTGGAAACAGAAAATATACAGAACTGCGCTTTAGAAATCCATATTTGCCATTCATAAATTCACATCCTACAAACAAAGCAGTGAAGCAGCGAGAGAGAGAGAGAGAGAACTTTATTTGCGGATAACGCGGAGCATTCCAATTGGTCGGGCCTCTATTCCAGGGCTCCGCTGGTTCTAGCCATCATCTCAACCCGTTGGACCAGCCAGCGCTGATCAACAATGGCCGAGCTGGACAGCAGCGCCTCCCATTGTTCCTCTGTGTTGTTCATGTTGTGGTGTTCTTCATTGTGATGCGTACACTCCCACGTGATGTGAAACAGAGTTGGAGTGGCCCCACACCACGGACATATATCTTTGTATGCTGTGGGGTAGAATACATGCAGCCTGTGTAAGTTCGTGTATGTGTTTGTTTGGATTCTGCGTAATGCCACCGATTCCATTGCTGTGAGTTTCTTATGCGGTGCTGGATACACTTTTCTATTGTCCCTGTAATACTGAAGAATTGTACCAAAGTTAGCGTCTATGGGCGTTGGATCCTCTATTGCAGTGTGCAAGGAAGCTCGGTAATTTGTGAAGCCTCGAGCCGCCTCATCCGCAAACTGGTTCCCGGTGACGCCCTCGTGCCCTGGCGCCCAGATAATGGTTTGGGTGTATTCGATTGGGAAGTCCTTGTGAGCTTTGGTTAGAATTTGGAAGGCCTTCATACATATTCTACCTTTTTCGTAATTTCTACATGCAGCCTTCGAATCTGTGATTACTGTCATTGGAGCTTTTCGCTCCCTGCCCTCCTTGATTGCCAGCGCGATCGCTATCTCCTCCGCTTCTGTGATAGAGGCTTGGGCTATGGAGGCACAACTTGTGACGTTTCCTTTTCGGTCTGTGACCACGGCCACCATGTTCTTTGCATTTGCCTGATATGGTGCAGCGTCAGTAAATCTCGCCGTATTCAAATATTTTGTCTTTTTATCTAGGTAAGCGGCTCTTGCTTTACGTCTTCCAGCATGTAAAACTGGGTCCATGTTCTTCGGTAGGGGGCATGTTTTATACCAGGCTCTGACTGAGCACGACAATTCCTTAGCTCTTCCATGTGCCTGTACTTGTTCATCGAGGCCGATCCTCTGAAGCAGCGAGCCTGTAAAATATTGCTACGAGAAGGAGACCAACTCGGAGGAGTAGACACAGATATATTTACATCGGGTTAAGCGCGCAGTGCCAGCGATACAGATGAGCTCGCGCCAGTCTATCTTCTTTGTCCTCCTCATCTCGATGCCACTGATACGTATAACAATATTTAGCGCACATTTGGAAATGTGCAATATGTTGATAAAAACGTCGTGTGCGTGTGCTCTAGTGGGAGGAAGGGGCACATCCGTAATGTGAATAACAGACAACCAGTAGTCATTCGGAGCAACAGAATAGTTCCCAATGGTTCGGGAAACGAACTTCGAGGAAGACAGCGAGTTGGATATGGAGTGACAAAATTTATCATTTAGCAGCAGTAAAAGGGAATTATAGCACAACCGCAGGACAGTGTAAACAGGAGGTTAGTGAGAGAGGGACACACACACACACACACACACACACACACACACACACATATATATATATATATATATATATATATATATATATATATACCTACGATCACAATACTGCCTAATGTGAATTCTTTGCGCAGCTGTTTAGATGTTTCAATTTTGCGGAAAAGTTCTGCTTTGCGGTGGAGCGCTACTCTGGATTCAGGCGTCGGCGGCGTTGAGCCTCTGCTCGGGCAACTCGTTAAGCGGCAGTCGACGCACTTCCACCATGTTGCGTCGCTCATTGTTCAAAAAAGAACTGTCTGAGAATATTTCGTACCTATAGGTGCACGGTTTAGGAGAAAAACGCCGTGGGTAGCGTGACTGGTGCCGACAATTTCGCGCAGCCCATTTCACGTCAACTGCCGCAGAAGGAGCTTAACACAACTGCTTCGCTAACCGGGAAGCCACAGAAGGCGGCTCGCTGACGCGTTCCACACTAGAGAGTTTTAGTACTGCGTACGCTGCGTACGTGGCGGCGTTGCGTACGTAAGGACGCCACGTTCAGCGTAGTGCGCATGCGCAGAACGCAACGCGCACGTATCACGTTACGTGCGCAGCAGCTACGTACGCACGAGCTGATCGCGCCGCTCTCGTACAAGTTCGCGACAGCGCGAGACTTCGTTTTGTAAAATGGCGGCATCGAAGGCAAGCACCGAGCGGCTCTGTGGCTTAAAATATGGCCATAATCTGGCTATAACACTTGGATTGGCTCACATGGGCTGTCAACAACACGTGCTTCTATTTTGATCTACCAGATGGCGCAACACGCTTCACGCTCGTTACGTACGCGGGTGCTACGGCGTACTAAAAGCCGATTAGTGGCAAACGACGCCACGTAACGCAAGGCGCTTGCGTGATGCGTACGTAGCACCATTCCGCAGAACTAAAACTCTCTAATAGCAGCCGTGGACAGACCTCCGTTCATGCGGCGCTTTATTTCCGTATATTTTATCGGTGGGCGCCTCGAAACATACCATAGTGATGGCGTCATGAGCGACCACACGATGGTGCGCACTTCTGTGCCATGGGTGGCCACCGCGGAATTTGCGACGTGTCTCGCCAGTTTCCTTCTCCTCACGCTCTCCTTGCTACCGCCGTCTTTCATCCTCTGCTACGCTACGCGTTTGCTCTCTTTCGTTCTCGTTCTATACCACATGTGCACGATTCCGCTACATTGAGGGCTACGTGTGCGTACTCTCTTCGTATATACACAGCGGCGCTTCCATTTGGCAAAGTCGTTGTGGTGGGGTTTTTTGTGAGCGACGTATCCAGTGATTGATCTTTGTCCCAGTAATCCGCCCTCCGACAGATCCGAGATCGGAATTTCATATTATCTCAGAAAGAAGTGCAGTTCACTCATGCGGGAAACAATACCGTCACGATTCCACTGCATTATGAAAGGCACTTTTCGACGATTTAACGTGCACCGAGGCTTGGCCTTCGGCATCCTACTGCTGGTTGTGCCCGAAACAAACAAGCAGCACTGATTCTAGAGCCAGCAAGGCCTGAAGCATGGTCTTCGCAGTACCTGGTGGCATTGTCGCTAGGTGAGAAAGTAAAGCGGCAAACATCTCCGCAAATCTCCGCAGTGTCGTGGATATTTTCCTCATTTCCCTTTGTCTTCTGCTCATGCTCTTGTCTCAGTACTCTGCCATAAGTAGATTGTGTAGAAATGTTCCGAGCAGGCTCAGTCGGCCTGGCTGCTTGTTTTGCTTGATTCGCATTGCCTGGTGTTTTCAGGAAGCATTCTTCTGATTGCATCTCACGTAAATTTTTGGACTAGTTGATATTCTGTCTTCTAATTATGCTCTTCCAATTGCCTCCGATCTCTCCAATTGAGTCACAGTACGAACGGCTCGAAACACTTCATCGTAAAGGGCTCAGAGTTACTTCGGGAGTGCCAAAGTTTGCAGCGGGCATAAAGTAGCTCCACGAAGCTCGTCTTCCGCCGTTACGTCTTCTCGCCTCTCAACTGCTGCTGACGCAGCTTTGCCGACTTAACGAATCGAGTCCAGGACGGGCACTTCTCGGTCGCCTTCGGCGACGCACGGAATCGCGAGCTTTCGTGGCCTTAAACACCCTTCGCCATCTTGGCATCGATTTCCCCAAACACAGACAAATTTGACAGGACCCACCTTGGTCCCATGAGGATGTCAGGTGACGATTCCACAGATGCCAAGCAAGCGTCCCACACCCACAGCAGAAGTACATTCTTTGGTATTTGAATACATTGAAGAAAAGTACGCACATCATTTTAAAGTTTTTACCGATGGATCAGTCGACATAGTGCGTGGTGCAAGTGCTGCAGCGTTTCTGATCCCGTCTCTAAAGGCATCCTGGGCAGCGCGATTCGAGTGCGTTGTTTCATCGACAGCATGTAAAAGCGTGGCTGTTCAGGCAGGCCTGAAGAAACTGAAGTTTTGTAGGCAGCAACAAGTCGTGCCGTTTTCGGGCAGTAAGCCCGTTTTACAGCGGCTAAATCATGGATTGGTTTTGGATCGACGCACTCAAAGATCACTGAGAATCCTTAAATACCTGCATGGCATTGGTATAAACATTAAATTTCAATGGATTCCATCAGATGTGGGTATAGCGGGTAATGAGGCGGCTGAAAGACTTGCCCGGAATGCTCCGGAGCTTACACCAACGAAGAAGGCTTCCAAATACAATCAGCGTACTTTACGAGAAGCTGTCAATAAGCATTTTCATTCGGTATGGCTGACGCCTCGCCAGCCATGTGTGACGAAAGAGCTATCAATGGAAGAGGCCTGCTTGCTTCATCGCATCCGAACGGGATCAGCATGGCTCCACAAGATCAGACTCTCCGCGACACCCTTGTGCCCGACGTGCAAGGAAAATGGTGACATAGAACACTATTTGCTCAAGTGTCGTGAGCTTAAGAAAGAACGGCAAGGTTTACTTGAGGAATTGCAACGTATAGACTCGCCATGTGACAGCGTGACTGATATTGTGTTTCGGCGTGGTCACTTGATCTTCAGAAAACAGGTGTCGCGACTTCTCTTGAAATTTTTGAATGCTACAGACCTCGCATGTGACTGGTGATAAGTGACAATCATGTTTGGCGTATAGTGCAGCGAAAGAGCACCGGCACAATACTGCATGCGGAATAGCACAGAGGCCATCGGCTTATGCAGGCTTACGTCGTGCTATGGCACGATCTTTTTTTTTTAAGAGTTTGCTCGTGCTTAGTTTAAAAAAAACGAAAGGACATTAGATACAGTTAGCAAGGAGGAAACCAGGCTAGGCAACCGCCTGCAAATTATGCAAGGCTAGGCCCGCCGGCTACCAACAACATCTTAATCCTAATCCTTATTCGTTCTCGTTCATAGCCTCCTATATGCTATGTCTCATTCGACCTGTTGGTCGAAGCAGAAACGGGTGCTAAGAGCTGCATTCTAAAACACCGTTCTTCGTACATCCACGAAAACAGCGAATCGTTAGACCATTGTCACAAACGACTCCAATTTTCGGAGCATCCGCGGGCCCCACCTTCAAGGAGGGGTGCTTTTGTGTTGGGGGACGACATCCGGCGACTAATGACCCAGCGTGGCGCCGGCTCGTCTACCCTGCACCTGTACCCAAAGGGGCACCAGCGGTTGAAACAAGCAAAATTACTCCCAGATGAGACGGGAACACGTGTACGCCCCTGAGGCGGTTTGAACTGCATCGGAAGAGCAGTTGACGTACAGACAGCAACAAGTGCGGTCGTCGGTGTCGCGAGTCTCGCGTAGGCGGCGAGTACGGAGTGACCCGCGCAACGTATTGAGACGGCTGCAATTCCGGGCACCCTCGTCGTCTACCAAGCCGGCGAGACCTTCAGCGGCACCCGTCAACTCCCCTACGTGCACCAAGGGCTGGTTTGGTCCGTATGGAACTTTTATTGTGACTTTTTTTGTTAAACCGTAAACTTGTTTTAACGAGCCTTTTTTTTAAAATATTTGTAGTGTGCGCTGCGTCGCACGTTTAAATTCTAAAGCGCCACCATGATCATTCTGTAATTAATTTCTAGTGTCTCTCTCCTTTGATTTCCATCTTGTGGTTATTTTGTTAATGTTCCGCATATTTGTCTTTAGCCTGTATCTTTTGTAGTGTTTTTAGCCCATTTTGTTGCATAGCTGTTCTTTCTTCCTTTGCGTATCAGTGTTACTCCTCTCTGTTATTTTTCTTAACTCCTGCCTTTGCCAGTGTTCCAATTAAATGCTTGTTTATGTGTAATCGAACTCCGTGTCTGCTCTATGAGTGCGTCGGTCAGGCCCACACATCACCACACGTGAAACCCCGCACGGGTCGACCAACCCGCAAATAAATTCGAAATGTGCCACTTCGAGGCCTTTCAGGCGTCGCAGGCCGAAGCGTAAAGTGGAAGCCTGCGAGTCTGCCGCACGTCGATGTTGGATCGGCGGGGCCTCACTCGAAGTGTGTGACATTATCTGGCGTCCGCGCGACAGGACTGGCCGACCACGTGGTGGTGTCTGAGAGACTGACGTAGCTCTGAGCGTGATATGTAGACGTCCTTTTATTGTTTTGTTGGTGGACAACTGTTTTAACAATGGACGGCACGGAGTTTGATAAGCTTATTGAACAGGGCAAAGCCTTTGGCTTTGTAGGCAAGGAGTTATATAATTTCGTCGAAAAAGAACGAAATAGACTTAAAGAGGAGCGCGATGCCGAACGCATTAGGTACAGGCAACATCTGGAATATTCGATGGAACAGGAGCGAGAAAATTCAAGGCTTAGAATTCAGAGAGAAAAAGAGCGCTTGGGACTGTGTGCCACACAGTCGGGTCCCAGCTTAGCCGCTAGAATGTCTAATAGCGCGACCGTCCATGCCCCGAACAAGTTGGCACAGTCGTACCATGAGTACGTTGAGAAACTGCGCCTGAAGATTCAAAGCAGGCGGCGCGAGTTTGAGGCTTTTGATGTAATGCATAAAAAATGCAAAGAGCCCGTAGGTGCCAGACCACTGAGAGCCGGCAGAGGTAATAGTACTGTTGGGGAGAACATCGGGTTCACGAGTGAACCTAAAATGTTAGCTGCTGAAAGTCCTGTTGTGGCCACAAAGGCCACTGAAGGCCTCAGTGATGGCGACGAGGTGCTGTGCCTGGAGAGTCTTGTTAATACAGAAATGCCATCTGTAATGGACTTGGCACAGCCACCCTGTTTGTGCGTCGCCATAGCAGCTAAATGTGAAGTTCGCAGTACCTCCGGCCCAGTAGGTGAGGAGCCCTGTACAGAGAGCGGGGCACAGTCGGGTGCTGACGCGCACTGCGAGCTGGGCAATGTTGGGGCAAGTAGTTCTTCCAGGTGCGAGCGGCGCAGCCCCGAGGAAGATGCTTGCATTGCTCAGCCGTCAGTCAAGCTTCCCGCAAGTCAGGGTGTCCACAAGTTAACGAAAAATCCCGACTGTATAGGCATTATAGCCGAAGAGACAAGCGAGACAAGTTCTGCTCTGCAAATGTTGCAAGCGGACTTTTCAAAAGTGAGCACTGGGCAACGTCCAAAAAGAAAAAGACGCCGCACAAACAGAAGGAAAACGAAGGCTGCTAAGCAACCGGGAAAATCGCGAATTGCCAAACGGCAATCAACGCAACGAAAGCTTCGTTTGCGTTTTGTGGCATTCGCCAGTCGAGTGGGTTCCTATGCTTCAAACCGCCCGACAAATAGAGGGGGGAGGCAGGCATTTGTTCGTGGAGCTCGGAAGAGCCGACCCCCTTCGCTCCATTGTCCTGCTCGTAGCGCGGGGGGCCTTGCGAGGCAGCGCTTTTCGGCCAAGCGACACGACGTGGCTCGGAGACCCGTTTTCGTAGAACGAAGCGTCCATGAAGGCATGCCTCCGGGGTGCAGACTAACGGGAAACAGGCGTCCGTGTAGCGGCCATACGCTCTTTTGTCTGCCCGGGTTGTTTCGAATGGCTCCCCCAAGAGTGCGACCACCTCGAGCACGGATAAAATTTGCGTACATCTACACTCACAAGTAACCTTAAAGGCAGATGACTTGTTTTTTTTTTTTTTTTGAAACAATGTTCAGCTATGTTTTTCGATTTAGGAGTATTCCATCAATGAGGGGGACCAATAGCTTAGTTAATTCATTGTTTGCTTGTGTCGTCCATGTGTTTGTAGACGATGTTCTTATGTTTGAACTTACTACACGTTTAGTTAGGGAAGCTCTGTTTGAGGGACATGGTTATTTTAATTAGTTGGATTTTTAAGGAGACCGGTTGGTCATATAATCAAAGTCTATCACGGTACGCATGTGTGATAAGCATGACGCCTTGTTCTTCAAAGTTTTACTTTTTATTATCACTTCGAAATGAAGCGCTTTAGTGTGCAGCAACTACCGGAACTGTGTACAGGCGATTATGCCAATTTCTTTCTCATTAATCTTTTTTTAAAGCTGCGTGTCAATAAGTGACTTTTCAATACCACGTAAAGTGTGTTTTGTTTTAATATGTGGCATGAAAGAATGCCTACGTGCCTTTTCCTTGAATCGTGCAGTATATTTGAGACTTTCTTTTCGTGTTTCATGTGTATGTCCGTGTCGTGGTGCGCGGGTTGTGACTTTCATTGTATAGTGACCGTGAAAGTGTGGTGTGTCAGGTGTTCTCTGCGGTGTCGTCCACGTCAGCGAAATGGTGCGCGAAAAAAAAGAAACGCGTTGGTGGACGACCGGAACACTGAAAGCTTCCGAACATTGTGCGTTTGTGATTTTCCTGAATATTACGCAGTAATATTCTTAAGAAGGGGGCTATGTCACAAACGACTCCAATTTTCGGAGCATCCGCGGGCCCCACCTTCAAGGAGGGGTGCTTTTGTGTTGGGGGACGACATCCGGCGACTAATGACCCAGCGTGGCGCCGGCTCGTCTACCCTGCACCTGTACCCAAAGGGGCACCAGCGGTTGAAACAAGCAAAATTACTCCCAGATGAGACGGGAACACGTGTACGCCCCTGAGGCGGTTTGAACTGCATCGGAAATTCGGAAGAGCAGTTGACGTACAGACAGCAACAAGTGCGGTCGTCGGTGTCGCGAGTCTCGCGTAGGCGGCGAGTACGGAGTGACCCGCGCAACGTATTGAGACGGCTGCAATTCCGGGCACCCTCGTCGTCTACCAAGCCGGCGAGACCTTCAGCGGCACCCGTCAACTCCCCTACGTGCACCAAGGGCTGGTTTGGTCCGTATGGAACTTTTTATTGTGACTTTTTTTGTTAAACCGTAAACTTGTTTTAACGAGCCTTTTTTTTAAAATATTTGTAGTGTGCGCTGCGTCGCACGTTTAAATTCTAAAGCGCCACCATGATCATTCTGTAATTAATTTCTAGTGTCTCTCTCCTTTGATTTCCATCTTGTGGTTATTTTGTTAATGTTCCGCATATTTGTCTTTAGCCTGTATCTTTTGTAGTGTTTTTAGCCCATTTTGTTGCATAGCTGTTCTTTCTTCCTTTGCGTATCAGTGTTACTCCTCTCTGTTATTTTTCTTAACTCCTGCCTTTGCCAGTGTTCCAATTAAATGCTTGTTTATGTGTAATCGAACTCCGTGTCTGCTCTATGAGTGCGTCGGTCAGGCCCACACATCACCACACGTGAAACCCCGCACGGGTCGACCAACCCGCAAATAAATTCGAAATGTGCCACTTCGAGGCCTTTCAGGCGTCGCAGGCCGAAGCGTAAAGTGGAAGCCTGCGAGTCTGCCGCACGTCGATGTTGGATCGGCGGGGCCTCACTGGAAGTGTGTGACAACCATCTATGTCCTGTCTGTCCATCTCATGATGTACTGAAAAGTTCAAGCCTCTCTCTCTCTTTTATTTATTTTTTATTGTTTTGCCTTCGGAGAACATTTTTGGGGGGATAGTTGGTTCACGACTGCTGAAGGGGGGGGGGGGGGAATGGTAGCGCAAAACAACACACGAACAAAGAGCACAGACAAAGCACGCATACCGTGCGTTTTGTCTCTCCGTGTGTTTCTTTGCGACATAATTTTTTTCGAGCTTTTTTATTATTTCTTTCCATTTACATCCCGCTAAAACGAAATCATATCGGTGCCTCGTTGTTCCTCAGGTGTTCTGCTCGTCGTTCGTCCTTCGTTGTAAACCGACCACGACGGGCCGTGCTGGACACCCGACAGGCTCGAAATCCTAAGCGCACCAATCCTTATCGCCACTTGACGCCCGCCGTCTGCGTAAAAACGTGCTCCGCTTTTACAGGACTCGTTCTCGGCCGCTGCCATGGCTGGGGTGCACGTACCCGATGCCAGCGGCCGGCCTTGTGCTCTTTATTTTTCTTTCCTACACCCCCACCAGCAGAGAGTACAAAACACTAAGGAGCGAGTGGGGGAGGGAGGGGATGGTACGCCTTGAGCTACACAAGCACGCATCTCATCGGCCAGACTCCGTGGCGGCATGTGACGACGAGGCAATCAACTTTGGCGTAACGGCAACGCAGCAGGCTCCGCGTGCAGCAGCAGCAACTGCCACAAGCCGCAAGCCTGTCCTTAACGTCACAAGTGCGTGCCGCCCGATAAGCTGGAATCTAGCCGTGCACGGCCAGCGACTTCAATGTCACCGCATCCCCTCCCTTAACCGCAAAAGGCTTGGCGGCGCCTGGAACCCAGCACCGATCGCCCCGGTTCCTTCACGCGCGTCCTTTGCTCGATTTTGTTCTGGCTTAATTTTATTTTATTTTTGTCTGCACACACTCCGCAACACGCGAGGTTCGGTGACCCTGACCGGCTATAGCTGGCAACGAGCTTAACGGCTGGCTAAACTACGCCCCGCGTCTGTGGCGAAAGCCGCTCGCCGGGGTGTCGCCTTCGCTCTCTCTGAGGAGCTGACGCACGAACTGCTTGCCCCATTATTCTATGGTGTGCAAAGCCTAATTCTATACGCAACGAAACGCCGATATGAAGAGCATCAAATAACGAAATTTTCGACGTACAGAGGCATTTCGCTTTTCACGACTCCGTGCAACTCAATATATTTTGAACTTCGATATAACGAAGCGTGTTATCCGTGTTTTTAATAAATGTAGCGACGCCTCGGCAACCGTCGCATAAGAACAGTTCGTCTCAATTCTTGAGGAATGTCGGCAACGCGCTCGCGTTAATACACAAGCCAGTCGTCAAGATTGCAAACAACGCTTCTCATCGCGACGTCTTCTTCAGTCCTGGCGATGGAGTGCTCTGCTTTGGACGCCCGTTCGTCCTCCGGATTGTGCGGAAAGTTTCAGTTGCGCTTCATTGGACCCTGTATAACCAGTGAACAAACGTCACCGGGGAACTATCGTGTCACTCCCGCCGGGCTTTCTTGGGATTGTCGTGGCGATGGTTCTGATATTGTCCATGTTTCGCGTCCAAAGCCACGTCCCGTTTTAACCCATTAATTCCCACTATGAGAAACATTTTTCCAAACTTCAAAATATTTCTTGGCCACGTCCTTAGAGTCACTAGGAGTGCAAGTTTTCAATAAAAAACATGAAGATATAGTCTGCAAATTAATAATGGGATGTTGCATATGTGCAACAATGGGCAGTAGTGTATAAAATGAAGGCCAAGCCAAGTGAAAGAAACTTTTTATTGCTACCAATTATTTTGGCGAATTTTCAAATTGAAGAAAGCACAATACAAGCATAGCTGTCTGGCGCCTACTGGTGAAAACTAACAAAACAGTTACGGTCTTTGTTGAAACACATCACCTTAAACTTTGCACACGAAACTTAGGTGTACCCTCCTGGGCTTGCCTTGCAGCGGTTCTGTTTTGCATTCCATGTGGGCCAGTGGTCATTGCTGTCTCTTCCGACATCCCTGGGGACATTTAGGCACACTTTCTTGAATGGTGTGACATTCTGAATCGAAGGGCGCCCTGGTGGTCGTTTGTTGAGCAAGATCAGACTCGTTGCAAGCTCAGAGAGGAAATCTCTCAAGGGTGTAGGCGGCAGTTTGTGCTTTTGGAGAATTCTCTTGTGCATGAACCATGCATTAACAGCTGCTATTTTTAGCGTGTGCCAAAACAAATACATATACCAGCGTTTAGACCTGATAGAAAAGCGATAGGAGAAGCACATTTTGTCTAGAAGATCCACGCCGCCCATTGATCTGTTGTAGGAAGAAATGATCGCTGGACAATCGACAAAAATACGCTTTTTCTCCTTGCTGTCGCACCTTTTGACTGATGTAAGCGGGTCAGCACCAATGCAGTTCGAAAGAAGAGTAACAGTGTGGTTGTCATGCCACTTCACTGCCACCATTGTCTTTTGGTCACATGAAGTGACTGAAGTATCACAGGTGTCCCGACCTCGCCTTTTTGATTTCTCATCCATCAACTTGCTGCAGCTGAGTCTGTTTTCACGAACCGTACCAATATAGGAAATTCTCATTCTTGAAAGCTCCTCTACAAGCTGAGGGCCTGTGAAGAAGTTATCAGCGATAACTAGGTTGTCGTATCGCTTCGGTAGGCTGGAACACAGCTGGAGCACGACACCAGCTCCCAACCCAAGCTGGTAGCCACCCTGGCTGCCATAAAAACCTTTGTTGCAGCGCTGGTAGACATCGAAATCATAACACAGACCTGATTCCCCAGAACGTGCCCAAAGTTTTAGACCCCATTTACTCTTTGGTTTATTAGGAATGTACTGACGAATGTAACACCGCCCACAGAAAGGGATCAAGATTTCGTCCACTGCAGATTTTTTTTCTTGGGGCAAGACAACCATGTTGCTGCGCAACGAACTGAGCCATGGGCGCACTTTCCAGCATTCGTCTTCTTTTACTTTGTCATTGGCCGCTTCATTATCGAAAAAAATGCAGGTGGCTTGTGATCTTTTCAAATCTGCTACGGGACATTACCTGGGCTACTAATTCATATGTACTTCCATTTTCCCAGTAAGCACGAACCCTGCGCATGTTTACAAGTCCCATCCTGAAAAACATGCCCAGAACAGATGTAAGTTCTTTCACGGTGAGGTTTAGAGTGGCTCCATGTTTTTGAAAGTAGTACTTATTGCTTTCATCGACGACAGCCTTTAGCATGGATCGAGAAACAAACATGTCAAAGTATTCCACTGCACTCAGCGGCTCTGCAGGTGGCAGCGGAAAGTTGTTCTCGAAACTACCTGCCTCGATATCAAAATCCTTCTTCACCCATGTGTACCGCCTTTTCATGTTCTGCAGTATCCGATCTACTGGAGGCGCATCTGTCGAGTAGCAACCTCTTCCTCAGCTTCTTCTACCTCAGTTTGGATGGCATCTCCTTCATCACTGCTGTCTCCAGACACTTTTTCGCCACTTTTTTCATCAGCGGAAAAATCGCTCTCATTAGGGTTGATAACATCCAGCAGGTTTGCATGAACAAAACGCTTCGGCCTCTCTTTTGGAACTGAATAGAATGTTGAGGTTGAAATTGCAGTATGTCCCTGAAAAATCGTTAAAACAGCAAAATTAGCAAACAAACATCCGTTCACACACTCCACATGAATGCGTGTCACGATATGTAAGACGCGTTTCAAGCAGAAAAGCAATGTTGCATATCTGCAACAATGAAAATTGTGGCATTTAGTGCCCACTGTTGCATATGTGCAACACACCACGTGCAAAAATATTTTCTCGAACAGAGCAAGCAAAAAACTAACAGTTGGGTTCTAGATTACTGTCAAGAGTGTTTCGAACACACATTCAGTGAAAAAAGCAGCGCAGCTTAACTTGTGGGCTTATAAAAAAATATTTACAGTACCTTGATTGCGGAGCTCGACGACGACATGGATGCTGCCATTTTGCAAACTGTAGATACGACGAATGTGGCCCCCAATCGGCTGAAACTGATACTGTGTGGAACGAAGAACCCTCGAAATAGCATAGTATGGACAACTTTTAGACGCGTCCGGGTTGGCCGCCCCCGCGCGAAGAGGGGGAGATTAGTGTGGGCATTATTAATAGGTTTCATCTTCTCATCTCTACATACTCATCATCACCACTCTAGCCTAGATTGTGGGGCTCAAATTAACTCGGTGAATAAAAGATGTGCCCAGCGTTGCCTCGCAGTAGTTTCATTTATTGGCTTGTCCATCGGAAGAAGAACAAGCCGATAAATTGAAACTTGTGCTAGGAGCAGTGATCATGTCGTTAATGATTTAGACGTGTTTTTTTGCGGACGTTTATTCTATATTAGCACAGTGCGTGAGACTTCCGTTACTTTCGGGATCACGGCCGGGCTAAACGGTTAGGTCATCTTCGCTGGCGCCATGAATAACGTACGCATACCCGCAAGTATATACAGCACACCCGAAAGCGTAGCCGTTCGGGCTCATCCTTGGCTCAGCATGACACACGGGGCGCGAGCAGGCGGCTTCGCGCTTGCGATTCCTCGTATTACCGAGATTTCAGACTGAAATATGGTTACGTGGTTCCATGAGAAAATTGTACAGCAGGTAATGGTTGGTAGTGATAACTCTATATATGTATAGACGACTCTATAAGCGACAGAAATCAGTACGATGTGCAAATATATTTATAGTAAGTGTGGCGTGCATTATGTTATTGGGCATCGTGGAATCATTTGCAATTGCAAAACAGGGCTCGGATGCTGACTGGCTTCACAAACAATTTTTACGCGCATATGTACGCGTACATACAGCTTGCATAGATGTGCCACAGCGTTTCGTTTCTTCACATCTACCTCCGATGGTGTTGAATGCTATAACGCTACCTCCCCTTTTCCACGTGGTAATTTTTTTTTTTTTGCGCATGTATTGCGTGCGACATCGGGCTATAGTAGCGAGCACCACCACCGCCTTAGTGTATGAAGTGTCACAGATGAATTCTTTCACAGCCACTTAATACCTCTAACGTTCGTTTCTTTTCCGGCCAGAGGAGGTATATATATATATATATATATATATATATATATATATAGATATATATATATATATATATATATATATATATATATATATATATATATATATATATATATATATATATATATATATATAGTTTAGTTATGTGACCTTAAACGAGAGGCAAGGAGCGTTTGCATTGAGAAGCATTGTTTGAGAATAACGACTCGGGCTGCGCTTGCAGTTTGGCCTCTTGACTTCAGCCTAGGCGGCTCAGTATTCCCTTCGCGCCTGCTCTCTCCCTCGCCCCCCCCCCCCCCTTATCGCTCGAGAATTTCTTACTCGTCGGCCTCGTATGCAAGCCGCGGAACTTTGAGCTCTGCAACCTCTTTTCTCCCCTTTATCCCTTCTCCAGTGCAGGGTAGCAAACCGGATGTGCGTCTGGTTAACCTCCCTGCCTTTCCTTGCATCTTTATCTCTCTCTCTCTTGAGCTCTTGAGCTTTCTTTAGCTCACACGTGCAACGATACGCGCGCGGTGTTGCATTTCTCCGAGAAACTTTCCGAGGAAAAAGACAACAAACGTCCTGGAAGAAAAAAACCATCCCGGAGCGCGCGGCCTCCATTTAGACGGCGCGGGGAAGGCGCGTACACTAGCGTCGCTCTTGACGGTCGCGAAAAAGAGTGAACACACGGGCAGCGTAAACAAGCGTCATTCCAATGCATCCGCCACGTGGGCCGGTCCTGGCGCACGCATCGCTAGGTGCAGGGGGAGACACGAGGCAGCCAGGGTTGGGACGACGTAGTAGAGGGGGGTATTTTTGGGCCCACCTCCGGAGCACGTGGGAGCGGCACCCGGCGCTCCTGCTGCCATCCCGAAAAGGACCGAGAGCGGCGGCTTCGCGGAATCCGCAACCCCCCGGGTTCGCAATCGAGTTGACGCGCGTTCCGACATCGGCCCTGCGCGTATGCGTGCGACACCGCGGAGACACGTCGCTGTTCGCGGCGTTTAACGCGGGGCACGAGACGGCAACAAGGACGTTCCGAGGACTCGGATTTTTCTAAAATAAGCGCGCAACTCGTGTACCTGAGCACGCCCACGCGCACTAAGACGAACATGACAACACGAGCACGCCAGAGGAGTGGTATAGTGACAGTGGTAGCAATGGTTGTCGAAGTAGTAGTGGTATTGGTAGAAGTAGTAGCAGTAGCAGCCGTAGTACAGTGACGTTGCCAAAATTTTTTGTTGGGGGGTGGGGGGATCTTATTCCTTTATGCGTGTTCGTGCGTGCGTTTGTACATGTGCGTGTAAACCTAAAGAACACACACGAAAAACTAAATATCTCTAAAATGATTTGCAGGAAGCGAAGGTTTAACTCAAATCACCCCTTGCTATAGGCTATAGTGCTGTAGTAGCTGGTTGTCATAGTAGTAGCAGTAGCAGCAATATAGTACTACTACTACTACTACTACTACTACTACTACTACTAGTAGTAGTAGTAGTAGTAGTAGTAGTAGTAGTAGTAGCAATACTAGTAGTATAGCAGTAGCAGTATAGTACTAATAGTAGCAGTGGTAACGGTGTAGTATACTGTTGTTAGTTGTTTAAGAGGAGTGTAGCATAAGTTGGGCAACATCATTATCATCATCATCAGCTTGCCTACGTTCACTGCAGGGCAAAGGCCTTTCCCATGTTCCACCAGTCAACTCAGTCCTGTGCTTGTTGCTGACACTTTATACCCGCAAACTTCCTCGTCTCATGTGCCCAGCTAATTTTCTGTCTCCCCCTAACCCGCTTGCTTTTGCCGGCAATGAGGGCGGCGCTTCCTCCTGAATGTCCACCCCATTCTCGGCAAAGTTTACATTCGTCTTACATGAACGGAAATTTAGGCTAGTTTGTAAGATTGCACCCTTGAGCTATACTCTCGCATCCCTGCCTATATTGTGACGCAACAAAAGTGTTTTTGGGTGACGACGTGGTTTTCTGACATTTGTTGAGCGATGAATGAAGTGTGAATTCTGAAATAAACTTGAGTTTGAAGTTAGCGCGCACGTCTAGTGTCTCGGTTATTTGCTTGTGTGTCCTGTGTGTTTCGCTGTCCCGTGTGGGTATACCCTGTACTGGCATGGCGTAATTCAGTGACGTATATTGACGCAACGTGACATCTTTTATTCATATGTCATAAATTGCGTATTCGTCGGGCGCAAATACGTCCAGCCTCATTTCTATATGTATACGTATGCGTGTGCTTCACGAAAAGGCGAAAGTATCGGCGAATGTTTATGTAGGCAAGAAATACGGCCCCACAAAATTCGCACGCATTGGTAATTCCGTAGCGAGTGAAATCGTATCTATAGACTGGCCGAAATGCACATGTCCTGACCTTTATGAAGTACTTGATAATGTGCAAATTTATAGGTCGAAAGTGCAAGCAGATACAAGCGCATGACAAAAAAAACCAAAAAAAAAGAAAACACGAGGATACTGATCATGATAAAAGATAAATCGGCGTGCGGTGAGGTCTCCCGCTCAAGCGACGAGATTGAAATCCCGCCACTCCGTAGCGACTGTCTCGAGAATCACATTTTAAAGGAAGCTTGTCAGACCTAAGAGCTTTCTTTCATTTAAGGCAAGTGATCGTACGAAATTATACGATGAAAAATGCAGGGCATAATAAATGCGATCTTACAGCGTCAGCGCCGGCTCGTGTGTACTGTTCGGACGCTCTGTCCGTCGAACTTCAAGTATACGTCCGCTCGGTCAGTATAATCGATTCAGTGACCTGGAAGTAAGCAGCCAAAACGTATACACAACTCGGCGTCGTACGATGATTCGTATCGCGCGATACGCTTCGTATAATGCCACCGCGCGCTGTTTATCCGGCCGCACCATCGAAAGTGGAAAAAAAAAACGCTCCCGACATCTGCGTCCACCCTCCGAGAACCCACGGCCGGGCGACTGATTTAGAAAACAGCATGCGAAAAGGCCCGTCTCGTCGTTAAGTTCGCCTTGCATTTGTATCCGTCTTTAACAGTGCAGCGCTACAAAACTCCGTCCAACTCACCCAAGAAGTAGCCCTCTTGAAGTATACAGCCAGAACGCGTCCTGGAAGTGCAGATCAGTGTTGCCAGGTCCAAAAGGATGGCCAAAAAAAAAAACGAGAAAGAATAGCCAAACTTAAGCCAAATGCAGTAGCCAACACATATCCACGTGCGCGGGCAAGTAATTCTGTCTGCCTTATGTAAATGACTAAATGCGAGAGCCTTTTGAGAGAATTGCGAAGGTTGACAGCAAGAATCACTGAAAATCATGATTGGTGAGGTTAAATCATTATTTGTGGGCTTGCGCAGTTATTTCTAGAAGGATGACGAAGTTCCTTAGCACTGAAGCAGAAATGATACTTGACGTGTCCCGCGTGACTTAATAGTACGAGAAGTATAGCTTTGTGGTGACAATAAAAATGGGTACGTGAAATGCTAAAAAAAATGTTAGCTCATCAGTACTGCTTAAGTTTGCATTCATAGTTGCTGAGATCGAAGCATGAATTGTCACTTTGCGAATTTTTTCTCGCGTGATGACGAAGTCCGACCAGTTAATATTCCCGAGTCGCAATATATACGCGCCTCATTCTAATAAATAAATTATAGAATTCGTCGGATATCCGATTTGTAATGTCGATGGGTGCAGAACGTCTTGGATGCGGAGCGCTTTCAATTTTCCTGTTAACTGATTATTTGTGTGGTTCACTGAAGATTTGTGTGGCTTAACAGGTCAGCGACGCGACGAAGGGGTCCGGCCTTTCTGCTCCGGCATGAAAGTGGAGCTCTGCGCGCTAATGCGCCCTAAACGAGTTTTAGGGGTGAATCTCCTTAGGCCGTGGGTCATTCCCTCCTCAGTAGTAGTAGTAGTAGTAGTAGTAGTAGTAGTAGTAGTAGTAGTAGTATGAGGCCACCTTTAGTTTATGAGTTGCACAATAGATGGCATTGCGTGTAAATGTCCTTGAGAATATTATAACTAGGTGGCGTTAGTGGTTTTCCCAGCATATCCCCGGAGTGAATGATAATGAGTGAGGGCAAAGCATACGTCCGTTCATTCGCCCGTCCATCCATCCGTCCGTGTTTGCGTACTTCTGTCCGCCCGTGCGTGCGTCTGTGCTTCCGTCCATGCTTCCATCCATTCGTCCATCCTTCTGTCTATCCGTCCGTTCTGGACGCTCGGATGGATGGGCACACGGAGACAGACGCTTCGTCCCACTCATCATCATTCACTCCGTGGATATGCTGTAATTTTTTTTTCATCCGTCCAAGTTGAAAGTCGCGTCCAGCGATAAGGGGCCTAGAAAATTAAGATTTTATACAACAGTTTTCCTCAGAGACACATTCACGGATACAAAAGTATTTTGTTCTTGTGTCATTTCAAGCACCAAATTCAATACGGTGCGCCGGAAACGAGCCTTGAGAGCACGGTATGGAGCACGGTATCGAGCACGGTATTGAGCATTGTATTTATGCACGCTATTGAGCTAGGTGCTCAGTATTAAGAATAGTATTGAGCTTGGTGCAAGTATTGAGCATCGTATTGAGCACGGCATTGAGCTTGGTGCACGGTATTTAGCATTGTCTTGAGCATGGTGCACAGTATTGAGCACGGTATTGAGCATAACATTGAGTTGGTGGACGGTATTGAACACGGCGCTACACTATCAGAGAGCATCAATGCACGCAGAACCATCGTGGAAATCTCCTTCGTGAACCATAGTCACCGTTGTGCCTGGGTTAAAGAGCAAATACGCACACCCGAACCAGCACTCAGACATTTCACTCTAGAGCATTTAGAAAACTTCTACAGAGCTCACCGTCACATTTACACTGACGGCTCTGTTACGTCTATAGATCATCCGCCATTGGCGTCTGGATTACATCTGCCAATGTCACCATCTCTGCCACTCTCAGTCACTGCACCTCATCTACAGCCACTGAACAGGCTGCACTGCGGGTTGCCATTAATTACATCATTGACCAGACAGCCAAGCCCTGGGTCATCTTCACTGACTCAAGAGCAGCGCTGCAGTCGCTGAGATCTCCATGCGCACAGGACGAACTCGTCATGGACATCAAACGCCTATGCAAGAAAGCCTGTGACCTCCATCATCGCATTGTTCTGCAGTGGATACCTGCCCACTGCGGAATACAAGGCAACGTCCGGGCTGATGACGCTGCCAAAGCTGGACATGACACTTCAGCAAAAATCGTCAAGATACCTTTCTCGAGGCAAAACGTAGCAACGCTAGTGTCGGCACACGCCTGGCGCCTCCAACAATCCCTCTGGACGGACCCTAGCCAGCAGTATGGGCCTCTGTACAAGATTGATCCATACTGTGACCTCAGGATGCCGCGAAATCTCAACAGGCAAGATGAAACGTGTTTACACCGCATCCAATTAAACGTTGCATATACGAACTACTTCAGGAAGAAAATTGGACTGTCCGACTCAGCATTTTGTGCCCAATGTAATGTCGTAGAAGATATCAATCATGTCCTCTGTGAGTGTGCGAAATATGCATCAGAGAGACAGTCTCTGAAGATGGGCTTAAAAATGCAACAGAACACAAATTTGGAGTTAAAAAATATTCTAGGCCCATGGCAGAACCTACCTTACGGGCCACAGGCTTGAACAAAACGTTGTAAATAATGCAGTGCGTGTGAGTGACTTTATGTGTTATGTGACTGTTATGCGTGTATGTAACTGTATGTGTTGTGTGTTTATCATTGTATATATCACTGTCATCACCCGCCCCCTGGAGTAGCCTGTCAAGTGAAAAACCAGGCAGACCTCTCCAGCTTCCCATTAAAATAATGATCTCTCTCTCTCTCTCTCTCTTTGAACACGGCATTTAGCTTGGTGTACGGGACAGTGTATTGAGCACAATATTGAGCTTGGTGCACAGTATTGAGCATGGTCTTGAGCTTGGTACACGGTATTGAGCTTTGTGCACAATATTGAGCATGATATCGAGCATAGTATTAAGCTTGGTGCACAGTGTTTAGCATGGTACTGAGCATAGCATTGAGTTTGGTGCACGGTATTGGGCATTGTATTGAGCACGATATTGAACTTGGTGCACAATATTGAGCATGGTCTTGAGCTTGGTACACGGTATTGAGCTATGTATACAATATTGAGCATGACATTGTGCATAGTATTGAGCAGAGTATTGAAGTTGGTGCACGGTATTGAGCTTCGCATTGAGCACGGCATTGAGCTTGGTGTACGGTATTGGGCATTCTATTGAGCACGATGCTGAGCTTAGTGCACAGTATTAGGCATGAACTTGAGCTTGGTACACGGTATTGAGCTTAGGGCACAATATTGAACATGATATTGAGCATAGTACTGGGCAGAGTATTGAGCTTGGAGCACGGTATTGAGCATGGTATTGAGCGTCGTAGTGAGCTTGGTGCACGGTATTGGGCATTGCATTGAGCACGATATTGAGATTAGTGCACAGTATTGAGCATAGTCTTGAGCTTGATGCACGTTATTGAGCACGGTATTGAGCTTGGTGCGACATTGAGCTGTACCCTGTTTTCTGAGAAAGGCATATCCGCCCCATCGCGGAGATCTCCTACGCGCGTTTCTCCGAAACGGTCCTCACAGGCGCGATCTGGAACGACGTAAAGGAGCGAGCAAGCGCACGCGCGCTCGCACGTTTCGCTCGGGCCCAATATCCTCCTTGCGTCAACGACGGCCACTAGGATTAGCGGGGGCCGCCAGGGCAGGCCTACCCGTTAATCGCATTCGCTCATCGCGCCAAGACTGCGGGCCGTACACACGGCAAGCGCGCGGCTGCGCGTTCGATTTTCTTCGACTTATCAGCCTTTTCGTTTTCTATCGGTCCTTTCGTTCGGCAAGCCAGTACAGCAGGCTCGGAGGGATTTCCCTGCTGACGTCACAAGTGAGTCCACCAATCGGTAGCCCAGATCTAGAAAAGACATGCTCCGTGCTAAGCTGTCGGGTATAAAGGCCTCAAGCACGTGCCGGTTGCCCCATTGTCAATGCGCCATATGGCGCCAGTGGCCCAACCCGACGAGGGTCAATCGAAATTTGACGGGATTTTGAGTGCCCTACCAGGTAGAATATAAAGATATATGTCGATTGGGATAAGTATCCTTTGGTTTCCTATACCCGAAGAAACAAAAGCAAAATAAATTCAGCAGATGTCCCACGTATATTGAGAAGCGACGTTATGCGAAGCGTGCGGAGGGAAGGTGACCGTGTTGTAAACTTTTTATTGAGCGAAACGTAATGAAATGACGCTAAATGTATGTACAAATGTTGCAAGCACAGGCATATGTTGAACATTTGCACATCTTTATATAACCAGTTGTTTGCGCTTGCCCAACGATGCCAACAGGAACATGAGTATTAGCAACACCAGACGCGCTAAGACGATATGAAGCACTGGTGCTCGCGAGGATGCTATGGCCCTCGACACACCTACATAGATCAGCTTCTGCGCATGGTGATTATGATAATATGTGGGGTGTAACATCCCAAAACCACTATATGATTATGAGAGACGCTGTCTCCAAAATTTAGACCACCTGGGGTTCTTTAACGTGTGTCCAAAAGGCTATAGGCCTACAGCATTCTCGCCTTCATCGAAAATGCAGCCGGTGTAGCCGGGATTTGATCCCGTGACCTGCAGGTCAGCAACCGAGTACCCTGGCCACTAGAACACCGCAGCGAAATGACTTAGGCGCATTGCGCCTAACAAATGTCATTAACCCGACGTGACGGGTCTATCAAAAGAGTACATATAAGATATACGTAAACTGGTAGCCTAACTTCCGTAGAAGCCCGTGCATACAGTAGTTGGCGGCTCGTTGCCACCGTCGCCATCTACTTATGGAGGGGGCAACTAACAGCCATCAAAAACTAAATAAAATATGACGTCACAACCGGAAGCGGTAGCGACGTCGTAGATTTGCCCTATGTGGCGCTAAATTGGTCGCATTCTCAGTTGCTGGCCTTTTACGTGCCGTCATAAATATACGATTTATTACGCCTTATGGCTCACTAATTGTGTGTGCAAGAGAAAAGAAAGACCAACAGAAATATTGAGGAAGCAAAGCTGATTGATTAATTGATTGATTGATTGATTGATTGATTGGTGGGGTTTAACGTCCCAAAACCACCATATGGTTATGAGAGACGCCGTAGTGGAGGACTCCGGAAATTTTGACCACCTGGGGTTCTTCAACGTGCACCAAAACCTGAGCACACGGGCTTACGACATTTCCGCCTGCATCGGAAATGCAGCCGGCGCAGCCGGGATTCGAACCCGCGACATGCGGGTCAGCAGCCGAGCAACTTAGCCACTAGACCACCGCGGCGGGGCGAGGAAGCAAAGCTGCTTCATTAGCCAAATGGTGCACTTGCAATATACACCAAGAACTTCGCAGACGAAATTGTGACACAAACTGTTCACGAGCACGATAGCACAATAGTACGACAACTCACGTTACCTGATCGTGGAAAAGCACTACAGCGAGACAGCCGCCTTGAGAATATCGCTTTGGCAACCGTAGAGTACAGCGTCTCGTTGCCTTTGGCGTGTCGCATTCAACGTCACCAAAGACGAGAACACGCCGGCGGCCCTGCGCCTGCAGCGAATGCAGTCGACAGTCCCAGTAGCGGCTATCTGCACATTCCGTGAGCTAGTTGAGTTGTGAAATGTCGCGCTCAGTATATATACAGCACAAAAGCAACTGCATAAACTACTGAAGGCACGCATGAAAGCACCACGCGAAAGTGAGCGATGCCTCGTTGACCCGACAGTGCGCCGAACTAAACACAATCTTTTATAGCAGATCGCCTGAATACGGCCCCTATTATAATGACACTCGACCAAAAATTTTGGCTACCAACCATTTAGCCCGGTGTCAGATAACCCGTAAAGTAAACATGTAGCTAACTTTGGCATTATAAAATTACGACTATCTGAAAAAATATTTTTATTCATTATTTAGTTTGGGTTATTTTGCCCCTTCTGACCTATAGTGCACGCTTTTAATCGTCGAGGGGGGGGGGGGGGGCGTTGATACTTGTGGCAATAGGCTTTCGGCACTTTTCGTTCCAAGTTTCACCACTTATGTAATTTGACCATAGTACATATATGTAACCTTTATAAAATTAGATTGCCAGCACTAACCCCAACTGACGTTTCACATAAGGGTATATTTGAGAAAAAAGTTCCGAGACCTGGTGTGGCTCTGTGGTGGAATGCTTGATTGCCATGCAGAATGCTTGGGTTCGATTTCTGCTGGGACCCTAACATTTATTCTCTGCATTCGTCGGGTCAACACTGCCGATGTCAGGTTTTTCTTAACGCTTGCACGTTAAAAGTGTCAATGTGTGATTTCGTCGCTCCTGGGCAGATACTAAGTGTCAATCACCTGTGGCATTCCCGCATACCAGTGGCATATACCCGCCCTCGGGTATGTGCCACTGTCTGGCGGGAAGTGTGACGACGTACGCGACGAGATTGCAACATTATTCATGTCTTGACCAGCGCGTCGCATTCATCAAAGCATCTTACACTCCCATACTAATTTCGGTTCACGCCAAGAAGCTCAGAGGGTGATCACGAAAGTACCCAGACGTAAGCGCATATATATATATATATATATATATATATATATATATATATATATATATATATATATATATATATATATATATGCGCATAAGAGTGTTTTCACACTCGTTGTTTGGCCTATAGATGGCGCTGACTGTCGCTCCTACTTCTAAATTCACAGATAAACCCAAAAAATTGGATGGAGGGAGGGCCGCTGTGATAGCTCAGTGGTTAGAGCATCGAACGCGTAATTCGAAGGTCGTAGGTTCGATTCCTGCTCACAGTTGGTAATTTTTTCATCCACTTTTCTTTCTTCTTATTTACATTCCATTGGTTTTAATAACTTCCCCTGTACATTCCTTGGCATTACTGTCTGTTATATCTCATTAATATTGTGTTAAAACACGGAAATACGAGCCCTTAGGTATACACTTCTTTCCCTTATATATATATATATATATATATATATATATATATATATAAGAGGGTGATATATATATATATATATATATATATCACATAACATGATATATATATATATATATCACATAACACAAACACATACATTGTCATCCACACTCATGCAAAGACAGGCACGCACGTCATATTTATTCACCCATTGTTTGGAGCATGTGGAAATATGCCATATATGGAATACAATCGCTATTATAGCATCCCTTTTGTGAAACAATAACGGTATCATCGCGGTAAACATCCACCTTTTGTTAACCTGGAGGCGGCACCGCTGCGAACGAGAGGAAATATTCCGAAGGGCTATAAATATAGCTTGTTACCAGGGGCCCGATGTCTATACACCAACATATGGCGTTATAATTGAGATAACAACAACAGCCTCGCTTAATAACCTCTTTCATCTCGACTCCTTCGTTTAGCATGCTTACCAAATAAACTATGACCTTACTACTTTTACTGCATGCCTTCTCTTTCTCTCAATGATAATAGAGCAGTCCCACAGATATTGTTAGATATAAATTTTTTAGCATCTTTGGACAAAGGCCGCACCAGTGGGCTTAGTGTCTGTCTTGATTTGAGGTGCTATTAAAAAATACCATAGCGGCCCTCTTGACCAATCAGAGCTTACCAATGGTGTAATATGGCAAGATGGCGGAAAGTCAGCGTCGAGAATCGCAATCCTACATCATTCCGTGCGTTTAGCCTTCACGTTCCTGAGTGACCCAAAAAGCTGCCTCCGCTATAGGAATGCCAGGTGAGCAAAGGGTTTCAGCGCCATCGTAAACACCGTCCAATATTGTTGGGCTCCTGTTCGATTGATTGAATCTGCAGTCAACCTAAACTGATGGTTGATTGGTTGATTGATTGATTGATTTGTTGGGTTTAACGTCCCAAAACCACCATATGATTATGAGAGACGCCGTAGTGGAGGGCTCCGGAAATTTCGACCACCTGGGGTTCTTTAACGTGCACCCAAATCTGAGCACACGGGCCTACAACATTTCCGCCTCCAGCGGAAATGCAGCCGCCACAGCCGGGATTTGATCCCGCGACCTGCGGGTCAGCAGCCGAGTACCTTAGCCACTAGACCACCGTGGCGGGGCGAGGGCTCCTGTTCGGTACAAAGGACAGCTTTCATGCAATGTTGGACGCACAATGACAACAGCGACACTGTTTCGTCGCGGGCATTTCAACTTCCATGTCTTCATATCGTTGCACAGGGGGAAAAAAAAGTTGCAGTTCGCGATTGAATAATGTGATTGGGAAAAAAAGAAAAGGTGGGGGAAGGGCAGCTCCGAGGAGGAAGACGTATGCTTATCACCAATAGCCATGAACCATTATACATGCACACGCAGACGATGAAAGAAAACGACGGGTTCTCGAGGAATGCGCCCTGACATTATGGGTGCGTGAGGTTTCAATTGACGCCTGCTGCGCGATGCGGTCCTGCAGGCCTATACGCTCATAACGTATGCAGCGCCGCATAGTGAGCCTCTCTTCACGCTTTTCACACCTGTTCCGATAGATGCACCCTCCTTACTTATTCCTCATTCATCTTTTTTACCCGTCTCGACACCCGTGGCGCGCATCATCTCGACCCGTATACGCATGCGCACGCCAATGCTGCAGGAACACGACAAGCGAGATTTGCGTGACGCGACTGTTGATACCGGCGGGGTCCATTGAGGTGTGTGTGTGATGGGGGTCTAGAGGGGCGGCATTTGGGAAAACGCGAAACGAAAAAAAAAAACGACCCAATTTGAAAACTAGTTTCGTGGCGCGCGCTTTCTTCTTTTCGTTTTTCCTCGCGGATTCTTGTCGTTATAAGCCTTGCATTTGGCACGCTGATCTTCTGCTGACATCTTGCGCGCACGCGAACCAAAACGTTGTCGGGCCGCGCATATGCATCTGGGGCGCAGATGCTTTGTATACGAGCGCCGTTTGTTACTTACTTGTTCGTCAGCTCGCGGTGGGGCCCCAAGTTGAAGTTAGGCTTAGCGATCGCAGTCGCGCAACGTCAACTTGTGGGCGGCGTTCCTCTTACCACTCTCTTCCTTCATTCTTCCTCGTTTGTTTCCCATTTTCCCTGTCGTGTTTTCTTTCTTTTTCTTCTTTAATCTTCACCGCTGCCGACTCACGAAGGAGAACGCTGCCTTGAATTCATTAGGAGTGTCGCGTACGTCGCGATTCTCGCTCGCGCCTGAAGCCCTATAGGTCAGGGAAGGAAAAATAATCACTGCAGCTTGCAAAAGGTATACACCCGCGGTTATAAAGGGTGGCAAGCGGGCGTTTTCCACGTCGCAGCCGTCGTTAACAGCCGACGTTGCTCAAACGTGGAGCGTGATGAGCTTTGCGAAACAACGTAATCAACATCGACATCACGTGCGCACAGGAGGGGACAGGGGGGAGGGGCGCAAAGCCAGCCCCCATACATTGACATGATACGAAGGGGGAGGGGGGGGCGCTGCGACAAATCTTCGCCCCCCCCCTCAAGGGAAATCATGCTTATGCGTGTGCGGCCATTACGTCAACTATAGCTACAATAGCTTATGTACATACAGTGGTGAAGATTCGGTTATAGCCGAATCTTCACCATTATTATATCAGGTTAAAAGTTCATAATCGATATCGAATCCTTACAAAGCGAAATCCACGCCTTGCGATCTCACGAAGTCTCTTACGCTAAATGACTCCAATGTAGTACGCTCCGCGTCGGCTAAAACGTTGGGTGTTACTTTTTCATGAGCTGGTGAATAGGGACCGCCATACCGATTACTTGAAATCTAAGCTTTCCAAGGCCTCGGGTATGTTGCACAGGTGCTAGAAACTGCTACCAATACAACAAAAACTTTCGATATATAATGCACTATTTGCTTCGCATCTGCGCTACTGCCACCTCTTTTGATCAAATACCACAAAACAATAATTAGATCATCTAGTCACACTGCAGAAGCAAGCTTTACGGACTATTGCTGATGTACCTTACAATAAGCATACGCGCGATATGTTTTTGAAAGTGGAAATTATCCGAGTTGACCACTTTTATAAGCATCAGCTTATGAGTTATTTTAAACATGAAACGACTAAGAAACAACGCGAACTTGTCAATCAACCATCGATACACTGAACAATGGGCAATTCCGCGACCACGCGCAAACTACGGTTTTCAAACACTCTCCTACTGTCTTCCTTCAACACTAAACAAATATAAACTACGCGATGACAAGATACGTCATCTTTCTAAAAAGACATTGTGTCAACTAATTTTACGATTACCAAACTAATTTCTGTGTTTGCTGAAAATGTGTGTTTTTTACTGAATTTTTAGCGCTTTGGTTTGCGTAGTTCTATTTTATTATTGCGACAAGTGAGAATTTTCGATAATGTTGCTGCTGCTGTTACTGTTCGGGGAGGAGGAAACAGTCAAGCTGCCCATATGCAGATTTTATCCCACCAACCTTGCTGTTTAAAGATGTCTTGTATCTATGTGCCAATAAAGTTTCCTTCTCTTCACATCGACCACCAACCTTTGTGGTGACTGGTACATGGTGTAAGAACATTTTTTTCTTGCATCGTGGCCTGGTTTCTTTAGCGCAACGGATATATCTATCTCACCGGTAAGAGTGTAATGACGGAATAACCAGTAAACCCCACGAGGCATTCACATTCTAAATGTTTCGATCTACAGCGACTATAAAGTCGTACAGACACAATCCGTGCTGCAATGAGTATGAGACGAGCTCGAGAGCGGTTCGAAATTGTGCGCGGCCATCTTCTGCGCATGCGCGTGCACTCTGCGCGCATGCGCTGCAGCTCGACATCCTCCACTATAGTTTCCGCGAACGCATAATCACTTCTCAGCGTGTACATGCAGCTCCTGTTATCCCGTAAGCAACACGGAATAAAGCAGAGCTGAATAATAAACATAATCAAATTTTGAGCCCTTCTTATAATGCATGTGAAGTAAGCAGACTACGTGCAGAAAAGTCCATAATCCATAATCCAGCTCCAACGCTCTTCCGCTAGGCTGGGCGGCACAGCGGTTTTCCCTCACTTGTAAACTCCACGTAGAAACTCAATTCCTATACTCACGTCGTTAAAAGTACGCCTGCATCTGTCACACTAGTCAGTCCGTTTATTTCCACCACCTACCACACATTGTGGCCAATTGCAGGTGCCGTTAACGCACAATCCACGATATGACGATGGTGACGACGACGATGGTGATTACGATTCGTGACTGTGACAGACACCCATTGGGGTGGTACGTGAATTCCATAATAGAGTTCGCGCCGAGTGCTGACGATGGTGATCATTCACAGCCATAGTTGCGCACCTATCAACTCGCACGCCCGGGCACGTCGCCAGTATAGACATCCTCGAAGGCAGGTACAGGGCTGGTCAAAAGTTCCCAGACAACTATCTCATGTATTCCTATGGCAGCGTGGCCTGGGAACTTTTGACCCCCCCCCCCCCTTCCCTTGTATGTGCCCTATAACTAAGGGTCATTTCAGCACCTCAAGGTATTCGCCATGATTAAGCGATCAACATATACCTGGAGAACGACGCAAAGGTGACGTGCTTCTTTTTTTGTTAACACTCCTGCAGAAGTGAAGGCATTTAGGCGCAGCCGCATCACACGACATGCAAATCAGAAATACTTACCGGTCAAGGAATGTATTATTCACTACGTTAACGAACAGTACATTTATTCGATTGCCAAACGACGTGACCGTATATCATAGGCGAGCACCGTCCTATACATGCGGCAATGGTGTTTGCGCCACCACCAAAGATGAGGATGCAAACGAAAGCTCGCACGTCGCTTTTCAATTAGTTTCAGGCATTCGTGTACGCATTATTTTGTTAAACAAGCAGGACGCATTGTGGCGCCCGTCACTTTCAACGATGAATCAAACTGATCTTGTATGCGTACGTACAACTATTCATGCAAATATAGAAAAAAAGGGGGTCACATGCAGATGTAAATCGGCTAGCACCCCCCCCCCCCCAGAACGTTAATATAGCAAAGCAGTACTCGTGCCGAGAGAAAAAAATGCTGCTTTTGGGAAACGTCTCGATTACCCTGTCGCAGCAAGTATAAATCGTGTTCCTACAAGACTGAAAAGCTCTTGAAGAATGTGCCCCGAGAGAGAGAGAGAGAGAGAGAGAGAGAGAGAGAGGGAGAGGGAGGGAGGGAGGGAGGGAGAAGTCAGGCTGGTCAAAACCATTGATCTAATAATCTCAAATGCTTATTAAAGAACGTGTACATTGCCCTTTCCTCACCCACGTTTAGGGTCGCCAAACGAGCCTAGCTTAATTAACTGCCCTGCCTTTCTCATTCGTCTCTCTCCGTTTCTCCTGGTAGGCCCGTGTACTCAGATTTGGGTGCACGTTAAAGAACCCCAGGTGGTCAAAATTTCCGGAGCCCTCCACTACGGCGTCTCTCATAATCAAATGGTGGTTTTGGGACGTTGAACCCCACAAATCAATCAATCTGTTTCACCTGGCTCGATGCATTAATCCCCCCCCCCCTAGCATTCAAAAGCTTTCTACTCATCACCAAGTATTCCACTACTACTGTGATGGGCCAATTTTTGATCATGGGAGACGATGTAATGCGTTCACGTCATCAGGTAACCCCACGTAATGTCGCGTCAGGAATTTCGATCTGTGACGTCGTGATAACGATTTTGTGCGTTACTTGGAGCCGACGCCATGGGGCCATGGTCGACAACGAGGGTAAATTTTAGCGTTTGATGAATCATATAATACCCCTGTCACACGTGGCAACATAAGTGCACTTTGGGTAAGTGTACTTACGCTCACGAAGTGTCATTTTGACGGTTCGCTGCTACACGAGAAAGCGAAGTGTACTTTAGAAATAATGGCAGTGGCGATCGACGGATTTGTAGCACAGCGTATATTTGTTATTTTTGCGCCTGTGTCTCATCGTCGGACCACGTTGTCTTCGTGTAAGTAGCACCTGTGGCACATGCCATTTTAATTGACTGGAGAACAACTCACCAACACATGTGCAAGTGTACCTCGAAGTAAACAACGCGACAGACGCAGCCATTGCTGTGCATTAGAGTTACTGTATATGCTACCTTTAGGTATTGAATTGGATAAACCTTTATTTGGTCTTCCAAAAACACAGATCACTATGTTGCGGGCAGCTCCCACGTGGGGACTGAGATGCCAAGCTCCTCAGCCGCCTCGCGGGCTTTACAGGTAGCATATACGGTAACTCTACTGTGCATGTGCTGGCGCATCCCCCTGGCGGACGCGGCCGCAAACAGCCCAACGGGGAAAGTAGCGAGGTTATTGTTGTATTTTATGACTTGTTTTATACATAACAGTATCTATCATAACCAAAACAATGGTTTAAATATAGTATGAGCGCCGCTTTAGGCAACAGCGTCTTTCTGTACAAGCCACTGGTACCGAGGCTACAAACTTCATCGCAGCCATCGCAGTGAAGTGATGTTGGGGAACGCACTTGCCGGCGAGTGTACTTTGCAGCGAGTGACACTAAACTTGCGCGTGCGACAGCGCGCAAATGACACTCGCGGCTAAGTGTACTCGCTCAAAGTACACTTAATTAAGTTGCCACGTGTGACAGGGGTATTAGGCTTTCATCCTAACCGACGCGTTCGGACAAGGCTCCCGGCATGAGCTGAAGGCATCATCGAGAAATGCAGTAAAACGCAATCATTCGAGACGTTTTCGTTATCTTTGGTTATTTGATTAAAAAAGGACATGGAAACCTAATTTCTTTTTTGGGGTACTTTCTGTCGTGCAGATTTTGAATAAAGCGATTCGGATAGGCCGCAGAATTCTGCAATATAACCTGGTCGCACAAAGAGGCTTATAGTATTAGGATGAGTTAAGATGAATGCGCACTTATCTACCTTCATTAATACGACGTAGAGACATCCACCAGTAGAGCACCTAGCGTTCTAAATCGTTTACTACTTTACCTAAACACGCCATCTTTTGTTTGTCGGTGTCACCACTGTTTCATGCAGTTGGCGTCGAGGTTGACGGTAGCCACGGGACGGCTTCAAGCTCTCCCACAGTAGAGTACCAAGTACTTTAAATCTTTAACCACTCTTTCCAAACACACCATCTTTACATTTCAATTGTGTGATCTTCGTTTACCATGTATTGTGCATATGTATGCATATCTTTTTGTAACAATTCTTGTGTGTATGTGCATGCTTTGTTCCGTGTGCATATGTGAACATATCTTTTTGAAACAACTTTTTGGTGCGTGTGTGGTGGATGTTGTGTTCTGTCGCGATGTTCTGTTGGATTGTAATTGATGTTCACTGTCTGTGGGAATAAATTTCTCTAAACACAATTAAAGCAGCTTAGCGCTGCACCATAGTAGTTTAAATCGCATTCTAAATCGTCGAACATTTGTTCTAAACACCAGCGTATTGGAATGTGTTAGGAAGTCTTTAGGAACAGCTCGGGACTGGCTCGCTGGATTTCGTGCCGACCGCTTGTGACCCCGCGATCTCCGACGACAGCTCAGCTCTGGCCGACTGGCTCGCCCTACACCACCTCCTGACGCTAACAAGAGCTCTCGCCGAGTGCTGCGGCCGTCTTCGGACTCCTGCGACCGTGTCCATCTGTCCTATCTCCTTTTCCGTCGTTTTCTGTCGTTCGCTGTTCCCTGCACCTCACTTTCTCCTTCCTCTCTCTCTATCTCTTTACCTTTTAATCCTATCCTTTTAATCCCTCCTTACCCCCATCCCTCGTGAGCTACTGTTGAGGTGACGCACTGTGATGCATACAGCTATGGGGCTCACTTTTCTCTTCTTCCCTCTTTTAAGAATCCCATAAGGAACGACGCTCACTGCTTGCGCTCCTATACTTAAGTACGAATTACTCGAAATTATAAACACTATTCCAGAACATATCCGCTCAAGCACTAATTTTTTTTTTTTGTTGGAAGAGGTTTGTTGAATGTGTTCTCTTAATCCTACCCCGTCACAAAGCCACAAACTGGAAACTGAGTCCTTGGTGCTAGTATATATGGGTTTTTAATAAAAACTTTTTATACATGACATTATATTTAGGGCGAACAAGTGGTTCATCAGTGGTGGTGAAATGGGAAAAAAAAATGGCTTCTTTATTCCTGCTACTCTCCCGAGTGCACATGATCTGAACCAACGTACTGTTTTGCAGTGTGATATAGTCATTCAAAAACAGCTTCGGTACTTCTCAAAACTGGCGCTTACCCGCCTGAGTGTCACCCATGAGTTAGGCCAAGCTTCTTTTTTGTAGCTCCCACCTCTGCTAATATGCCCCAAGAATTAGCAATTTTGATCTCTTTTCCGAGATTCTGCGAGAATCGTTGTGTCGTGGTGCTAGCTAATATAGCCAGGGCCGAAAAAGCTAGAACATTTATGTAACTGTTGCGCCGCCCCTCCGAAGCCATATATAGTGACTACACATAGCAACACTATAGTCCCCTCGTGCCAACGTTAATAATAGAGAGTATTAATTAACAAAGAGTATTTGGTATTGGCCATCGTTTACGCAGCACTGTAGTTTGCATGGCGTGGTTACTTGTAGGGGCAACTGTACAATCGTACTGTAGTTTTGTAGCAAACGAAAAAATAAGGACAGAGAAAGACAAGACAGGTGCAAAAGTATGACGTAACAACACGCCCAAAACGCTATTGACCGTCGCGCTTGTATATATATATATATATATATATATATATATATATATATATATATATATATATATATATATATATATATATATATATATATATATATATATATATATATATATATATATATATATATATATATATATATATATCTATATATATATATATATATTAACCAACGTAAGAAACCATGCATATACGGATGGACGCAAGTGTCCACAGCGAAGCTTGATTGATTGATTGATATGTGGGGTTTAACGTCCCAAACCCACCATATGATTATGAAAGACGCCGTAGTGGAGGGCTCCGGAAATTTCGACCACCTGGGGTTCTTTAACGTGCACCCAAATCTGAGCACACGGGCCTGCAGCATTTTCGCTTCCATCGCAAATGCAGCCACCGCAGCCGGGATTCGATCCCGCGACCTGCGGGTCAGCAGCCGAGTACCTTGGCCACTAGACCACCATGGCGGGGCACACAGCGAAGCTGTTATGATATAAAAGAATGATAAAGATTATCATCATCATCAACTTTTCTTCGTAATCTCGTTGCTGCTGTAAGCGCGCTTTGTGGTCTCGCATCTCCGAATGCAACGCGAAGGAAGCGGTGGTCACATTTCGATGGGGGTGAAATGCTAAAGGCCCATGCACTGTGCAATATCAGTGCACGTGAAATAACTCCAGATGGTCAAGATTGTCGCAGCTCTCCCTTACGGCCTCTCTCATAATCATATCGTGGTTTTGGGACTACGAAAAATCTCCGATTGCCCGCAGCGGTCGCGGGATGAAAACAAGGTGGCTCAGACTTAATCACAACATTACCAAACCAGTATGTGCATTCGGGTCACTTTACTTTTGAAATTAGCATATATAGGTGAGATAATTTTAACAGAGCTTTCTTTCTCTACAAAATCCCTGCGCGATTCTTTAAGGGGTGAATAACCGCAAGCAGGCTTTATTCTTATAGAATAGAGGCACTCGAATGCCCGGCGCAGTTACCGGCTGCGAATCCAAGAAAATAATGGGGAGAGAGAGAGAAAGAGACAGAAATGCGCAGACAACAGTGGGGCCAACGACACGCCGAAAACAACGAAGCGCAGCCCTCACACAGAATACAAAAAAAAAGGGGGGGGGGGTCACTTCGAGGCTGGAATAGCGCGCGATACGACTGCAGGGCGGCAACGCTTTGGCGATATCTGTGCGTAAAGCAGCTGCATGCCACTGGCTTTGCTTTCACGCAGTAGTAAGTGCGACGACCCCTCTCCACCCACAGGCTCCGTTTTACCGCGCCCGACGCCTAACAAGCACTTTTAACTGGGTTAAAAGCCTCCGTCGCCGCCAGTCGCAGCGTGTGCGAGTGCACAGATGAACACAAAGAGAGGTGGTAGGGAAGCAGCAACACACCCCGCTCCGTGGGAGGTTGCGCTTCATTTCACCGTGCTCCACAGATGGCGCTGCCAGCGCCAAGTCCCTTTGAGATCACATGCTCGGGGTGCATTTTCCTCTTTTCAGAGCAGCGATGAGTACTCTACACACACTTCCACACACACACACACACACACACACACACACACACACACACACACACACACACACACACACACACACACACACACACACTTCCACACACACACACACACACACACACACACACACACACACACACACACACACACACACACACACACACACACACACACACACACACACACACACACACACATGGAGTCAGCACCTCGCCAAGCGCACGGAATGTACCGCTCACGCGGAAGTCCTGGACCCCCGCCAGCGGCTGAGTCGAGGGTTCCCACCCCGCAAGCTGCATCGTCCAACGCGGCACACAAAGCCGATTCGTTGTGGAGCTGGCGGAGCGTCGTGTGTCCGATTAGGTTACGCTGCTTACGAATGCGCGTTCTCCGTGGGTTCAAAGCGGAAGCGTGCGCGCAGAGCCTCGGTCGTCCCCGGGTTGAGAGCGCCATCGGCGCTTCCACCACCCAACCCCATAACCATGAAATAATAAGAGCGAACGACCCTCCCCGCAGGTCGCGGGATCAAATCCCGGCTGCGGCAGCTGCATTTTTGATGGAGGCGAAAATGCTGTAGGCCCGTGTACTCAGATTTCGGTGCACGAACCACAGGTGGTCGAAATTTCCGGAGCCCTCCACTACGGCGTCTCTAATAATCATATCGTGGTGTTGGGACACGTTAAAACCACCGTATTAATCAATCAATCAGGAAACGACCCCTACAGCTTTGCGGTACCAAAACAGTCCGCACGCGTCCCGACAAGCGTGCAGCGCTTCGACAAGCATGAATGGAACGAAGTCATTCCCGCACATAATGCGACCGTGGGACGAATTGGTTTGAACCAGTTTTTCCTTACTGCGCTGTGAAACGTTCGTAAGCCGCTCACTGTGTGTTCCTTGCGAACAGTCTTATTTGTGTATTTGTCATCACCACCGATGCACTTACTTCCGTCCATCGTTGTTGCTTACATCTATAGCTTACATCTGCGCCCTCATTGATGCTGATTTATGGGACGCTGTGACGCAAGGACCAGAGGTTGCCACAGATTGACCACACTCAGTGCTTCTTGAATACTTTTTTTTTTGTACGCCCCTAAAACTTAAGTGTGCGCACGGGGTGCAAAGGGGGCGGCCGCAATACACTATTCACCAAAGAGAAGCGGCAGGGGTATAAAGGTGGGGGGCAAAGTCTGCACTATACATTGAATTGATAGGCAGAGGGGGGAGGAGGAGGCGCTGCGACCAACTTTCACCCCCTCCTCTTCTGAAGGGCAGCCCTACGCACACCTATGTCTGTAAAAACGGCTAAGTGTCCCTGTTTATGCTCGTAAAGTTGCGTACACAATGTTTTCCGTGGGTTCTGTATGGTATTATTTGACGTAACAATGAAAGTCCCGCCGTGGTGGTCTAGTAGCTAAGGTACTATAGGCTGCTGACCCGCAGGTAGCGGGATCAAATCCTGGCTGCAGCAGCTGCATTTCTGATGGAGGCGGAAATGTCTTAGGCCCGTGTGCTGAGATTTGGGTGCGCGATTAAGAACCCCAGGTGGTCGAAACTTCCGGAGTACTCCTCTACGGCGTCTCTCAATCATATGGTTGTTTTGAAACGTTAAACCCCACATATCAAACAACGTAACAATGAAAGCACTTGGGAAAGCAGTTGAGCTGAAAGTAGATGCAATCATGACGATATTTCCTCGTGGGTTATCAGACTAAACCCGAAACGAGTAAAACGGAGCAATATCACGATGCACAAAGTGGAGAAAGTAGGATTTATGCATGCAGAAGAGCACGGTGACCAAGAAAAAAAAAAACATGCAAACGAAAAGTGCCGGGCATTCTTGCATCAGTAAAGCGTATGGCATTCCAAAAGAACCCGACTGCCAGTCAACGGCGTCCAGGTATATTCCTTTTGAAACGTTCCTGAAATCATTCCGATGAGTCAATGTGTATCACGCAATTGATATACTGTCAATATATATCTCTAGTAATCTCATGGAAACGTATGTAATTATTCGAGTAATATAAAGAACGACTCAGTATGAATGTGTGAGCTGTTTTCTTTGTGACTCAGAGAAGTCTGACAACAGTATAAATGCTACTAGTTTAGTGATGATATCGACTTCCAGTGTTCCGAGAGTGGAAGAACTCTGGCCGCGCGGCGAAGTCGCACTGTTCACTCCGGTAGATGAGGTGCCACCGATCGAACGTTTCACAGCTCGATTTTGAGTGAGTCACGCCACGAAACATGCGTCTTCACGCCACATCGACCTGACGAATGTAGTGCTCTATTTAATTGAACCTACTTCAAATCGATCTGGGCGATCCTTCATAAGAAACGTTTTAAGTAGCCCACTTGAGGTATGCTTAAGAAATGCTCTTCCATTAAGTCAGTGCATTAAAAAATGACTTTTGGAAAGGGGGGCCCATTTCACGATTGTGCATTGTGTTTGTTGCGCAGGTCGATGAAAGGAAACAGGCACTGTACGAGTAAAGGCCACAAGTCATGATTTATTATTGTTATTTTACCATTCGTTTTTTTTTCGGACTGCTGTTTTGAGTGGCTTTCGCAGTACAGAAATTCGATTTGCTTACAAACATGGAAGGCAGGACGGGCTGGGTTGTTTCGCAGAGTCGATTTTTAGGAAAGGAGAAACAAGACTGAAAATTGCACCGTATTTTCATTATATTTTGTCTTTTTTACTGAGTCAATCAGACAATACTAACACCGTCATCGTCTTCAATCTACCCAGTCAGGATCTACAGGACCTCGCAGTTTATGAAAGACCTCGCACTTTCGTTTCATTTTGAGTTATGATAGCTAAGCTAGTCGATGCTTTCATGTCCGGGATCCGTGGTAACGCTGGTGAGCATCAAAGCGGGCACGCGTCAAAGAAATTGGGTAATTCTACTACTCGCCACAGGTCCACTACAAATGGAGGCAACAGCTATCCCCGAAAAAAAAAAAAAAAAACCGGGTATGTGCCGAAGAAATCAAAACTGTCGATCAGATCTGCGTGGTCTATCAGAAAACTCTCACAAACATAAACGCGTACGTGTCAGAAGAGAGAGAGAGAGAAAGATGCAAGGAAAGGCAGGGAGGTTAACCAGACGCACATCCGGTTTGCTACCCTGCACTGGGGAAGGGATAACGCGGATAAAATAGGTTGCAGAGAGATGAGAAGGTACACACAATCACGAGCACACTCGGGGAGCACACACAGTCTACAGGCGGTCGCTCAGGTTTGTTGACTTTAGGTAAAGTAGCAGTGATTTAGTCGCTCTCTGCGCAACTGAGGCAGATGCCCAAGGTCCTAGTATCTTCTGCACACAAAATGGTCCGGGGTCAAGACGTGTCACAAAAATTGGATAAATCCCCCTAGACAAAACTCCCACTGAAATAGAAGACGGCAACAGTTAGCCCAAAGATTGGCGTGCCTGTTACCGTAGTAGTAGTAGTAGTAGTAGTAGTAATAGACTTTTATTCAGCCAAATTTACAGGCCGAGCATTTCGACCGCCTGTGCGATCAGTCGACGCTGTTCTTCTTCCCCTTCGGCGCCGATCCGGTCGAGCCAGGAGGTGATGGAAAGGGATGGGGGAGGGTAATAGCTGGATTGCTGAGCAGTTGGGCAGTAAAACAGGCAGTGTGACAGGTCAGCGTATGGGGAGGGACAATTAGGACAGCAGGGGTTAGACCTATATTTATAAAGGAAAAGGCGAGAGGGGGTTATCAAGCAGTTCATTTGGATGTGCCGTAGAGTTCGAGCCTCGAGCGCCATGAGTGATGGATGAGGGGGAGGGTAAAGACGCTTGTCGAGCCGGAGCTGGAGATATACCTCCTTGATAGTGTGACGCAAGGAGATCTGCCCATCGTTATTCGCGGAGCTCTCACTGTCTTCCGAAGGTGTGGGCCAGGGAATGAACGGTGCCCGGTGCAATATATCGCGGGCAAGCTGATGAGCTAGCTCATTGCCGTTAATACCCGAATGCCCAGGAACCCAGCGGAGGAAGACAGTGGAGGGTTGAAGAGCAGAGGCCGCTCGCTCGACCTCCTGTTGAAGAGCAGGGGGCAACGTGTTGTTCTGTATGTGACGGATGGCGGCGTGAGAGTCGCAGTAAATCGTGTACTCGGGGAGAGAAGGGAGGGAGGAAAATGACTGCATGGCGTGGACCATGGAAAGGACCTCGAGCGAAAGTACATTTGGCGGGTGTAAGTATGGCCCGCTGGTGTGCGTGTCAGGTGCCGAAAGGTGTGGATGGTAGATAACGTAGCCACACGAGCCCCGAGGAGCCATGTATGAGGCATCTGTGTAGGCAACTCCCTGTGTAGAGAGAGGAGGAGAATGATGCTGTGCTGCCGCATGACGCCGGCCGGCGTGAAGAACGGGAGACATATTGGATGGGAGGGGAAGGATGCGAAGGTTAGAAGCAGCGGTGCTAGCGGCAGAAGGCAAGGTGGGAACGGAAACGGGAATGTGAGGGATACCAGCTTGGGCTAATAGCCATTGGCCTTGACGAGTGAGAGAAAGACGGGCAATCTGAGAGTCGTGGTGCAGAGAAATAAGAGAACGTAATGGATGGAAGAGGCCTGTGGCAAAGAGCTTAGTGGTAGAGGTAGTGAGAGGGAGGTTCAGAGCTGCCTTGTAGAGGCCTAATAGAGCTCTTTCGAGTGTGTTGAGTTGCGTTTCGGTGAAATGAACGTAGGGTACAAAGTACAAGAACTTGTTAAGGGCAAGCGCATGTGCAACCCGGCACGCATGAGCCTCGTGGAGCCCCGACTGCCGAGTGACAACGCGTCGCAGGAGGTGGGTCACCGAATGGCAAGTCCTCACAGCGTGATGTAGGGCCTGCGCGTTCTTTGTCGCGTGCAAAGGGAAGCCAAGAACTTTGCATTGCTGAACAGTGGGGATGAGAGAACTAGAAAGATGTAGGGAGATGAGGGTATTGTGGGAGCGCTGGTACGCAGACCGGTTTAGCAAAAGTAGTTCACATTTCTCCGGTGCAGGGGACAGGCCAGCAGTAGCGAGAAAGGAAGCGATAAGGTCCAGGCCACGTTGCAAAGTATCCTGCACGTGGCCGGGACATCCAGACGTACACCAGAGAGTGATGTCGTCTGCATAAAAAATATGGTGGAGGTCAGGTATTTGGGACAGTTGGGAGGCAAGGGGGGCCATAGCCATATTAAATAGAGTAGGAGATAGTACGGCACCTTGAGGAGTGCCGCGGGTGAGGGAGTGTGGGTTAGACAAATGAGTATCGACTCTGAAGCGAGCAACTCGATTGGAAAGAAATGATCGGATGTAAGAATACATGCGGGAGCCACATGACAGGGAGGAGAGCTGAGCGAGTATGTGGTCATGACTCACGCCATCGAATGCCTTCCGTACATCGACGGTTACAAGCGCATGGATCTGACTACGAGAAGGTGAAAGAAAAGTATGCTGAAGAACAAGGAACATGTCCTGCGCACAAACGTGGCGTCGGAAGCCAATAAGAGAAGGAGGGAAAAACTCTTTCGCCTCAATAAAATCAGACAGTCGAGCCAAGGCCATTCGTTCAAGAGTCTTGCCAACGCATGACGTCAAAGAGATAGAGCGAAGGTTAGAGAGAGATGGAGGCTTGCCGGGCTTCGGAATAATGCAAATTAGAGATGATGTCCAAGAGCTTGGAAGACAGCCGCTGTTCCATGCTTCGTTGAATGTGTGTAAGAGAAATTCCTTCGCGTTGTCGGGGAGATTACGTAATGTAGTATATGTTATCTCATCCTCACCGGGTGCCGAGCGGGTAGATTGAGTGGCTAAGGCAGCTTCCAGCTCCCTGAGCGTGAATGGGCGGTCCAGGTCTGGGTTAGCTTCGCCACAGTAATCTGGGTAGGAAGGTGTGAGGGGGGGTGGGAGATACAGAGATTTTAAATTTTCAAACACATCAGATGGAGTCCCTTGAGTGAGAGCTTTAGCTAGGGTGGGAGCAGCGGCAGGCTTGGTACCTAAGAGAGACCTAAACAGAGACCATGTAGAGCGCGAGTGCAGTGCGGAGTCAAGGCCGTCACACAGCGTGTTCCAACGAGGGTGCTCGAGAGAAGTGCCGTAAGCGATAATTTCAGCCCGCAGAGCATCAATTCGGAAGGAAAGTTGGAAGTTGTGTGGCTGCGAGCGGAGAGCGCGTTTCAAACGTTTATGACGTCGCCATAATCGGAGGAAGTGAGGATCAGGGTCAGGAATGGGGAGTTGAAAACGAGCGCGGCGACTACAGGATGTCATTGCTGCGGAGATCCGCGACGTCCAGTCGTCGTAAGTTTTAAATGAGTGAGACAAAAGGTTATTACGGAATGCTTCCCAGTCAGTGTGAGCGACTCGTTGTTTCCGCCTATTGTGGGAAAGAGGGGTGGTGATGTGTATGAGAAAGTGATCACTGAAAAAATTTTCAGCAGAGACCTGCCAGTGAAAAGGAAGGGAACTCCGAGAGAACGTGAGATCGGGTGTAGTGGAACGCTGTGAAACAGTGCCCGCTCGAGTAGGGGTGTCAGGAGTATTAAGAAGGGTGAGATGGCGTTCCTGGGCGAGGCAGTGTAGAAGGCGACCTGGTTTGAGTGTTTGGGGGTAACCCCAGAGCCTATGAGGAGCATTAAAGTCACCCCCAAGGAGGATATGGGTGGTCGATGGAAGGGAGTGCAGGAATTTGCCAAGAGCACTAAACAAAGAGGACGTGACAGGGGGGTTATAAAATGACATCACAGCGAGAGAAATACGGGTAGATGGTTGGTAATAGACCACACCAACTAAATGTTTCAAGAGGGGAGAGGGTACGTCTAGTGGTTCAACGAGAACGTCATTGCGTACATAAATGGACGCCAGTGGCTTTCCCGTCGTAGCGTGATATGCACGGTAGCCTGGGACGGCAAGGGCCGCCCGAGTCTCCTGTATAAGGAGAAAATGGGGTAATGTTTGGCGGGTGAGAAGATATTGGTGGAGAGGGGTCCTATTATGACGAAAGTTGCGGCAGTTCCACTGCAAAATATCGAGGTCCTTTTCACGCGCCATCTAGGTCTTTGGAGTAGAGGAAGCGCCTACGCGTGCGCGTTCCTTCTTTTTTGCCGGGGGAAGTGACTCCTGCAGGGAGTTAAGCATATAGGTGAAAGATTATTCCAGTTGCTTAGATTGGGTTTCGAGGGTCGTAAGAATCCGGACAATTGAATTTTCTAGCTGGACCAAACGAGTGTGATGTGCAGTGGTGGTGGTTTCGACCATGTCGGCCAATTTGGTTATATGGGAGCTGGAGGTCGGGGCGGTGAGTGTGGTGAGTTGCTTATTTAGCTCCGTGAGTTGAGAGGTAAGAGAGGATGTGGTAGTTGCGAGTGTCTGTGTCAGTGGAAGTATTTTCTGTTGTAGCTCATCTGAGACGCGTTGTTGCTCGCGCTGGTTGCGCTCCAACATAGCCAGTCGCAGATCGAAGGAGCGGCTCTCGTTACTTGAAGATGGTGAAGGTGTGTTTGATGAAGAAGTGCACATGGGAGGTGTTCCCTTAACCTTAGCGGCGTATGAGCCCGGGGGGATGTTGCGGGAGGTGATAGGAGCTCATGCGCTGAAGAGGAGGGCGGTGAAGGCTGAGTGGCTCGGCGCATGGCTGTGCGACGGAGAAAAGCTGCTTTGGCGCAGTCGCGTTGCTTAGCTAGAAGGTAGGGGCAGGTGGAGTCGAGAGATGAGTGGGTGTTGACTTGGCAATGAATGCACCAGGGTTGGGCGCAAACGTGAGCATCGGGATCTGCCGGTAGAGGAGACGCACAGCGGCGGCACTTGGCCGGAACGCTGTGTTGGGGGCATTGATGAGCACGGTGCCCTATAGCAAGGCACCGAGTGCAAGTAGGGGGCTTGGGTTTATGTGGACGGCATCGGAAAGAGACGCGTTTGAAGTACACAAAGCGAGGGATGATGGTTCCAGCAAATGTTATGAGGACGGATTCAGTGGAGCCCATCATACGTGCAGCGAGTATATCTGAAGTAAAGGATTCGAGGTCATGCAAGAGCTGAGATGTTGTGAAGTGACCACCGACGTTGTGTATGACGCCGAGACATGATATTGGAGGACTGAGGGCATAGGGCTTAATGGTGATCGGCTTACCATTAAGTTCCAGACTTGTGAGGGAGAGTAGGAGGTGGGCAGTGAGAGGTGAGTGCGTTTTCAAAAACACAAGGCTCTGAGCAGGTTTGGCTTGAAGGGTGACCTCCGCACTGGTCTTGGGAGAGAGATTTGCGGCGGCTGTGATGGTATAAAGCAGGTCATAGAGAGGCAGTTTCGGCGTGAGTGTTCCGGGTGGAAGTTGGATTCCGACGGTGATGAGCTCGGAGCGGGGGCGGGCGGTCGAGGCAGGTTTTCGATTGGCACTAACGGTGTTCCAGCTGCCTTCATGGGATGGCGTATTGTCTTCGTTGACTTGCGATGCCGTGAAGTCCATTTCCGTCGATAAGTCGTCAGCTGAAGTGATGGAAGGCAAAACTTCGGCGATGGAAGGAACGACGCTCGTCGAAACGCGCTTGTCGACAGACTCGGAATTTCCAATGGGTAGGCCAGACGCAGATAAGGTGGGGAGAGCAGCAGGCGTGGTTGATTGCAATGCCAACGCTGCATTACGGCTCTCGGGCTCCGGCGTTTGCGTGGCTATCAAGCTGAGAGTAGCAGAGACGCCACCAGCGTTGCACGTTGCTGGACCGTGCGCGCTGTTGAGGAACGCTGCCTGTTGCTGTATTGTTGTCGGCGCGGGGCTGGTGACATTGCCAGATGGTGACAGCGGAGGCACGGCTGTATCAGGCGTACGACCGGAGGAGGCTGGGCTTACCGAAAGGGCGTAAGTTGTCGTTGGTGTCGAGTGCTGGGCGGGACTCTGCATCGTGGAGGTGCAGGCGCGGCGCGTTAGGGTTAGCGCGGCGCCGCGCCGCTTCGTACTTTTGAAGGGGCCTGGGGGGCCAGCCTGGGGTCGGACCGGGGCCCGGATGTTGTCGGCGTGTCCCGGAAGTCTTCCAGAAGGAATAGTGAGCTTGTCCAGACACGGGCGGGGCCCGGTAACGGGCCAAGAACACGTGAAAGTGGAGCACTGTATGCGGCCAGCCAAACAAAACGGCGCCACCTGGCGGTCCTCCTGTCGGTCCTATCACATGAAACTTAGTGGTTATAAAAGGTAGTAGCTATATACTACCACCTCAAAGCTTAATTAATTGTGGTTATTGAATAACGGTGACACAATGCATCTGAAATACATATAAAAACATAAAAATGCGATAGCCTGATGGCGAGAAGGCCACGGGCTTCGCTGATTCATCTGTGTCTGCGAAGCGGGGATGGTTAGTTTTAAGTGCGAAGCATTTCGTTGCGTACTGCTCTCGTGATCTGGGTGCTCTCGTGATCGAGATCATATAGACGTAGACCAATAATGGGAAAATTTCATCGCGTGTGACGTCAAACCCTTTCCTCCAGACACGTAAGACAGGTATACCCGCCACGAGCCGCGATATGCGAGATTGCGCCCCAAGCGTTTGACACTTCATATCTACGATGAACGGTGAGAACATACATAGGTAATTTTTATGCGACGGTGTTAAGAAAAACTGACGTCAGCGGCGTTCACCCAAAAAATTCAAAGAATACATGTTATGGTCCTGTAGCAGGAATCTAACCCAAGCATTGTGCGTGGCAATCAAGTATTCTACCACAGAACCACGCCAGGTCTCGGAACTGCTTTAGAAAAAAAAAAAAGCCGTATACAGGCGTTATGTTAGTGAAACTGTGGTTTCAGTGCTGTGGTTACAGCGCTGCCCATCTAATTTTAGAAACATTACAAATGTACTCCCATGATACAGATGTCACGTCAGATTATCGTCAATTACAAATAAGCTCCACACACTGAAGTTGGTCTACGTATGGCACTATCCAGGGCTACGATCCTCACAAGCACCAGCGCTACATTTCAGCTTACCGCCGTTCTTGTGCTGGTAATACCCATATTGCACATCCATGGCATCATTACTCGACTCTAAACAACTGTTTATGTAAAACATATGGGACTATATACATGTTTGTGCGCATATTTGTCCATATGTTTAATGCCATTTCGTAACGTTTCACCTAACAACAAATATATATATATATATATATATATATATATATATATATATATATATATATATATATATATATATATATATATATATATATATATATATATATATATATATATATATATATATATATATATATATCGCACCACAGTCATTTTTCTTCTGCATGCATCGCATGGCATCGACTGTCGTGGTACGTAAGATCTGCCTTTTTTTTTAACTAAGGGTGACATCTGTCGGCTTGAGCCTAAGAAACAGGTGACAGAAGTGTGTGTATGTGGGTGTGCGCGTGTGAGAACACACACACTATTTCTACCCTGTTAACTGCCGCAACGACTCGCACAATGCCGGCACTGTTAGTGTTGAGTTATGTTATTAACTCTTACTACGTGTTTCTCTTGTGGTCCTTTTATGTTGTAGATCGGCAACCTATATAGCCACTTCCTGCCATTTCAGTTGTTTATTCTAATGAATTTAGATATCAAAATACAATTTGCCCACGTCTTTTTCGCGTGTGTCGACGAGCAAGCTATAGGCACCATTCCGAAAGTGTAGAGTGTTCGTTTGTAAGCGAAAACCGCCTACTTAGAATTATGCGTAACTACCACCAGACGAGTGTTGATGTCTCTGTAGACGTTACACGTACACTACGTGGGCAGTTTGCCATCAACACGTGCAGCTGGCCACAGCGTACGCTTCCCATACCAACCAAGCCCACGTGGAGCCACGACAACACGGTGCGGTTAATATCACTTCCGCCTCGCGACTCCCTGTCCAGTTATAGTTCCTGGACGCGTGGCCGTTGGCGCGAGGCTATAAGCGTCGCTACAGAACAGTCTCGACTTTTCCTTCGGGAGCAGCGAGGTTTTGCGAGATAGCAACACCGTAAATAACCGCTTTGCGTGCGGGTGGGCTTCGTTAACCGGCTTAGCGCCGAAGCATCCTCGAACTTCGCATGCGACGTATATACCCGTGGACAAAAAGTACACGAACTAATGCCGTCCGTACACTTTTGCCGTTCGCGCCGACTATAGTGACGAGAAGCTTGCTGTCGGGAGCATTTTTCTGACGAATCATCCGTCAGAGTATAGTGCTCGCGACAGCTATTCTGTCCAAGCAATCGTGTCGACAGAGGACGGATCGCCATAAAAGGACACGGTGGTTTCGCTCCCCTGGCCCGTGTACCCTTTGCTCACGGGTGTACACTCTAATAGCAGGAGACTCCATGATTACTCGTATCCTAACCAAATCAAACGGCTTATTTTTTGTAATACATAAAAACCACGCGGAGATGTTAATCCCACTGTATTTTTCGTCAGCGAACACTAACCCATCCTAATGCCGTTTCAGTTGTACGGTGTCCTTGGGGGGACCACGGAAAACCTCTCGATGAGCTCAGAGAACTTCCATTAAACATAGATCTCATTGATGTTCGTACACAGCAGGGTAGCTGTTGGGTGGAATCGACAAGGCGCCAGAGTCCAAGCCAAATGTAGCCAAGGTATTCACGTCACACATTACTGTCGCCAAATCAATAGCCAAACAGAACAGGAGTGGTATAATGAACAGGGTCTTTACTGTTTCATTTTGAATGAGCAAAACCGGAAATTTAAAAGTAGCCAGTAAATAGGCGTGACGCCAACTGGAAATTTTCTTTGCCGAACGGGTCGAAAAGTAGCCTGTTCGGTTTAAAGTATCCACCAACGGTAGTCGTCACTCCCTCTGAGGCATGAAACATTTCTGCTGTAATGGCATTATTCCAGGTGCAATCGATACCGGCCCACCGTCGTCCGCGACAACAGAGGCGCCACGTAGGTGTTCTTCCCCTTGTGACGTAGCAAGGAAGCCGCATATCGGCGCCGAGAATCGGTCGTGACTGATGCCGCATTCATCTCTACAGTGTTCCAAGTATACAAGCGTCTTTACACTCCCCCTCATCCATCACTCACCGCGCTCGAGGCTCGAACTCTACGGCACATCCAAATGAACTGCCTGATAACCCCCTCTCGCCTTTTCCTTTATAAATATAGGTCTAACCCCTGCTGTCCTAATTGTCCCTCCCCATACGCTGACCTGTCACACTGCCTGTTTTACTGCCCAACTGCTCAGCAATCCAGCTATTACCCTCCCCCATCCCTTTCCATCACCTCCTGACTCGACTGGATCGGCGCCGAAGGGGAAGAAGAACAGCGTCGACTGATCGCACAGGCGGTCGAAATGCTCGGCCTGTAAATTTGGCTGAATAAAAGTTTATTACTGCTACTATAGAAGAGACCGCGGACGTTATAAACGGGCAGGCCGCCAGGCCGAGCAGGCCGAGGTGAGCGCCGCTGTTGCTTTTTTAACCACGCGTGGCGCCACGCACCGTGCGACCGCTTGGAAAATAACTCGCCTTCGAGCGAGCGCTCTCGCGGGGCGTTGCAGGTCTTCCTTCCCACTTCCGTATTTCCCATTCTTGTCATTGGCGCGGCTCGCAACAGCGACGCCCAAAATGCCGGCAACACGCCATCTCCCTCCCTCTCACCCCCCTCTGCCGCCTTCATCTGAGATCTTCAACGCTTCCTTGCGTGTACTGTATATAACCGTTAGGAAATACGAGTGCCCGGAGTAGGGTGGAAAGAGAACACGAAAGAAAGAAAGAAAGAAAGAAAGAAAGAAAGAAAGAAAGAAAGAAGGAAAGAAAGAAAGAAAGAAAGAAAGAAAGAAAGAAAGAAAGAAAGAAAGAAAGAAAGGGCCAAAGAGGAGGGTCATCCGGAAGGAAGCGAAACAGCGACGTCGGAGGGCTTCAGTCAACGGAACGGGCAACTTCCTATTTATTTCTACACCCGGACCACGGTGTAAGAAGTAGCGTGACCCGGACGTTGTTGCTTCGGCTAGCGGCTTGACTGCAGCTGGCTCGGCCTTTCTCGCCTTTTCGAGCACACCCCGTCGTGCAGCTGCGCGCCTCCCTGCAACACCTTCCCTACTCCTTCGGTATTGTTGTTATCGACGTTGTTTTGATCGGTGTCTATTCTCTGGCCGTTCTCATCTCTCCCGGGACACAACAGTTACTGCTTTCTATCATCTTTTTTATTATAATTCTGTACCCATTCTCCCCTAATATTAATGTGCTGAGCTTTCTGTCTTCCACGTACCAACGGCGTTGTGGTCGTTGCCTGTTTGCTTACAGCAGCGTTCTTCGATTTTTTTTTTTTTTGAGAGGGGAAGGGGGACGGAGAGGCAATCGTTATTTGGATCCGTCGCAGCAACCACTCCACATCATAGATCTGATTCCGCCTCTAGAGCAAGCGTACGATTAGTGTCCGTACGCAGGGAACGTGAGCCGCCACTTCTAATCAGTCGTAGCTCTACCGTGTAACTATACACGACATGCTGAGCTGAGCAATCGCAGCTAACTTGAGACGAGGGGCAAAAAAAAAAAAGATGCTTGACAACGTGTGTTTTCCTGAAGTTAGCTGCAACCTGTAGTCTGAAGTTAGCTTAAATACCATTCAATGGGATGGATTGACAACTGGCCCACATGGGAGTCATTCTATGGGGTATATTTCTTTCCAGCCGATAATCGAAATCGTCTCTGTTTATTTAAAGCAGGACACACAAGCTATTACATAAAACTGTAATAAAAACAAAACATACACAAGACAATTGATTTCGAAGGAAGCGTGTAGTTTATAGCAGTCCTGTGCTATTTATTCGCACAATACCAGCCGCTGACTGATTTTAGCCAACTACGGTTAACTCTTTCGTTCTCCAGAACTATCCGTGCTCGTTTGTTTATCTTCGTCGATAATTGCGGCGGAACTGGCTCTCTACTGTTCCCTATCTGTTGACCACGTTTGGCTAGGAGCTCTTTCGAAAACAGAAGCAATGAGAGCGACGCGAAGAAGTTAACCAGACGCACGTCCGGTTTGCTATTTGCTCATTTCCGTCTTTCAACGTACGCGAAGATGAGGCTATGATACGGAGCGGGAGATGTTGATCGGCATTTCTTCACGTACGAGTACAGCAGCAAGCCAGGCCACAGGATAACGCAAGGCATCGTTGCGTACTGTCGTCTTACTACGTGCCGGTTCGTAACTGCCGATTCATGGCGTCGACTTCGCACCCGGAAAGAAAGGGAAGAAGGAAGGAAGCAAACAAGGAAGGAAATGTGTATTATAGAGGAATGACGAATATAACGCCACTGGGACGCTCTGTCTACGGTACGCAGGCACAAACTCCCTGTACTTTTGCCTGCAGTCAGGAAAATAATGCAGAGGCTTATGGATGCCATGTTCTGGTGTGTGTGTGTGTGTGTGTGTGTGCGCGTGTGTGTGTGCGCGTGTGTGTGTGTGCGTGTGCGTGCGCGTGGGCGCGCGCGCGTGTGTCTGTCTGTCTCTCTCTCTCTCTCTCTCTCTCCTCTCTCTCTCTGTGTGTGTGTGTGTGTGTGTGTGTGTGTGTGTGTGTGTGTGTGTGTGCGTGTGTGTGTGTGTGTGTGTGTGCGTGTGTGTTCGTGCTCACGTGCACATTACAGAACTGGGTGACTTTGTCCGCCACGTGTCCACACACACGCCATCACGTAAGCAAACAGGGAAAAACAAAAAACAATCTTCCATATCCCGTGAAGCGGCACACATTGTCGAAATTCGCGAAGGCAGCATTTGCCACACAAACGACAGTTTCTTCGTGTGTGTGTATACGAACCCCCGCCCACATGGAATCTCCACTCGCGGGTAACGTGACTGCCCACGCCGCGACTCGAGGCCTTGCACGCCGAGCTGTGGCATCTGCCGGCAACACCAATGTCTCGCAGACATCGAGAACGATGCACGAGTGGACGGGGGGGGGGGGGGGATCGCATGACCACTTTGAGATACATCACCCAACACTATACGCTCATGAACAAATGCAAATATCCATCACACCACGAAAAACTGAAGAAACAGGAGGTTGCCTGGAGACAATTACAGGCTCACACGTACCCGATCCCCGTGATCTTACGCCTCTGTTACCCAAACATTTTTTTTTTTTTTTTTGCATCCGACGACTGTGAAGAGCGTGGAGCAATTAAGAGCGACGCTGCAGCACATGCTGTGGTGGTGCATCAGTATACAGATCACATTAAGGGTGCCTCAAGGCTCGGTGTTGGGCCACTTTTGTTAATTATTTTTAAAAATAACGTAGCACTAAACATCGGTAACACTCAAAGAAAAATTATAATCTATGCGGACGACTGTGTTATCGCTAAAACAATAATAATACTCAAGATCAGGATGCACCGATTATTTTCGTCATTTTATAACTCGAGTGAAACACGGCAATTGTTTATTATTAGCAAAAAAAAAACTGTAGTCACGAGCATTTCAAGTAAGAAACATCATCTTCATTCTATAAATACTAATGGGAGTGTAATGGGAGCATACGTGTTACAGATTTAATTACATTGTTGTAACTCTCACAACGAGTTTAAAATGGCACAGCACCTGGAAGCAATCTGCAAAAAGCTCTTCGAAAACCTTGTTATCTCCGAAGCACGTTAAGCAACTTTGTGTAATGAGCGTTTGTGTAATGAGCTTGAGCAGTCTATATATATATATATATATATATATATATATATATATATATATATATATATATATATATATATATATATAACGGGCACACTATTTAGGGGGGTTGACCCCCTAAATAGTGTGCCCGTTATACATATCTGAATTGTTTTCATTTTTTTTTCACATAAGTGGCTTTGTGTAATGAGCTTGAGCAGTCTATATATATATATATATATATATATATATACATATATATATATATATATATATATAAATTTCTATAAACAACTCCCTTGTGATCCGACAGAGGAGTATGACAGTACTATTAAGGCCTCACTAATATCATTACGTAAAAGTGGGAAGATAACCTACTCTATGCTTAAAATGATGTCCCCTGGCAAATCGTCTCCCGGGCGTTTCTATTTACTACCCAAAATTCACAAGATTAACAATCCCGGCCGACCCATAGTTTCCAGCAACGGTACTGCTACTGAAAAAATTTCTAGTTTCATTGACTCTCTGATTAGGCACATCCCACAATCATTCCCATCATATATCAAAGATACCAGCCACTTCCTTCGAGAAGTCTCAAAACTTGTGGTACCTCTAGATTGCTATTTGGTCACCATGGATGTCTCATCACTGTACACAAACATTCCCCACACCGAAGGAATCGCCGCCACAGTCGCCGCCTATGGAAAAAGTAAATCGACGAGTGAATTCGACGAAAGCGCTTTAGAGGTGCTCCTAAATCTGGTACTTAAACATAATAACTTTGAATTCGACCAAAAACATTATCTGCAAGTAAACGGAACTGCCATGGGAACTAAAATGGCCCCAAATTACGCAAATATTTTCATGGCCTCTTTGGAGATTCCTTTGCTCGAAAATTCTCCATTCAAACCTATATTTTACCGACGCTTCCTCGATGATATATTCTTCGTGTGGGCCGATAGTGAACATAATCTTTCCAAATTCATTTCCGGTTTCAACTCCGTGCATCCTTCGATAACATTCACGCACACGTATTCTCAGAAGAGTGTTCACTTTCTGGATGTCACTGTATCACTCAGTGGCACCACCATATCTACTTCCCTGTATAAAAAACCAACAGACCGCCAACAGTATCTGCATTTCCATAGCAGTCACCCCCATCACTGCAAAACAGGTGTTCCTTACTCTCAAACCCACAGATACAGAAGAATTTGCTCTGAAATCACGCAATTTGACACCCACGCACAGGAATTGAGAACAGCCTTCTTGCGTCAAAAGTACCCCGAAAAAATAATTGACAATGCAATTGAGCACGCTCGCTCTTTGGACCGAGAATCAACAATGGGAGAAAAAGGTGGGAATAAAGATGATATAACTTCAGGGGCAAATTTAATCCTCACATACTGCGCCGCCGCCCCTCGGGTGAATTCTATACTAAACCGCCACTTCAACATACTTAAACAGAGTAGTCGCCTCTCTGCCATTTTTCAGACTCCGCCCAAGGTGGTTTACCGAAGAAATAAAAACCTGAGAGACTTACTGGTCAGGGCGAAAACACACAAATCCGACCACCATCAGGGCTGTAGACCGTGCGGGAAACCTCGCTGCAGGGTTTGCACACACATGGTGACCACAGATACGGCCTAAGCCTCCTGTTCAGACTATGTGTACAAAATTAAAGACGACCTTAACTGTGACTCAGCCAATGTGGTATACAAAATTCGCTGTGAGGTGTGCAAACAGGAATATATTGGACACACGGAAACCGCGTTCCGTTTGCGTTTCAACAACCACAGGGCACACGTAAAGGGCGTCCCCAATTTGCCGTTCTCCAAACATATCAATCTTCCTGGTCACTCTTTCGAATGCGTAAGTGTCATACTCCTACAATCCGGCTTCCAGAACACACGGGAGCGCGAACAGCGGGAGTCATACTTTATAAAGAAATTCAGATCACTTACCCACGGAATCAACGAGAGCCCTGGGCGACTTACGTGCCTCCGCGACGTTTCGTGAAACACAGAAATTGAATTACTCAATTTATTTATACATACGGGAAGTCGCACACGCAAGTTGGTCAATATAGCGCGTGAAACTAAACGAATTCGATGCTACGTGAACCAAACGGCGTGTGTTAGTATTATCAGACTTTATTTTCATTTCTGAGTACTTTTTTAGTATTATTTATTTTTATATATTTTTTGTTTACGTTTTTGTTTGTTCATCCTTTACAAGAATACCCATTCATTTATTTTCAGTATGACAGGTTGTACATTTTTCTGCAAGAGAGGGCAGGTGGAGGGAGGGGGAGAGGGCACATTAGCTTTCCAACGTGGCCATTATATTCCGAAAGCTGGAGCGGGTCGTATGCTTCTTGTGTGTGTGTGTGTGTGTGTGTGTGTGTGTGTGTGTGTGTGTGTGTGTGTGTGTGTGTGTGTGTGTGTGTGTGTGTGTGTGTGTGTGTGTGTGTGTGTGTGTGTGTGTGTGTGTGTGTGTGTGTGTGTGTGTGTGCGCGCTCACGTACACATTACAGAACTGGGTGACTTTGTCCGCCACGTGTCCACACACACGCCATCACGTAAGCAAACAGGGGAAAAAAAAGCAATCTTCCATATCCCGTGAAGCGGCACACATTGACAAATTAATACGCGAAGGCAACATTTGCCACACAAACGACAGTTTCCTCGTGTGTGTGTATACGAACCCCCGCCCACATGGAATATCCACTCGCGGGCAGCGTGACTGCCCACGCCGCGACTCGAGGCCTTGCACGCCGAGCTGTGGCACCTGCCGGCAACACCAATGTCTCGCAGACATCGAGAACGACGCACGAGTGGACGTGGGGGGGATCGCATGACCACTTTGAGATACATCACCCAACACTATACACACTGAACAGATGCAAATATCCATCACACCACGAAAAACTGAAGAAACGGGAGGTTGCCTGGAGACAATTACAGGCTCACACGTACCCGGTGATCTTACGCATCTGTCACCTAGACATTTTTACATTAGACGAGTGTGAAGCGCGTGGAGCAATTAAGAGCGACGCTGCAGCACATGCTATGGTAGTGCATCAGTATACAGATCACATTAAGAGTGCCTCAAGGCTCGGTGCTGGGCCACTTTTGTTTATTATTTGTAAAAATCACGTAGCACTAAATATCGGCAACACCAAAAGTAAAATTATAATCTATACAGACGACTGTGTTATCTCTAAAACCATAATAACACTCAATATCACGATGCACTGAATATTTTTCGTCATTTTAAAACTGGAGTGAAACATGGCAATTGTTTATTAATTGCAAAAAAAAACTGTAGTCACGAGCATTTCAAATAAGAAACATCATCTTCATTCCATAAATACTAATGGGAGTATAATGGGAGTAATGGGAGCGTACGTGTTACAGATTTAATTACATTGTTGTAACTCTCACAACCAGTTTAAAATGGCACAGCACCTGGAAGCAATCTGCAAAAAGCTCTTTGAAAACCTTGTTATCTCCGAAGCACGTTAAGCAACTTGACAAAATAATGCAGATCGACAATGCATAACACTTTGATCAGACTCGAATATGCGTCGGTTGTTTGATCACCTCACTACAAACATAACACAGCTATGTTAGAATATATATATCTTACGCAGAAGGATATGTCACTGTTGCAAGTGCGCCGATGTTCGAGAGGGACTGCAGCGATAAAACACGCGCACGCAAAGTATAGGCGAGAAATGCTGGTCATAGCGACAAAATATAGACCGTATTGCTTTTTTAACAGATTCTAACATAGCTGTGTTATGTTAATATATATATATATATATATATATATATATATATATATATATATATATATATATATATATATATATATATATATATATATATATATATATATATATATATATATAATATACGGTTTTAGTACCCGCGCGCAGGATGCTCACGCCTGTACATAACAACAGCAGTTTATCTCAACTCAGTCGAATTCCGCAATTCAAACAGTTGTCGCTATCTCGTACAGTTACGCCTGCCATTTCCCTTTCCATCGCTGTCATGATAAGCGTGCATGACAGGACTGACGAAGCAGCTTTTATGGCGGCGGCGCTCGGTGCCCACATGCAAAGTGGGTGGATGATAAGGCTCCAATCACGAGCCGATGCTGAAAGTCGCACGTGTGTGGCAACTTGTTCGCACACGCTCGCGCCGTCTCTCTCAGCACGTATATATCGTGGTTGATATGTGGGGTTTAACGTCTCAAAACCACCATATGATTACGAGAGACGCCGTAGTGGAGGGCTCCGGAAATTTTAACCACCTGGGGTTCTTTAACGTGCACCCAAATCTGAGCACACGGGCCTACATCACGTATATATTGTGGTTGATTATCGCAGTCAAATCGCGCTTGCGGTCTCGACGCGCCTCGAAGCACTCCCGGGGCCTGTATGCGAGAGTGAAAAGGAAAAGTAAAGGAGGGGGGCTGGACTCGCGAGTTATCGCATGCGGAAAAGCGGCGAAAAGAGATAGCTGCGCATGGCGCCATGGATGGCCGTCGCTGATGCAGCTACAAAGCTCCTATAGGCGCGCGTGTGGACGTCCTCGAGCAGCGGTTGCGCCACACACTCGTCGCGTCATGCGTGCACGAGTCCTTATCAGCCAGCTCCCAGTAGCAACACAACGAGCTAGGATGCGGACAGGAGTATAGCATGACGGGCTTTTTTTTTATCATTTTGCTCCAACATCTGTGAAGAAGCTCTCGCGCTTATCGCCACTCGCGTTGACGTTCGAATTTCGCGACGATGAGGCCGCCATGTAATACAGGGTCATATATCTCTAGGCCCATACGTGCAGTCGTTGTTGAAGACTCCGGGTTAGATAGATAGATAGATAGATAGATAGATAGATAGATAGATAGATAGATAGATAGATAGATAGATAGATAGATAGATAGATAGATAGATAGATAGATAGATAGATAGATAGATAGATATTTGGAATTTAACGTCCCAAAACCACTATGTGATTATGAGAGACGCCATAGTGGAGGGCTCCGGAAATATTTACCGATTGGTGTTTTTTTTTAACGGGCACCCAAATCTTAGCACACAGACCTACAACATTTTCCCCTCCACCGAAAATGCAGCCGGGATTCGATCACGCGACCTGCGGGTCAGCAGCCGAGTACCTTTCTCTAGACCACCACGGCGGGGGAGACTCAGGATTAATTCTATCCGCTCGGGCTTACTTAGCGCACGCCGAATGCACAAGTGCTTTTGGCATTTCGGTTGCCATCGGTATGAAGCGACCGTGTTCGAACCCGCGACCTCGCAGTGAGCAGCTCAGTTGCATTAGGGTTACCACGGCCGGTTTCGGCATTTTTGGTCTCCTTATAGTTCTGCCGACAAGAGAAAAGACGTACACTGTTAGTCAAAAGTTAGCAATTGCAAGCGAATAGGTAGTAACTGCAGCGGTTGCTACCTTTTTTGGACCATTACTACCCTTTTGCTACCTGTTTACTAGCTACCTTGTTAAACAGTTACTAGCTGCAACCGTTACTAACTTTTTGCGACCTGTTTACTACCTAAGTTTGTAAACAGTAACTGGAATGAAAGAAGGTAGTAACTGCAGCCGTTACTACCTTTCTTGCTCCGTTACTACCTTTTTGCTACCTGGCTGCTGACTTTTTAATCTAAAATAGTGTATGATCTCGATTCTGGTTATTTATGAGAGGAATCGTCTTGACGTATTATCATGAAACAAAAAAATGGCCGCAGAGGATATCTATGGATCAAAAAAATACATTTTGTTTTAAATTACGCAACTAAGACATGTAAACGTGATTCTGGTATTGTCTAAACGGAGAATGCCTCTGCAATCTGGAACCCACACCAAGCATATCTCATCGACTCACTTGAGGCAGTTCAAAACCGTGCTACTAGGTTCATTCATTTTTCGTATTCGTATAATATTAGTGTATCATCCCTCAAAAAAGAATCTGCTCTTTTAAACATTGACGTTCGCCGTCGCATTTCCAGCCTCTGCCTGTTTCAGAAAATTTTTCACAGCCCATTCCGTCATCCCTACATTGTTCCACCAGCCCGCATATCTCACCGCACTAGACATCCACTTCAAGTTGCCCGTCCACGCATTAGAACGACCACTTTTTTTTTTCTATGTACTTTTTTGTACGGACTGCAAACGACTGGAATGATCTTCCCCACGACGTCGTGGCCATTTCCTGTCCATCAACATTTTTCGACCAACTGTCTGCACGTCTTTCGCAATGAAAACCCGTGCCAATAAAAAAAAAAAGCAGAACTTTATTTGTTAACCCACTCCTTATGTAATACCCCCTCGGGGGCCTTTAAGGAAATAAAGTGAAGTTAAGTGAAGTACAAGTTAACAAACCTTAGGCAAGTGTACACATGTTGCAAAAGACAATTACAACAAACTTAGTAAATTACAGCACATATTGACAAGACTGGCGGATCAAAATAACCAGACGGTCGCAATTAGCCCAGAAAACGGTCAAAATCAATCCACTGCGGCGTGTCTCTAACCATATCATTGGTTTGGCGCGTGAATCTCTAAAAACGAATCTTACCTTGTAAACGCTGATATATTAGCCGTATGAAGCATTCAAATGCACTCAGAAGGAGTTCATAACCTTGTTTCGGCCACTGTCCATAATGTCTTTTTGGGACGCTTTTATAATAAATAAATATTACATACAATTTTTTTAAAAGTATGGCTGATTAAAACTCTTACGGTACGTTCCCAAGCATACGTAACCAGGTAGCGAAATATAGCGCTATAGGTTCAAATTTGTTATAATTCATCATGAAACACAAGTGTTCCCCTGTGCCAGACATGCCCCTGCAAAGTAGGGGCTATATATACACCATGCGTGCTTCATACTACGTGTATGCGTAAAAAATAGTAAACTTGTTAGGTCTATGTATTCTCCGCGTTCATGACACACCACGCTTCATGAACCCAAGTTGTCTAGTAATGAGACATTAATTGACCAGCATTTGCACCGGAGAAATAATATGCCAAAATGAATGAACAAGGTAGTATCGGTTACTACTTTTCTTATTTGAACCTTTAAAAGTTTATACCAGTGAGAGATAACGAATAAGGTAGTAACTGTTACTAAATGCTGGTAGTAACAACAAAGGTAGTAATTGTTACCACCCTCACCGTTACTATCTGCGCTTACTACCAGGGTTGTAAGACATGTGACAAATCATTACTACCCTAAAGTTAGCAAGTACTACAACCTTTTTCCTAAGAGTGTATGAGTTGCAGTGATAACAAAGGGCGTTATTAAGTTACGCTATAGCGCATATAGATAGATGTCAGTCCTCATAATCCCCTGTCTGTCATCGTTGTGTGTGTTGCGCTTGCTCGATGTCAGAGCTCTTACCCACTGTGGTATACGATAGCACGTAGGCTGTCGCGCCGCCAAGCTCAAGGACGTGGGTTCGACTCCCAGCCACAGCGTACCGCACTTCAACGAGGACCAAATACAAAAGAACACCCGTGTGCTTAGATTTAGGTATACGCGTATGAGAAGTCCAGGTGGTCTAAATCGGCCCGTAGTCCCCCACTACAAGAGTCGTTGTTTTGGCATCATGTCGTGGTATTGGCAAGTAAGAACCCAGCAATTGTTAATAATACGAATTTCTCACGCAATATAAACCTCGCCCGAACCAAGACATACTTCATACGTTGTGGAGGTCTCCTCTAAGGATGTTCGTTCAGGACATCGCGCCCACTGTCACCAGCATGCAGCTAGCCGTGCAGCTCTCTATCATCCCGATACCACAAGTCCCGTTTTCTTATATCACAAACAGCCACCAGCGCGACCCCCCTTTGTTTTTGGTATTCGTGCAGAAGATATTAACAGGTCTGGCCGGACGATTGTGAACGTATAAGTGCCGCTCATCGGTAGGACGACCTCCACAAGCTCCATCATGTCTCCTTTCATCATATGGGTGCGGTGAAAATATGGTTAGCTTACTGTAACGTTGTTGTTCACTACCGCGACACATATTTTACTAAATGGCCTATAGCTTCGAGAAGCGACATCACCTGCAGCGTCTGGCACACCACCGTTCGTTCGACTATGTCGAAGAAAAGTCGAGACGCTCGCAGTCGTATGCACGAAGTACATCGAACATGCTCCTACGCTACGCCAGGGCGTTAATTCTTCAGTGTCCATGCCTAACAGAATATGATACGCATCATCCTAAACGGAATTGGGACCATCTCGTCACCTTCTATCCTCGCCGTCAATGTTCCGGCTACCGGCACAAGGCGAGTCGTCACAAGGTGTCAGAGCCTCGACGAAATTTGCCACACGACCGCATGTTCAAGCTAATATTGCTCACGATGGTGTGCACATTCATTCACCATCCCCACCATACGCGTAAGTTGTTACCGCGACTCATAGACTTTCAATTTAGGCTGGTCATTAATGGTGGCATCCGGCATCGTCTCTTCCACTGTCCCGTCAGGCGGGTCACGGAACATTGAGCAAACAACAAAAATTTGCACACGGTTCTCAGCGAATTGTACTTACAGACGGCGAACGTTCTGCTTTGCACCCTCGTAGTCGTCTCTTAAGAAGTACTCTCCTTTCAGACGACAGCAGCTCGACCGCCACAGAGCTGACATGTCTTGCGCACACACACCCAACACCGGCACTTGCATGCAATGGCTGCAACGCGACTGACCGCCACTACAGCAAGCCCACGCGACGGTCGCTCATAAGCGGACTCCGAAGCGAAAATATTTCACGCTCGATTTCCAGCCGGCCGTTATCACAGTTTATTGAAAGGCGAACCAAAGTTGATGCATCATGTGCGACCAGCCAGCTCACCACAATCGGGAGGTGGCGAGACGGAGCATCAGATGAAGAATCGTCAGCCGGCCGCCTTGGATTTGGCGACGCGAGCGCGCCGTGACCCAGCAGTTTTGCAGAGACGATGCCTTTGTATCCGATAAGAAAATCGGTCATGTCCTTTTCACTTTTCGCTCTGCGCAACGCATATGCAGGCGAAGCATAGGCGTGTGATAATTTCTTCTACCCCCCTCCCCCTATCCACCGTTTCGTTTTAAAGCCTGTGTCTTGACTGGCATCCTGACGACGTGGGAACGGCGGAATACGTGTCTACGAGACCTGTAAGGAAGGGGGGGGGGGGGTATATATCATACCTCGAAATACGGAATATTCCGTGTTGATCCTCCATGAGTGTCCATTTCAAAATACGTCCGGGTCCCCTACAGGACCAGTGCCAAGCTTGAACGTGCGGAGAAAACTGAATACTATTCCGTATACAATGCTACGGTATAGACCCGTTGTTTTGGTTGATGCTGACCGAGCATTGGCATGTTGCCGGTCGGCTGTCGACACCCCAAAAAACACGCGAGTCAAATATTATATCGCGCAGCACTCGGCCTGTCAATGGCAATTCCTTCTCAAAGCCAGCTACAAACCGCTTCGTCTTCTTTTTACAAATGATGCCATATATATATGGCATCATCCGACTACACCAAATACCTAAACTTACGGCCATAAACTGCTTTGGGCATCGTGAGCTTCATAGTTCCTGTAGTCACCGCGCGTGGTCGCCATGTACCCGTCACGCTGAAAGTAAGCACGCGTTCGACGCGCGCATGACATACATCTTCTTTCCTCCGTGCCTTCCATTCCTGCTTAGCTTTCAGAGCGCTCGTCGGGGCGAGCGAAGAGAAAAAGCAGTTACTGCGCGCGACAAACCTCTTAAATATTTTTGAGGCGGTCGATTCGCGAGGCAATAGACTGCTTCATAGAATCGATCCGACGATTACTAGCAAAAAGTTTTGAAGGGCCGCTGTAATTAAAATAAAATAAAACCTTCGTAACGAAATCTGATTCACCGTTGTGTGCTATAAGCTCTTCAATACAGCACTCAGGTGTGGCCACCAATTGTGGACGGCCCCGCCACGGTGGTCTAGTGGCTAAGGTACTCGGCTGCTGACCCGCAGGGCGCGGGATCAAATCCCGGCTGCGGCGGCTGCATTTCCGATGGAGGCGGAAATGTTGTAGGCCCGTGTACTCAGATTTGGGTGCACGTTAAAGAAACCCCGGTGGTCTAAATTTCCGGAGCCCTCCACTACGGCGTCTCTCATAATCATATTATTATTTAATAATACTGTCAACCCTCGCTTGAGGGTCATAACAGGGGGGAGTACAATATGAGTGCAAACAGAACACCACTAAGCAATAAAACACAGGAAAACAAAATGGGCAGTACTTCAACCATTACCAAAATAAGCATCAATTTGTCTGTCAAAAGTTTGCACATCAGTACTATTAATATATAGTGGCTTTGGGACGTTGAACCCCAGAAATCAATCAAATCAAACCAATTGTGGATGACCCCATACTTATAAAGTATATATCAGCCTCGGCTGTGTCTGCGATTCCCTCTCGTACATACGTTATCGTGCGGCCCAAACGACCATCGCGACACTCTGCGGTGATCGGGAGCAGGAAAAAGGGGGGAGATGTTTTGTCTGCCCAGGCCAGGAGGCAGAACACAACAGCCACCGGCAGCGCATGACCGTGCGCGCTGCAGGCGGCCCGAGTAGCCTGACACCGGCCGTGATACTCGGCTCTCCCTCGCACTGCATCCGAGTGGGCACAGGAAACCGTGAACGGTCAACCGGCTCGGACCGGTTCGCAGTCGGCGAACCGGTTGCCGTCGTTTCCAGCGCTGCCGCGCGGGCCCCTGCCGGATGGCCGGATAAAGTGGAGTAGGCATTGTACTGTGTGCTGTGTGAAGCGCATCAGGTTATATGCAAAGCCTTGCTCCGCATCGGGCACCTCTTTCTCGCCCGCTTTCTTTGTGATCAGGCAACTGCGTGATCGTTGAACGCGTTGCGGCCGGGGAAGCAGGGCAAGCAAGATCTCACGTTTCGATGGTGCGGGCCGAACATAATCAAAAATGAATTTATGGGTGTTGTTGTTGTTGTTGTTAGCCGTCCACAGATTGTACGCAAAAAATTCGGCAGATTCCACGTACCTTGGGAAACGATGTTATACGAAGTATGCGGGAGGAAAATTAATGTGTTTTACTATATTTATCGAGCGAGACGTTACGAAGTAGTGGCGCTAAATATATATATATATATATATATATATATATATCCAAATGCACGCACACATATGTTAAACAGCAACATAGATGTTAGCAACAGAAGCGGCAAGCTGATATGAAGCGCTGGTGCGCGAGATCATGGTAGCCCTCAATACTGCTACACAAGTCAACTTCTGCGGATGGCGCCTAACTGCCATTTGCGTTAACCCAACACGACGGCTGCATCATAGGAGTACATATGTAATGTTTATAATAACATCGGATAGCCACAGTACTGCAACCGCAATTGATGCTACGTGAACATTGGGGTATACTTGAAAAAGTATGCCTGAGGCCTGGCGTGGCTCCTTTTTAAAATTTTAAAAAGCCGTTTAAATATGATGCTTTTTACCTCTTTTTTTTTGTTTCATGTTTCTACTTTGTTTGATGTATATATGTTTGTGAATGTTGTATGTAAACAGGCAACAAAGAAAGAAAAAAAGCCTGGCGTGGCTCCGGGGTAGAATTCTTGCCTGCCACGCAGAATGCTATGGTTCGATTCCTGCTGGGACACTGACATTTATTGTTTGCATTCGTCCGGCCAACGCTGCCTATAGAAGCTTTCTTTTTTTTTTTAACGCTCAGGCGTTAAAGTTACCCATGTGTGTTCTCGTTGTTCCTGGGTAGATTAAAATGTCTATCATCTGTGACACCTGCCCACCTTCGGGCATGTGCCACTGTCACACACTTCGGGTGAGGCCCCGCCGATCCAACATCGACGTGCGGCAGACTCGCAGGCTTCCACTTTACGCTTCGGCCTGCGACGCCTGAAAGGCCTCGAAGTGGCACATTTCAAATTTATTTGCGGGTTGGTCGACCCGTGCGGGGTTGCACGTGTGGTGATGTGTGGGCCTGACCGACGCACTCATAGAGCAGACACGGAGTTTGATTACACATAAACAAGCATTTAATTGGAACACTGGCAAAGGCAGGAGTTAAGAAAAATAACAGAGAGGAGTAACACTGATACGCAAAGGAAAGAACAGCTATATAACAAAATATGCTAAAAAAACACTACAAAAGATACAGGCTAAAGACAAATATGCGGAACATTAATAAAATAACAACAAGATGGAAATCAAAGGAGAGAGACACTAGAAATTAATTACAGAATGATCATGGTGGCGCTTTAGAATTTAAACGTGCGACGCAGCGCACACTACAAATATTTAAAAAAAGGCTGGTTAAAACAAGTTTACGGTTTAACAAAAAAGTCACAATAAAAAGTTCCATACGGACCAAACCAGCCCTTGGTGCACGTAGGGGAGTTGACGGGTGCCGCTGAAGGTCTCGCCGGCTTGGTAGACGACGAGGGTGCCCGGAATTGCAGCCGTCTCAATACGTTGCGCGGGTCACTCCGTGCTCGCCGCCTACGCGAGACTCGCGACACCGACGACTGCACTTGTTGCTGTCTGTACGTCAACTGCTCTTCCGATGCAGTTCAAACCTCCTCGGGGGCGTCAACGTGCTCCCGTCTCATCTGGGAGTAATTTTCCTTGTTGAGACGGCCGGTTCCCCTTCCGGTCAGGGGCAGGGAAGACGAGCCGGCGCCACGCTGGGTCGTTATAGTCGCCGGATGTCGTCTCCCAACACAAAAACGCCCTTCCTTGGAAGATGGGGCCCGCGGATGCTCCGAAAATTGGAGTCGTTTGTGACATAGCCCCCTTCTTAAGAATATTACTTCGTAATGTTCAAGAAAATCACAAACGCTCAATGTTCGAGAGCCTGCAGGGTTCCGGTTGTCCACCAATGCGTTTTCTTTTTCGCGCGCACCATTTCGCTGACGTGGACGACACCACAGAGAACACCCGACACACCACACTTTCACGGTCACTATACGATGAAAGTCAGAACTCGCGCACAACGTCATGTCCACACACATGAAAAGACAATGACAAAAATACTGCACATTTCCAAGCTAAGGCAAGTAAGCATCCTTTGATGCCACATATTAAAAACAATATACGCTTTAAGCGGTATTAAAAAGTCACTTATTGGCACGCAGCTTTCGAAAAAGATGAATAAGAAAGAAATCGCCATGATCATTTGTGCACAGTTCTTGAACATGCTCCACACTAAAGCGCTTCCTATCAAAATAATAATAGAAAGAAAAGTCTTGAATAACATAGCGCCATGTTTGTGCACTCATGCGTACCATGATTTACTTCAATTGTACGACTAAGCAGTACCTTAAATTAAAAGTCCAACTAAATAAAAGAACAACGTCCCTAAAACAAAGCTTTCCAAGCTGAACGGGTAATAGGTTGAAACGACAGAACATCGTCTACAAACACACAGACGAAAAAAGCAAACCAAAAGAATAACTAAGCCATTAGTCCCCCCATTCATGGAATGCTCCTAAATCGAAAAACAGAAATGAACATTGTTTCAAACAACAAGTCATTTCCCTTTGAGGTCACCTTTGAGTTCCTATGTACGTAACCTTTATCCGTGCTCGAGGTGGTCGCGCTCTTGGAGGAGCCGTTCGAAGCAACCGGGGCAGACAAAAGTGTGTACGGCCGCTACACGGACGCCTGTTTCCCGTTAGTTTACACCTCGGAGGCATGCCTTCATCGACACCGCGTTCTACGGAAACGGGTCTCCGAACCATGTCGTGTCGCTCGGCCGAAAGGCGCTGCCTCGCTAGGCGCCCCGCGTTTCGAGCAGGACAATGGAGCGAAGGGGGTCGGCTCTTCCGAGCTCCACGAACAAATGCCTGCCTCACCCCTCTATCTGTCGGGCGGTTTGAAGCATAGGAACCCACTCTACTGGCGAATGCCACAAAACGCAATCGAAGCTTTCGTTGCGTTGATTGCCGTTTGGCAATTCTCGATTTCATGGGTGGATTTACACCCTTCGCTTCACTCTTGCTCTTGCTTTTGCGGCGTCTTTTTCCTTTTGCACGTTGCTCAGTGCTCACTTTCGAGAAGTCCGCTTGCAACATTTGCAGAGCAGAACTTATCTCGCTTGTCTCTTCGGCTATAATGCCTATACAGTCGGGATTTTTCGTTAACTTGTGGACACCCTGACCTGCGGGAAGCTTGACTGACGGCTGAGCAATGCAAGCGTCTTCCTCAGGGCTGCGCCGCTCGCACCTGGAAGAACTACTTGCCCCAACATTGCCCAGCTCGCAGTGCGCGTCAGCACCCGACTGTGCCCCGCTCTCTGTACAGGGGTCCTCACCTACCGGGCCGGAGGTACTGCGAACTTCACATTTAGCTGCTATGGCGACGCACAAACAGGGCGGCTGTGCCAAGTCCATTACAGATGGCATTTCTGTATTAACAAGACTCTCCAGGCACAGCGCCTCGTCGCCATCACTGTGGCCTTCAGCGGCCTTTGTGGCCGCAATGGGACTTTCAGCAGCTAACTCCTTAGATTCACTCGTGAATCCGATGTTCGCCTCATCAGTACTGCTACTTTGGCCGGCTCTCAGCGGTTTGGCACCTACGGGATCTTTGCCCTTTTCGTGCCTTGCATCCCAGGTCTCAAACATGCGCCGTCTACTTTCCATTTTCTGGCGCAGTAGCTGAACATGATCCTGGTAAGACTGCTTGTTCAGGCCACGGTTGGTCACGCTACTGGGCGTTCCAGCGGCTAAGCTGGGACCCGACTGTGTGGCACACAGTCCCAAGCGCTCTTTTTCCTTCTGAATTCTAAGCCTTGAATTTTCTCGCTCCTGTTCCATCAAATATTCCAGATGTTGCCTGTACCTAATGCGTTCGGCATCGCGCTCCTCTTTAAGTCTATTTCGTTCTTTTTCGACGAAATTATATAACTCCTTGCCTACAAAGCCAAAGGCTTTGCCCTGTTCAATAAGCCTGTCAAACTCCGTGTCGTCCATTGCTATAAACAGTTGTCAACCAACAAAGCAATAAAAGGACGTCTACATATCACACTCAGAGCTACGTCAGTCTCTCTGACATCACCACGTGGTCGGCCAGTCCTGTCGCGCGGACGCCAGATAATGTCACACACTTCGGGTGAGGCCCCGCCGATCCAACATCGACGTGCGGCAGACTCGCAGGCTTCCACTTTACGCTTCGACCTGCGACGCCTGAAAGGCCTCGAAGTGGCACATTTCGAATTTATTTGCGGGTTGGTCGACCCGTGCGGGGTTGCACGTGTGGTGATGTGTGGGCCTGACCGACGCACTCATAGAGCAGACACGGAGTTCGATTACACATAAACAAGCATTTAATTGGAACACTGGCAAAGGCAGGAGTTAAGAAAAATAACAGAGAGGAGTAACACTGATACGCAAAGGAAAGAACAGCTATATAACAAAATATGCTAAAAAAACACTACAAAAGATACAGGCTAAATACAAATATGCGGAACATTAATAAAATAACAACAAGATGGAAATCAAAGGAGAGAGACACTAGAAATTAATTACAGAATGATCATGGTGGCGCTTTAGAATTTAAACGTGCGACGCAGCGCACACTACAAATATTTAAAAAAAGGCTGGTTAAAGCAAGTTTACGGTTTAACAAAAAAGTCACAATAAAAAGTTCCATACGGACCAAACCAGCCCTTGGTGCACGTAGGGGAGTTGACGGGTGCCGCTGAAGGTCTCGCCGGCTTGGTAGACGACGAGGGTGCCCGGAATTGCAGCCGTCTCAATACGTTGCGCGGGTCACTCCGTGCTCGCCGCCTACGCGAGACTCGCGACACCGACGACCGCACTTGTTGCTGTCTGTACGTCAACTGCTCTTCCGATGCAGTTCAAACCTCCTCGGGGGCGTCAACGTGCTCCCGTCTCATCTGGGAGTAATTTTCCTTGTTGAGACCGCCGGTTCCCCTTCCGGTCAGGGGCAGGGAAGACGAGCCGGCGCCACGCTGGGTCGTTATAGTCGCCGGATGTCGTCTCCCAACACAAAAACGCCCTTCCTTGGAAGATGGGGCCCGCGGATGCTCCGAAAATTGGAGTCGTTTGTGACAGCCACTGTTCTTTATACAGTGTTTCACGATGTACGCGATGAGACTGTGATAATATCCGTGTCATAACATTACAAATGCATGCATTATCTTTTCGCGGTCGTTTTCAACAATAACCTAGTTCATGATTTTGTTTTGCTATTACTAAAATTGTTTGATTGCGTGTTCTTTAACGGCAATGTATAACCTATGATTCGCATGTCATTTTGTAATACCGGCTTTTTCGTGTTTTCTATCAATATGAATCTGTGTAAACAAATATTCGTTTTCATATGCCTTCCCCGCTATAATCTCTGATGAGATTGGCAGTATTGTTAAATAAATTAAATAAATAAATAAATAACCAGCCAGTCGTATTCGACAAACCATCTTATTTTTCTGTACTGATTTTGGTTTACCCCAAGTTAATGTGGTGATCATGAGGGCACCCAGACGTACAGGCGGCTAGATAGATAGATAGATAGATAGATAGATAGATAGATAGATAGATAGATAGATAGATAGATAGATAGATAGATAGATAGATAGATAGATAGATAGATAGATAGATAGATAGATAGATAGATAGATAGATAGATAGATAGATAGATAGATAGATAGATAGATAGATAGATAGATAGATAGATAGATAGATAGATAGATAGATAGATAGATAGATAGATAGATAGATAGATAGATAGATAGATAGATAGATAGATAGATAGATAGATAGATAGATAGATAGATAGATAGATAGATAGATAGATAGATAGATAGATAGATAGATAGATAGATAGATAGATAGATAGATAGATAGATAGATAGATAGATAGATAGATAGATAGATAGATAGATAGATAGATAGATAGATAGATAGATAGATAACCAGACAGACACCAAAAGTGTTCGCAGTACGCAGAGAAATGCTTCGCATTTAAAATTCAAGAATAATTGTCCCAATCAACGAAGCATAATTTCTTATGCTTCGTTGATTGGGACAGTTCGTCAAACGCGGCGAATAAAAGCTAAGCTGTGCAACTCGCCTTTCTAGATTTCTGGCAAGCGGCCACAATTCAGAGCTTAAAGGGCATTCCAAAATTACCGATCCAACCCGTTTTGCAAGTGTACATTACATCGTACACAGTAACTTGTTGCGGCGCTAAAGGGACACCAACGTGAGACAACGAACCGTTTTAGATTGTCAAATTGTACTACGACAACAGTGATGTCGTTAATGTCAACAGGACAGGAAATCAATATCAAAGTTTAATTTTAAATTTTGCGCCTAAATCACCGTGCGTGACGTCAGAGATTTCAAAACGAAGCTTTCGTATTTTGGCGTGAAACTTGGTACGTCAAGTCACATGAACCTCTTCAGTAGGAAATTTTCATAACTTTTACTTATTGTAAGCTCGGTAGGCACTAGAACTCGCTGCCAAAATATATGACGTCAGACGATTCATGCGGGAAAACTGAAGGTGACGTCAGCCTCTGCACTTTGCTTTTGCGCGTTTTTTTTTTTTTCATTCAGTAAGGGTCTGCACTCGGCAAGCGTGGTGATGCTGGTATTCTGAAAGAGTAATCTTTTTTTTTTTTTCTTCACTGTTCATTTAAATGAAATACGAAATCTGCTCTCATGCGCTGCCGTATTGAAGCTCTGTCAACCATGCTGCGAAAGAGCCTTTTCAACTGAGAGGGGGAGCTCCTCCTTTCTGGGTTGTGGCATCGGAATACGAAGGCTATTCAAAAGGCTAACGTACGCTGACGTCACTGTCTCGACAGTGCGTTTCAGGGGCCTAACGCATGCTCACTATAGCCTACAGTGCATCATGGCAGCTCCCATGAAGCCTTCGTTGAAAAGATGTATCACGGCCGCTGTACAAAAAAACAAGGTTTATCCAGCGGCCCTGTAACCGTGAATGTATACACGCTTGTATTTCTGATGTTCCTTGGCATTTATCGTGCCTATTTGTCCATTGCTGTTTCTCAGTTCATCTGTACGTCGTTTTCGAGAGTGCACTTTTGCACTATTTTCTCCGAAATAAGACTCGCATATTTGTTCGTCATATGCAATTAACATTGTTCACGTTCTTGAATTTAATTTCGTCTGAAAGCGCAAACCGTTGTGTCGTTATGTTAGTCTGTTTACACATTTTGATCTGTGTGCATACGTTCATTCGTAACTGGCCCCCCGTTTCACAATGCCCCACTGATGTTGTGTAAGTGTTTCGTAAATAAGTAAAATAAAATATATATATCAACAGACGTGAGCTGTAATACCGTAGGTGTAATTGATTCTAAAGTTCCAGTCTATCATATCAAAAGCTGCCTATACGTGAGTAAGTTTGGCAGCTCAATCTGCGCGTTGCTTCCACGAAGGCGTATATCGTATGCATACACTCGTTGGAGGAAACGCCTTCGCACCGCACGCCTCGAAAAGCTATGCCGCCGTGGTTAAATATATACACAGCCCTGATTAATTAGGCAGGCAAAAACGGATGGCAGTTCCAGCGATGGAAGCCGTGCAGCGCGGCACGCTTTCTAAATGCGCGTGTATACATGTACGCAGGGAAACCCGGTCACACGAGACCGACTTGTAGGAACTGAGCTCGCGTTTACTATACTGCCCGGAGCTAGCATTTTCGCCGGAGACAACAAACATACTCATTTTGGACTCGGGCACTAGAGTACAAGGCTGACGTCATTGCCTCGGCAGTGCATTACTGGGGGGGGGGGGGGGGGGGGATCGTCACGCCTTTCTACTACCACGTTGTCTTCTGCCGCGGTACCACCCAGGAAGCCTTCCGTGAAAATGTCTGAATCGTGGCGAGCAGCTCGAAAACCTTACGCCAAGATTTACTTAATTTTGAAGAAATATACTCTAGTGTATGCGTATTGTATTTGATTACATGAATTTTTGATTGCTATGGGCGCGGCGTAGCCGTGAGGTTTTTTGGGGCGTTCAACCGCACCCCTGCACTCCACGAATTTTTTTAACGTTATATATGCTTGTGTAAGCGTGCACATAAAAACACGACACGCACACGAACGTATAAACAGCACGGCAGCCGCTGTGCCCACCTGAGCAACCACCCGCAAAATAGAAACCGCTCCGCCTAAATACATGGCCTCCGAAGTTCTGGCTGCACGCGCAGTCACGGAGGCCACGCTTACAATTGAGTGCGGCGGTATTCTGTGTCGGTGCATGCGACGTGAGCGCCGCCGCGGCAACGTCGGCAACCACTGCGGTTGCATTTTCTCATTGACCATGGTCACTGAAGAAGTGGTTATTATGGCTCCGTGGCCTGTCACAGCCGCAGCACGCTCTGAATACTGCGCACGCGACAGTCCTGGCCGAGACGCCGTCGCGGTAGTTTGACACAGAACCCCCGCGCTTGCGTGCAACGGCAGGACCGTGCCTGATATTCAGACACCGTGACGCTATCTAATGACAGCGTGCACTTAGTGCCGAACGATACGGTACACACAATGTGACAAACAGCGAATGTAGAACGCACTCAGATACACTGCTATGTCGCCGGCCAAACATGTAGTGTTTATGAGTAGCCCACCCTCCCAGAGCGCTAATACCAAAACTAGCTGCAAGAGAACACGTGCTGTAGTCATGTCAAAAAACGACTAAAACAGTGAGACTATCGTTATTGACCCATTCGGATGGTCGTTTACGAACGTGTCAACTAACGTGTGAACAGCACTGAGCAGACCCTTACTGAAGAGAACATATACAGTCCGTTCATTCCCTTTCTCTAAACATGCAATAATGACTGAGTAGCAAGGTGTATTAAACAAATGCGTAACATAATTTAAAAACAAAAAAGTAAATTGAAAAAAAAAGTTACGCAGTCGACAGGATTCGAACCTGTGCGGGGAGACCCCAATGGATTTCTAGTCCATCGCCTTAACCACTCGGCCACGACTGCGAGCTGAGCATCACGCTTCCAAGTGGCGTTCTTAATCCTGTGTTATACTGAATAAATGCAGCAAAAATTTTGTGTTGCAGAAGCCATGAAGAGCGTCTTTCTTATCACAGTACCGTTCATGTCGCGATGCATATGCAGAACTACGCTTGCAAAGCGCGATTCAAAGGGACAACAACGCTTTCTCGGGCAAGATGTTTCGTTCGCTTTGGTTGGCGCTCTCTAACAGTGAGTTAAGCGAGGATTACACGTTTCCTACAAATCATTGAACGAAAACACGCAAATATTAAAGACGCGGTAGTGTGAAAGCATTCGCTTGAAGTGCTGCAACATTGAGAACCATGACAATAAAGCACGCTTAACTGCATTCGTGAAACCAACAGCTCGTGAATCTTGCATGTCTTTCTCATACAGACGCCACCAGGTGTTCTGTGACGCCACTATGAAACTGCTGAAACAACTATAAGTAAGTAAGAAAAAAAAATTTTGAAGTTAAAAAAAGTATTTTTTTTAGTTAAAAAAAAAGTATCGCAGCCGACAGGATTCGAACCTGTGCGGGGAAACCCCAATGGATTTCGAGTCCATCGCCTTAACCACTCGGCCACGACTGCGGAACGTTGCTGCCGGCGCTAAAAATTCAAGCAATACATTTTACATTTCTCCATATTTTTTTCAGCATTTACGGGTGCATTGAATAGCGTTGGACTAGAAGCTTCGCCAGGATATGCCACACTCCAACCAGGCCCGACAGATGATAGCACAAGAATACCACTAAAATAGCTGAGGATTAAAGATGGGCACTAAGATTGGACAAACAAAGCATTAAGTTGTTTGTTATACCAGTAAATGGAAACATTTCACCGCAAGGTGCACTGATGAACCACTTATTCTTTCATATTCAGTTGACGTTGTCATGTCGGTAGTACACCGCACTGTCAGGGACTGTTCCCTGCTGTGCATAATCTTCAGTTCCCGACGTGCGATAAATAACGCACTCAAAAACAGCTGAAGTTTTTTTTCTGCGCGTGAATGCTGGCGAAAATACGCTGAAATTCTCATCTTTATAACCACCAGTGCAGCGCGTTTCGTGCGCGAAATTCAAAGAGCAGCTGCGTAGGTGTATGTTTTTATACTATATCTTTTGAGTACATTGGGGTTTTAGTTTTAGCGCGCTTCGCCCGTCCACCTTTGAGGCAACGCAATGGTTAGATATTTTGTACCAGCCCCTGCATCTTGCACATATAGCAGAATAAACGTGAACGAAAAAGTCCTCATTCGTTATGCAATTATCAAGATTGGTACAATAATTCACTTCACCGATTTATTCACGCTCTTTACAACACATTTATGCTTGTTCCTCTTGTTCATGTTGGCCTTCACTTGTGGCTCATACCCACTGTGGGAGATTGGCCAATAATTGAGTGGTCTTATAAAATATTATTCAATTTTAGGGTAAAAAACTGAAAACTGAAAATGAAAACGTTACAAATTTTAGAACGAAATTTTGATGATCACTGATCTGTAACTAGTATAAAGTTTTTGTATTAGTAATAGATAATAACCTCGATCAAAACCTAACCTTATGCTAATGAATTTATCGTAATGTTTTTTTTACATCTCAGTCACAAGGAGCATCAGCATGTGCAAGACTGCATCGCAGCACATTTTAAAACGAAAAATAATGAACGGGCATCTATTGAGGAAATCGACGAATAAATTTTATTCGGCAGGTTAAGCTGTAATACCCAGAGGTGAGTGGCCATTTCATTCCAGGTGTCCGATAGCTTGTGACGACGTGTACTGCTGTTAAACCTTGATATAACGAAGTCGGTTAAAGCTGCGATTTACTTCGTTATACCCAAGCGTTGTTACATTTAAATACGTCATTTCATGCTGAGTTTAGTCGCTGACTTTGACGTGAAAAACGTCGCAAGTGTGTTTGAATAATACGGGAATGCGTAAGAAAGAAAAAAAGCCGATTTAAGTAACGCAAAAAAAAAAACATACTATTCTTGAACCGGTGACAACGATTTGATGCTGCATCGGTGAAAATCCTCTTCACTTTATGCTTCAAAAAAATAGGGGGGGGGGGGGGGGGGAGGATGACGCATGTTTATTGCATGGTCCGTCGTAATGTTATATTCGGTCGCTGTCAGGACCGACGCCGAGGCTGTCACGTTTATCAGTGGCATAGACAGAATTTTTTTTTTCGGTGGCGTTCAACCACACTTTAGGCATGTAAGCAAACTTTAAGCATATCAGGAGGTGCTCACGCCAGTGACATTCATCAAACTGAGTCACTTGCAAGTGACTCTCCACTCACTCCCATGGACGCGCCAACATCGAGTACCATAGCACGCCGGACAAATTAGATGCTGTCTTTATCGTACGAGAACAAGGCGACAACACGAATCGCGGGGGCAAAGTCGTGTCTCGCGAGTTTGTGTTTATGGTGTCGGTTTCCTCTGCGATAGCAGTGACTTCGTATCCAGGAATTGTTTTCGGGAGAGAGGGGAGGTGCACGTGCTGTGGGCTATGTCACTTTGTCTTAGAAAAAAAAAACGCTCATTTTCATTATTTATCTCCGGTAGCTTTCTTCCACCCCTTCTATTGAAATTTCGGAAGGAGGCCCGGGCCTGATAAATCCATACCTAAGACACACTGGGCTGCTCCTACGTGCTTATGTGTTTACATAAGTGTTTCTCCCAAATAGGATAGCGCTTCGTGCAGTGTGTTCTTTTCTGCTTCATCTACGTTTTTACCTCGCTGCTGACCGATTCAGCATGTGCCACCAACTTGCCGACAAGTGCACACTATTAGAAATACTTCGTTAATTCAGAATTTTCTTATGGCGAAGTTCGTCATGAGTAGTTTTAAAAGCATATTTATGTACCGGACACATGCACTGTGTGTGAGACGTCCCTTCCAAGAAGCCTGAAATACAAGTCAGCGCACACAAAACCCGTTTCTCCATTCGCAGCACATGTTACGCTTCCTAGAATGGAGGAGTGGTGACTCGATATCACATGCGCTCTTCCTCGGCTCTCAACCCATTGCAGCAGGGAAACGGGTTCATTGCGAAAGCGCATCTCTATCTAGTTCGCTCATACTGTGCCTCCAACGTTTGTTTGCACCGTGGAAGCTTTTGAGAATGTTTAAATTAAAAGAAAGAAAGGAAGAAAGAAAAAAAAGTGGCTGCGAGTGCCCCTACCTTGTACGGCTTATTTTCCGCTATTGCCATGTGTAGTCATGGGGGGCTTCCTAGACACAGGAGCGCTGACGCAATGAAGGGCTGTGGTTACCCCCCTCCCCCATTAAATCTTTCAAATTCGCATTTGAACTGGAAATAATGGGCAGCGGGGATATGGCTTGAAAGGATCGAGAACGACGACGGTTTTGTCATAAAAGTTTCTTGGCCGATCCCCTTGAGTGGGCATGAGCCATGGTTGAGGTATCATTATCATCATCATCATCATTACCACTAAACGCCTCGTTTTGGCGTAAATCGTGTGTCACTCAGGTAGTGCTCAGCTCTACCGCCTGATAACTTGGATATATCGCGGATTCAAACGCGACATAAAAAAATTTGGTTTAATGACTTGTAGGCAATATTGCTCGAGATGTCATATGAATCATCTGGTCTGTAAAAATAATGTTGGCTCTGAACTACACGTTCGAGCCAAAATTACGCCGATATGACCAGAACTGAACGCGTTGGAAGAGAAAGTATATGCGCCCTAAATTTTCGATTCATGGGTTGAACCCCCAAAAAACTTTCTATAGCTGGCAGGCAAAAATGCTTGGGTAGTGGGCTTGTACCGTTTGTATGTTCATGCTTGTTTATGTGCGCGCATATATCGCGTACAAAATGTAAACATTACGGGGAAGTGGGGTAATTCTGGACATAGTCGAATTCCGCCATGTTGTCTGATTCCACCATCGATCGATGCTAATTAGCCAAGTGAGCTGCTACCACCTCTCTGATTGGCCTCAATAGCAGCCATTACGAAATTTGACAATATGGCGGGATTATACAGTGTCCAGAATAGCAGCCCCGGCCCCCTGGCTATACGTCACTGCTTTAGCGGATCCCACATGTAACCTTACAACAAGAGAGCAGAGTGGATAAGGGAACAAACGGTGGTTAAGGATATCATAGCTGAAATCAAGAAGAAGAAATGAACATGGGCCGGGCATGTAGCGCGTAGACAGGATAACCGCTGGTCGTTAAGGGTAACTAACTGGATTCCAAGAGAAGGGAAGCGGGTTAGGGGGAGACAGAAGGTTAGGTGGGCAGACGTGATTAAGAAGTTTGCGGGTATAAATTGGCAGCAACAAGCACAGGACCGGGTTAACTGGCGGAACATGGGGAGAGGCCTTTGTCCTGCAGTGGACGTAGTCAGGCTGATGATGATGATGACATTGACGTTAAAAGGTTAAAAACACGGCATCTCGTACGACGGCGCGCATGTCACTCGTAGCGCGTAATTAGAGACGTAGCAGCCGCGGGGCAGCGTCGACCTTTCTATAAATGCGCGTGCGCTGGTTATAACCGCCGGCGTTTCTGGGTAGTGCGCGAACGTGACCGGTCAGGTTACACGGCTAACGAGGCCATTGGTATTCTGTCGCACGCGGCCCGGCTCACATGGACGGCCGCTTCGGGGTGTGCGCTGGCTTCGCGCGAGATCCGGTTTTGTTTTGCAAAAGGGCCACGAAGGTCGCAACGCTTCTTCCGGCCGTGCGACCTCGGCAAGTCCGGACACCGCGTTGTATTCGATGAAGCACATATGTGCAGTTGGAAATGTTCGCACTGGCGAAAGAATATGCATGCTGTGACACAACATTTAAAGGGACCTAGACTACAGGGCCCCAAAGAAACGGCGAAGCGACCGCACACAATTGAGGCGCAGATCACAGCCCAACGCCACAGTGGTGGAAGTCATAACAGTGGTGGAAGTCATAAGGCCGGGGTGGGGGGGGGGGGGGAGTATGTATTTAATTTTATATACAGCAGCCCGTTTGGGTTATTGCAGGAGCGGGTGCTCTTACACAGACAAACAAAATAGCAGAGCAACATCGCAATTAAGGTAAAGAGACAGAGGGGAAACAAAGAATACGGCTTTAGGAAATAAAGTACGATCCAACACATTCATTCAACAGATTCAAGAAATATTCTAAAGGCAACAGTCAAGTTGAACTAGACAATACATTCAATGTTTCAATAGTGTGCACAAAGAAAGAGTCTTGGCCTCCGTTACGCCTCTAGCAAGTGTCTTCCCTTGAGATTTATATTTCGAGCATCATATTAGAATTGCTTGTCAGCAGGGGCGGTGGCGCTAGCGGGGCGCACAGGGAGGGTGGAGCCCTGCAGAAATTTATGCCTTTACCCCCCCCCCCCCCCACACACACACACACCCAAAAGCAAACGTTGTATAGATATGCATGAGGCAGGCGCGTTTAATTTTCTTCAGGAGGGGGGGGGGGGTCATGCTTTACTTATGGTCATGCATGCGTTTGTACGTGTGCGTGTATATATACGCAAGCGAAATAAAAAAATCTCGGGGGGGGGGGGGGGGAGTTAACCCCCCACCCCCAATCCTCCGCTACACCTCTTGCACGAGTTGCCCACTGTCCTACCCCCCTGGAAGAACTCACTAGTCGTAGGTGTGTGCCCCCCCCCCCCCCCCCCCAGTAGAAAAATCCTGGCGTCGGACTACTTGTCAATTAAGAACTGTGCAATCGCACTAGCGCCAACTCTTGAAATCCTGAGCTCTTCCAAAGAGCAGAAACAAAGTACAAATGTAAAAGCTGCTTTGCGTTTTAAAAAGCACTGTAAGCAGAAACATTCTGAAATGTTATGGGTCATTCCTGGCATGCTGCAAATGCTTATTATGCTTGGCTTTAAACTGCATTTAAACTGCATAATAAATGAAGAATTACTGATCTTCTACCATTATTCATATATGTCAATGGTTTGTTTCAAGTCATTAATTCCGGAGTATAAATCTAATAGCTGAACTACGATTATATTATTGTTTATTTAAATAAATCACCAAGAATCTAACATGCCGTACAACCAACTTATCAGAAGCCGACCTATTTATAACACGTATGCACATAGGAAAACGGAGCACTAAAAAAGATTACACTTTGCACATTATAACAAAAACACGCAAGCATTTTCACGTGATCGTATAACCACTGATATATTATAACTATAATTTTGACCGAGTGCACTTATGAGCCACACTTAAGACTAACTTCACCAACGTAATCCGGGTGGCATTCAAAACGCCGAAAATCAAAAGGCCGAACTATCGGAATGCCGAAATTTAAAATGCCGAAAAATGAAAACACCAGAAATATAGAAAGTCGAAAATTTTAAAATGCGAAAAAAAAAATCAAAACACCGAAGCGTCAAGACGCCGAAACATCAAAATGCCGACATGACGAAGATGGTGTATAATAGCAAGATTAAGGCAATAAAGGTTCCACCGGTTTTGCAGGACATGCATGCGCTTTCGCCCTGGTTTCCGATGGTCATGTTCTTTGCTCATATGGTTCCAGCCATTCGAAACTCACGGCCATCTATGGTTGTTGAGGATTAGCCCTCGAGCTCCTGCATTGCTCATGTGGGCAGTCCGCTTTCCTTTTCCTTCTCCCAGTCTGGCGCAAGGCTTCATCACTCGGAAGGTGTTGCCCTGAAGACGCTGATACATATGCCGTGGCTTGCTGCACAAGCTTCACGGGCGCCTCGCCCAAGGCCACCGCCAGAACTTTGATTTGCTCATGAGTGCGAAGAACTGTCGCTCTAGAGATATTCGGAGCATGGCTAGCGTGGACCCCTTTTCCTTCTGGACCACTTTGCAAGTATCTTATTCACGAAGGTCAGTAATAATTCCAGCATTACACCTGCCTAAGCCTCTCGCACCTCCATTAGTGTCCAGAACGTATACTTTTTTTTTTTTTTCAAGCACCTACACATAATCATCTTTGCACCAAAGTTGTTTTTTCTCTTCTGGGAGCACACTAAAACAGGTTCTTCTTCAATTTTCAATCAAATGACAACTATCTCACATTTCTGCTGCTTTTGTACTACGAACGCTGGACAGCACAGTTTTTTGTTTCCCTGTTTATCCTTAAGAGCCACCCCGTCTAACTGCTATGCCTAGCTTTGATATGCCTAGTACCTTTGATCAGAACAGCGGTCACGCATATCAGATGACGGGCTCCTTCCGAGATCATAGTCACAAAGCATTGAGTCTGCTCTGCAAATTTCAAATTCGCTCTTCAGAAAAGCAACCACTATAACTTAGAAAAGCCCTGGTTTGCGTTATTTAATTACGAATTCATGGTGCAGCTACCCACGCGCTTCATAAGAATTTGTTTTTCGCTCGTCACGCCCGGGCTTTTGGTTCTCGGTTGCCGACTCGAAGGTTGCTGACAAGACCTACTGGAGTAGAGTATAGGTCGTGGACACGACACCCTGCCCCTGACACACAAGGCAGTCTTCGCAGAAAAGCAGATCCTGCATCTGCTTTCAAACGTCCGCAAATCTACAATGCAGTTCTTTTCTCATCGAATAGCAACTAAATATTCATGGCTTTCCTGCAAAATGTGAAGCTTCGCATCATTCGCTCTTTCAAACATAGGTACTTCTCATGGCACTGTAGAACGTGGTAGCGTAAGTTTGTTTACAAAAGGCGCGTTAACAAAGATGGGCAAATATAAACACCGTATTCGTCCTACCACTGTTGTAAACAAAGCGCGATTGCATACCTTCTGCATCGAAGAGCGGGAATCCATGGCCGCCGTCACTTTTGATCGTGACGCAGCACCGAAAGCTTGTAGAAGTGTATTCCTGGCGAGTTTTCAGTCGTGTTCGCGCATCCAAATACGCAGCAGTTGTTTCTCGGCACCGCCGAAGGCTGTCACAATGGTAAAATTGCGATACAAAAATGCAAGTATCGCAGAAAGTATAGCAGTCGCCTATAGACGCTAAAATGAACACTGTTCGCGCGAGTGACCTAACAGTTTTGAGCCGCAGCGACAGGTGGCGTCGGCGACGCTTTGCGCAGCGCCTATCGTTGCGTTTTCTGATAGTGCAACGGTTCCACATCCGAGGTTTTCAGCTAGTTCTGATGGGACGCGCCAGAACGAACCGCGCTCGACGGCATTTCAAGTATGCCAGCGTCTCAGACAAATCGACTGGTCAGGTTGAGAACTGCCAGCACGTTGCGTCGGCCGACCATGGTGGAAACCTGGAGCGTCATCTGCGGTGGTGCCACAAGGGAGTGTACTACAAAATTCTGGCCGGCAACAAAGTGTGTTGTGTCGGACGAGGCGGAAGCCTGTCCTGTGGTCATGGAGCTCACGCTAGTGAATGTACAGAGCATGTTTTAACACACATCGTCGAAGTGTGTTTCGCTAGGAATAACAGAGGACAGCATTATGAGAATTGCATTCGCAAGAAATGGTCGGTCATTTCGGCTAATTGACGACTCGCAAAATAATTGATCCTGTCCTAAATGCACTCAGTGCTAAGCGAGTCATCACAGCAGAGAATCTTAAGGACAGGGTCCAGGAACAAGCCAAAGTCAAGAGAAAAGAAATTTTGCAGACTCTAAGAAAACGGATGTTTTCTTTGAAAATTGGTTGTGCGTCGCGACTTGACAGGGCTCTGCTTGGCATCATCGTACACTATGCCGAAAAGGCAAAGCTAATTCTTCAACCACTGGCCAAGAACTTTTCACTAGACACACTACTGAGCATCTGACATCCCAGATGAAAGGCACTCTTATCACGCTACGACCTCCGGGTCGCCCAAGTGTACTGTATCACAACTGACAATGGTGTGAACATGCTAAAGGCTGCTCGTATTTTCGGTGAAACAGAACTTGAAATCGGCGCTTCTAGTTCAGACGAGGAGGTTGATAGTGGCTACCCAGAATTTAGACATTATGGCTCTCTACTGGATGCGGAGCGCTTCGGTCTTGATGGAGCAGATTGCAAGTGTGGTGTAAGGTGTGCTGCACACACTCTGCAACTGGCTATTAGCGACGCTGTAAAGCACTCGGGTATCAACACCCTCATTGCACAATGTCGTGCACTTGTGAAGAAACTCCGCGCACAAGGTGCAATGGGTTTGATAAGGAAGCTATAGAGCTAAGGATGCCTATTATTGATTGCCGACACGTGAGATGTCAATGTTGGTCATGTTGACAAGGTTGATTGAATTGAAGGACTGCTAGACTTTCTCCCCCTTGAAGACACTGCCAGTTGGACTGAAAGCACGAGAGCAAGAGTAGAAATGATCACGGAGTCCCATAAGCCAGCACGAGAAACCACGAAAATGCTTCAGGCAGAACAACTGACAACAATCAGAAATTTCTACGGTGCATGGTTGACGTGTTACATGAAGACAGCAACAATATCAGCGCCACTGGCACAGGCCCTCGTTCAGCCGATCAAGAAATGAGAGCGAAATCTTTGCAGTACAGATATCTTTTGTGCTGCACTGTACATGGACCACCGTTATCCACTTTTTCTGGCGCCTGAACCGAAATACTGAGCGAGAATCGCATTAGACAAGTGAGCCAGGATCAGCAGACATCGCACGCTTACTGAAAATGCTGCACAAGGAGCCGTGCATTCCAAGGAGCACGGATGTGTTGACATTTTGGGATGAGTGCAAAGAGCGGCAGCCAGAGCTATAAATGTTAGCACAAGTGGTCCTTGGTGTGCCAGCCACACAAATCAGCGTGGAGAAGGCATTTTGGGCATTGAAGTTTGTTTCATTAGAGCAGGGGTATCGCTTATCGGCAAGTATATTCGATCACCTGCTGCTTCTGAAATCGTGTGCACACCCTTCACGAAAATTAGGGATTAGAACTTGAGAAAAAAACAACATCAAGTTTTTGTTGTAGCCTTGATTCAAAATTTTTTGCGGCTTCCCTCATAATCATATCATGGCTTTCGGACATAAAATCCCAAATCTTATTATTGTTTGTTAGTTTATTTTTTATTTTTAAGTACCTTTAGTATCAAGTATTTCGTTAGTTTTTATTATTAGTAAACTGTTACGGAACTTTTTTTTTTCGTTCCTCAACAGAAATGAAACTTGCGTCTGTGAAACAAAATAAAAACTGGAACAATAATATTTAGCTCAGACACCCTGTATCCACCTGTCACAATAAAGTCAGTAGCTGAAGATGCACAAGAACATCCAGTGATGAAAAAGTCGTGCAACAAAAACTATCGCTAGCCAACATTTTGATGAGGTTACCTTTGTCAGCTAACAAAAACACACATAAACATGATAAAAATGATTGTGCGTGAGGGGGGGGGGGAATCGACCTTGCATCTTATTGATCAATGAGCACACACACCACCACGATTCCCCTCCACAATGCACTTCGTACTGATGACTTCCCTTGCACATTGATTTGTTCAATCATTCACAATAGCTGGGAGTGTTGAAAAGTGGCAAGTTTTTCAATATTCAAACCTTAAATGTGCTACTAAATCAGAAATATAGCCACAACCAAAGTCTTTTTCCCGCTTTTTCTTGTCCGTTCTATTCACATATTCACCCATGGATTGATTTATCAGTAGACTCACAGGGTGCCATCCAAAATAATGTTACCCTTAATGCTAGCAATCTAGCTGATGTCCTCATGCTCACCAGCATAAATGCTACTGCCCCTATACTACTGTGTTGACTTAGAATGAGTAAATAGTATTTCACAAAATAAAGAATGTTTTATTAAAATTTCAGTTAAAATAAAAATATATATCGATACAATGAAAATGCACCATGATGTATGTACACCAGACGTTATCACAGATGAAAGGCTCCAAACTATGTTACAATAGTTAAACATCTGTTAGCCCTACAGTGTGTCAATAAAATGCACTGGATGATTCTTGTGATATGTTTGGTCGGCTGCTTCTGCACTTTCAATACAAACCACACACTGAAGGTGCACATGAAAGTAACCAGTTCAATGTACCATTGTACCAATGTACCATATAAAAATATTGTCCAAAAAAAAAAAAATGATGTAGGTCTGGTCACAGTTGCTTCTAGCTTACAGCAAAGCAGAATTCGCTACATACAGTGAAACCTAGTGTTAACAAAATCTGAAATTACGGAAATTTCAATTTGATGGTGTCTTTCTTGTTCTCTGAAGGATTCATACTGGGTATGTAATACTTTAGCGAGTTGGTAAGTTAATGTAGAACTGCAAGAAAGTAGTATCTAAATTATAGACACAACAACAAATAAAATACTTGTTTCTTCAATTACTGTCTGTAAGATACTTATACAGATTTTGTCCACATTAAGCATAAAAATCCTCGGAACTACAATTTCAATTTGATGGTTACACTGAATTGCAACGAGATATTTAAAAAAATATATGAACATGTTGGAATTCAGTTTAAGTGAAACAAACAACTATAACATTTATGAAGGTTTGGCCCTATCATGAAGGTTTTAAATATAAAGCATTTCTTAGCGAACTTCGGTGGCTTTGAGTGTATCTGTCTATCTATCTATCTATCTATCTAGCTGCCTACGACTTTTAGCTCTCCTGGCTGTTTCGATGATGGGAGTTATACCAACATTTTTGTGGCATAACATGACTGTATGGCGAGCATAATTGGCTAGTCATAATATGAAAATCATGACATGTGTGTCACAAATGTCGTGATTTACATGTCATGGTCTTGCTTCGTTAACATGACATATCGCAAAACTGGTATGGTATAACATGACAGCATGGAAAACATAAGTGGCAGGTTCTGACGTGGAAATCATGACATGCATGTCTTGTAAGTCATGACTACACGGCATAAGCTCATGGTGCACTCGCGGTCGCTTCACTAGCTTGACGAATACAAAACTTGGTATTACGTAACGTGAACGGTGCAAACATGATAATCATGACATAGAAGTCATGTACTGCATAATTTACATGCCTACCACTGCTGGGCCTGGTATTGCAAACGTTAATGGTGCCATCATTACGCGACTATAAACAACATACTTGCATCTTATCCAGATACCTGAGTGCGCATAACATTTCCACTTGTGTTTACTGCGTAGTATATCCATGCACCCCGTAACGTTGTGGTGATTTTAAAGTGACATATCAACCTTATTCATTCCTGTTTTGGATATCATCGATTCCCACTGTACGTGGGTTCTGTCAATTTTGTTTAAATTATGACTGAAGAACTTTGTGGCTGCCAGTAGCATTGTTAGATCAAGATTAAAATGCCCAGGTACCAACACGGCTAGCACAATAAAAGCATGTATGACATGGAATGCTCAAACAAACTAGTGCTACTACATAAACGCAGCTGACTAGACATCAAGTGAGGATGCAAAAATGATCACACATATTACATGAATAACAGAGCAATACTAACTCTGACTATAACACAAGGACGACAAGACTGGCAAGACTAAAGTTATTTGCTGCAATCAGTGTACAGGTGTGTGGACTTCTCAGCTGTCGAGTGACCGCCACCAGTGTTCTTTTTTTGGCAGCACGATGTTGGCCGAAACAATTGTTACGAGAAGCCCCGGGGTCTCTTGGGTAGAGTGACGCGAGGCCCAATGAACTGGGCAAGGAGCATCCAGGCAGTGGTAAGACAAAAGCAGCCAGAAGAAAAAAAAATGTTTAATTTACAACTTATGTAGAAAACGTGGACAAGGAAGCATATTCACCGATTGCACTGAACAACTTCACTCTTGCCGGTCTCATCGTCCTTGTAATATATTCAAAGTTGGTATTGCTCTGTTTTGCCACGAGGCAGCTGTTGTCATCAAAAATGCAGCTTCTGGTTTATCACGTGAACAGAAGGAAAACACAGAAAAACCGAACCATGACCAAACACAAATGAGATTCTACCCATGTTCTTTGTGTTTTCTTTAATCACTTGCATGCTCATTGCATTGATTCAACTGATATAAACTTCTGTAAGCTGAACCTATATAAAGCAACTCGTATGTTTCTGAGCATGGAGAAAACAGATATCACAAGCAGGCCACCACGCTATATTACGAAGTCATTAACACATATATACAATACCAATATGCCATGTTGGCTCTGCCAATTAGTACTTACTTGTGTCTGTAGCTTTCAACACACCGAGTGTCTTGTAAATAAAATCAAATGTTCTTGAAGGTCGCAAGCGTACGCACACACACACATATACACACCAAAGCAGTCACACTCCACTCGCTTCAAATGGCAGCACTAAAAGCCTGAAGCGGTAGCTAGTAAATCCATGGCAGAGAACTCGGGCGAGCGACCCACACAAGTTGCATGTGCCGTTCCAGACATGGCGGCCTCATGTGAAACCACGGTTTCAGTGACACCTGGTACTACGTGCCTGTTTATAGCCTCGGACGTTACTATCGGCTCTATCCTGCCAGATTCATCAGTTGAAGTTGCTGACCGCATACTTCCTGCAATCTGCAAAGCAGTCTCGGGGAGTGATGGAATGTGGCTCTCCGCCTGCAAAAAGGAAATTGATACAGTCGTGAAATATTGCTGTTGAAACGTTTATATTGCAGGTTTATTTGGATTTGGACAACCAGGAGTTCTTTCAACATGCACCTCAGTCATTGTTATTTAACATTGTAGGGCGTTCAGATAGCCGCTGCCTGGCTTTCAATGTTTGAGGCACGAATGGTTATCAGAAGAAATAAAAGACAGGAAACAAAAGTCCCACCTGTCAACCTGCCAGCCCTTCTGTCTATCTCTTCTTTTTTTTTCTACTTCACAATCATCATATACCTACCTTTTCAAATTTCATAATTTCTTCACTACACCTAACACTCTGTCATCCATGGCCTCGCCTCCAATCTTTACACGTTGATCTACAAATGATTTCACCTCTAAAATTTCACTTCCGTTAAGTTGTAATGTGTATGTATGTATATGTAGAGCTGCCTTGGCAAAGCTGATGGAATGGTATTGTCAATTTTTTTTATTATTAGCAGTTATTAAGTAGAACCCAAGTGAACAACACATGCACATGGTGACTGGAAAGGATGATGAATGACTTGGCACATCACCTGCTAGACCATTTAGCATGGCACAGTGGAAACCACCCTACAATTTTGCGCTTTCGATCCTCAACTGTACAAAAATTTAAAACAGCGACGTACCATTTTTACGGTGTCCTGAGCACTCTCATTATTCTCCCCATTCTCAGTTTTGGAGTGAAGCTTGATATGCTGCAAGAAACAAACGAGACAAACAAGACAACATTACTCTATAAGACAACAGTTGGCACGCTTTCAATTTTTATATTGCCAAGACAAATTTGGACCCTCAGATATCGAATCGTGATGATCTGTGGCCTTTAAAACAACAGTACCCAATTGTGTACACAGAGAGCGAGGAGGTTAACAACGTAGACCGCACAAAAATATCATCAGATAGCTCTAGATCTGAGTGGAGAGATGCAGTATTACAATCTTGCATTATTTTCATGACTGAGTACAAGAAGCAATTATCTGCTATGTGCAGAACCTCTTACATGATCAAGTAGCACACGACCTAAGATTGTGCATAAGATTTCAGACTAAGGCACCCTCATCTGCAGACTTCTTGCACGAGAATAATCTGTTCCTGTATCGACGGAAACAGTAGCACTTCACCTGGAAATGCTTGATTGTTCTGCCATTCTTTTTGCACGATATGTACACAAGCTTCTTTCTATGAGAACAAAGTAAAAGTCCAAGATAAAAGTAGACAGCAAAGCAATACTGTAAATGAGGTACAGTAAATGTATCACATGAAGAAAAGTACAACTTAAATAGAAATTTCTTAAAGGCACTTTAAGAAAATTTTTTAGGTATCCTAGATTTGCCTGTGACCCCTTAAAAGAACTTGAAGGCACTGGTGAAAGGGGGATATTAGGAAAGGGGAGTTTAACCCTCCTCTAAGTGACCTCCCTCAACTCCCCTCTGCTGGCTCCTACCAACACTTGAGGACAGGCTCCCCCAAGCTATTAATAAATTTTTCCTGAAGGACCTCCAACTTATATGTTGAAAATAAAGTATTTAGCTTTGTCGAATTGTGCTGCTGATAAAAAAAAGAAAAGGTTTTCAAGGTTCCCCTATATCATGCCAGCAGACCCACCTTATAACATGCTGACATCTCTGCAAATGTCTTGTCACAGTACTTGCACTCATAAGGCTTGATGCCGTAGTGACGGTTGGTGTGCTCATTGAGCGACTGTTGCCGAGTGAATTTCTTTCCACAGATGCTGCACGCATAAGGGCGTTCCCCCGTGTGTGTCCGTTCGTGACGCATCATGTCAGCTGGAATGTGCAAGACAAGTTATTCTACGGCCTCTCCTGTGCATGACATCTTCAAACTGCCAACCATATTAAAAACCAACAGACAACAAAGCTAAGCAAGGTATAGGAGGCGTTATTTGTAGCCTTTAACCTGAAATGTAGTAATTATCAAACAAATGTGAAGAAATTAAAGTGGACGAAAAGAATACTCGCTGCTGGCAATGGCTGAATCTGCAACCTGCGAATAATGCACCCAATTCTCTTTCAATTAAGCCACGACGGCCTTCATCTGCTCGTCCACTTTATTGGTTATTTTGGTGCATGCAAACTTGGGAGTGTTAGTCAACGCCGCTCATAGCCATGAATGTGAGTGTGGAGCACACATATTTTGCCATCTGGTAAAACGTAGAATTTCATCTTTTTTTTCCTCTTTCTCTCTCACTTTCTTTTTTGTTAGACAAACTGGCAGTTGATCACTAATCCCTTGCATGCTACCTGAAGGCACCACGTCTGGCATACTTGACGCCTTCAAGAAGTATGCGAGGGCTTTTTCGTCAGCTGCCTGTTCATTAAAATAAGAGGCCACATGCTACATCAGAAACTGAACTTTGAATTTTCTTCTTTCATTCATTCATACTGTCAAGTAAAACTCACAATTAGCTCTCGCACTTTCAAGTAACACTCCAACACACAGCATTACTGGAAACACTGGGAAGGCTGTGCTCGGACGCTGTAAAAGGCGAGGCAAGTTTGCTGTTTTTTTTTATCCTTTGTGTTACTGGAATTTCCTTTATCAGCATGCACACAAGTGAGACAGCCCCCCCTTTTCTTAGTATCGAAGGAGGGTGCCAAACCTGGTTTACATTTTTTATCAGACAGACCTGTTCTACCACTTTTAAAGTGAAGGGTTATGACTATGAAAGCTACTGACAATAATCGAGACTGAGAACCGTTAATATCACATTATAAAAACTGCTCACCTCCCACCTTTATGCACAGACAGCCAGGCACCACATGTGAAAAGCAAGTCATAGCATGATTTTCACTGTTGCATCTGCTGCGAGGCTTGTTTTATTAGGCCTTGACCAATAAGAGGGTGAGGGGAGGGGGCGTAGTGGTGAAACTTAGCCTCGCCTAATGAAGCACAATGCGTACGCCCATGACCTCCCACTCTGGCGGGCCACGTCCAAGCAGCAAGAACAGCATTGCCTGTCCGCTCTTTCTCGTGACGTACCCTTGGTGAGAAACTTCGAGGGGCAGGAGTCGCAGGAGTAGCGTCGCATCCCCTGGTGCCGCTGCATGTGCAGGTGCAGCTGTGAGCGCTGCCGAAACGCCTTGCCGCAGTGCTCACACAGGTGCGATTTTTGGCCCAAGTGCACGGCCATGTGCATGCGCAGGACACCTGACTGGGCAAACCGCCGCTGGCACACCTCACACCTGGGAGGAGAGCGCAAGTACACATTGATACAACATTATGACAAAAAAAAAACACCTAGAAAATGAGACCCAGTTGATTTACAGCTGAATTTTTAACGAAGTAGCACCATTGCTGTCACGAGGCTATTTAATGAGCAAGCTCTCGTGTAGGTTCATGTAGAGCAAAACCACCGATGACATCACCTGTCATCGAGAAGTGAGTCGACGAGACCATTTGCTTCCACCAAATCCCCAACGCTCAATATATTTAGAAGCCCCTAAAAGATGAACAATAGAAAAAGAACACAGCATGCAAAACTAGAAAGAGGTTCACAGGAATAATGAATGGCTAAAGACGCGAACAGTGCATGGAAATAAATGTTCAGTGGAAAATAACCCTTATCACAACATAGCGGTGTCACAGAACGAGCGCTAAAAATAGGCGCGCCGCAAATTCTTGCGGTAACGCGCGAAAGAACGCCGCGAAGTCAAAAGAAAAAAAAGGGAAAGAAGAAGAAAACAAACGGCCAAGGCTCCCCGGGCGCTCGCTCTCCCCGCAGAAGCGTGGCTTCATCGACGAACCTCCTCACCCCACAACGGCGGCCGAGCAAGCCCGCGATTTTTCTAGAACGAAGGAGGCGTGGCCACACCGAGATGAGTCATCCGACGCGGAGGGCAGTCGAACCGTCTCGCACCTCTCCCCAGCTTTCGCTGCGCATCGCGCCGACGAAATGAGGAGAACTTTCTGGAAGGTGGCGCGGAACGTATTTAATCGAGCAGCCGAGACGAGAAATCAGGGGAAGACGGAAAGTTAGCGCCGGAGCGCGTAGGAATTCCGCCGTGTAGTCGGCGAAGGTTCTGCCCGTAGTGACAGAACAGGAGGAGACGGAAGTGAGCGCCAGAGTGCGTAGAGATTCCGCCGTGTAGTCGGCGAAGTTTTGGTCCGTAGGGACGGCTCGAGCTACAGGCAAGAGCGTGGGTTTACCGCTATCGAGCGAAGACGCGGGCAACAGCTGCGTGTGTGAAGCCGACGGGTTTCCGGCGAAGAAATTTGAAGCTTGGAGAGTGGCCATTTGAGGACGCGAGGTTTCCTGGAAGAGAAACTTCAAGAGAGCTGCGGAACGACAACAACGCTGGACTTTGAGTGAGTGATTCTCGGAAGAGTATCATCTCGACTTTGGTTCCAAGAACTTTGGACTGGATAGGTTTTCTATCTCTTTAGTCTTTAAGTGTCTTGGTTGTTCAATGCATGCGACTGTATTGTAGTGCGTATTGTTGTCCGTGTCCGTTGTTTTGAGTGTGGCTGATTGTACCGTGTAGTACGTTGTTTGATTGGCGACGTATGGAATGTAACTATTGTGGAGTGTGCATTTTTGTGTATTATTTTCGATCTGCCATTATTGAGAATATAATTTGTTTGTTTATCAACTCTCGGCTCTGTCTTGTTCTTTGGGCCACAGCCGGCGTCCGCTGGCGCACCAATAAGGACCACTTCTAAATTGTCCACGCTTTCGTGGTGCGGTTCGGGGGGCCGATACTTCGGCTCTTGGAATTAGCCCGGCGATCGCCTCCCTAATTAACGGGACAGGTGTGACAATTAATCTGGCGTCCGCGACATAGGACCTTTTGGTGCACAGTGTGTCCAAAGTAGTGAGAAAGAGCCTCGAGTTGTTGATAGTGCTAGCGGAACGATTTTGTGTGTTGTTCAGTGTTCTCGTTAACGAGTGCAGGAGAGTGTTCCGATAGACTGATTTAGGCAGATACTTTTTGCACGCGGCAAGGTTTTAGTTGCGAGTTGCGAGACACAATGGATCTCGAAAAGTTAGTTGCGCTTGGTGAGAAGATGGGTCTTTCCGGCGCCGAACTACGGAAATGGGTAAGCCAGAAGGAGAAAGAGGCGGTGGAGAGAGAAAGGTTGGCAGCTGAGAGAGCCAAGGAAGAAAAAACAGCTGAGTTGGAACGAGAGAGGTTGGCAGTCGAAAGAGCCAAAGCGGAAAAAGAAGCTGAGTTAGAGAGAGAAAAGCTTGCAGCTGAAAGGGCGAAAGAAGAAAGAGAGCAGCAATTGAAGTTGGAGCTGGAGAGAGAGAAGTTGGCAGCCGAAACGGCGAGAGAAGAAAGAGAAGCGAGGGAGCGACAGCTGAAGGAAGAAAGAGAAGCGAGGGAGCGACAGCTGAAAGAAGAAAGAGAAGCGGAGATGGCTGAAAGGGAACGGCAGCGGCAGCACGAGATGGAACTCGAGCGGCTCCGTTTGCAACAGCGAAGCGAAACTCCCGTCCAAGCTAGAGTTGAAAGCAGCGAACGGGAAGATCACGGCTTCCGCTTGAACCCAAGCAAGCTGCTCGTAGCGTTTGATGAAAGGAAGGACGACCTTGACGCGTACCTTCACCGATTTGAGACGATTGCGAAGAGCCAGAATTGGCCGGAACATCAATGGGCAACTGCTTTGAGTACTTGCTTGAGTGGTGAAGGGCTCAGTGTGTACGGTAGGCTGACGCCGACTGATGCAGCCAACTACGCAAAGGTGAAAGCTGCTTTGTTGAAGCGATTTAGATTCACTGTGGAAGGATTCCGGGACAGATTTCGGACAGGAAAGCCAGCTGACGGGGAGACGGCTACACAGTATGCCGCCCGACTTTGCCATTATTTCGACAGATGGATTGAACTTTCAGGGACAGCGCAGGAGTACGATGAACTTAGAGAGCTCCTAATTAGAGAACAATTTCTTACTAGTTGCCACCCAAGCCTGTCGCTGTATTTGAAAGAGAGGAAGGCTGAGTCACTTGAAGGAATGCTTGAATTGGCTGATCAATTCTTGGAAGCGCAAGGTGGCACTAATTTGGCCAAGGTAAAAAAGGATTGTCCCGATGATTCGAAGAAATTGGCTCCCGAAGAAAAGAAGCGTGCACCAGAGAGAATTCCGTGATGTTTTCTGTGCAACCGAATGGGTCATCGCGCGAAAAACTGTCGAACAATCTTTACGAACCCTACGGTAGTAAAATGTTTTAAGTGTGGTCAGACTGGGCACAAAGCAGATGCATGTCGAAACGGAGCGAGTCAAACTCACCAGGTATCCTGTGTGCAAGCAGCACCGAAATCCGATAATAATGCCGTCACCGACGGATTCGTAGAATTGAAAAATGGGGAGAAAATTCCTATTGTTGGTGCTGTAATGTCAAAACAGCCAACCGGTGTTACGAAAGGAATGCCAACGCTGCCTGGAAAAGTTGCGGACAAAAAGATTACGGTGTTAAGAGATACCGGCAGTTCCACTGTTATCGTGCGGAGAAATTTGGTACGGGAAAGTGAGTTGACAGGCAGAACGAAACCGGTTTGCCTAATTGACCGTACAGTTCGGCTGCTTCCCGAAGCAGAAATTGAGGTTGAAACCCCGTACTTCAGCGGGAAGGTTACTGCGTTATGCATGACGACCCCCCTGTATGACCTCGTCATCGGAAACATCGACGGGGCGCGAGGGCCAAGTGATCCAGAATGTTTGGGAGAAGACCCGAAGTTAGAGCCCTCGCCAACACAGCGGCCGCGAGATAAAGTGGAGGAACATCCCGTGACGGGTCTCACTAGAGCCCAAGGTGAAGCTGCGGCGCAAGAGACAGCGAAGGAGAAGACGATCGTGTCGAATAAGTTCACAGGCCGAGCAACTGGATGTACGTCGGCACGACCTCAACCGACTGACAGTGTAAAGGAGACGGAGTTGGCCAGCCGGGCAAAATGTAGAGGCATTATCAAGCGGGTAAATAAACAGACAGGATCCGTCGAATGTAATGACGCGTTAACGGTGTCGGAAGAGACAACGATGGCTGAGACGACGCCTCAGATATCGTCGTGGGAAAGGGCTCGCCGTAAAAGAACGTGGAAACACAAGAAGAGATCGAGCGAGCACCGCAAAAGGGGGCGCAAGCGCTGCTCGAAGTACGCAGGATAAGTGCTGAGGTCAAAGCAGAATGTGGTTGGCAGTGTTGAGTGCCATATGTTGTGTTAATGTTGTGGTATCCTGTGTCACAAGTGTCGAAGTGTTGTGCTGTGATGTGATGTATAGTATTTGACCATTGTTGTAATGAGAGAACTTTGTACATTTGTATTATTGGGAATGTGTGGTGGAGTGTTGTACTTATGTGCTTGTGGTTGTGTTTTCACGTGTTGTTTAATTGAATTACAATGTACAATTGTATTAAGTGATCTATTGTGAATGTGAAGTGTCATGAGCGACTGATGGTGTTACAGTCTGTAAGAGTGTGTGGTGACTGTTCGCGCTCGTCTGTGGGGTTTTGAATATTATGAGATAATATTCTTAAAGTGGGGGGCAGTGTCACAGAACGAGCGCTAAAAATAGGCGCGCCGCAAATTCTTGCGGTAACGCACGAAAGAACGCCGCGAAGTCAAAAGAAAAAAAAAGGGAAAGAAAAAGAAAACAAACGGCCAAGGCTCCCCGGGCGCGCGCTCTCCCCGCAGAAGCGTGGCTTCATCGACGAACCTCCTCACCCCACAACGGCGGCCGAGCAAGCCCGCGATTTTTCTAGAACGAAGGAGGCGTGGCCACACCGAGATGAGTCATCCGACGCGGAGGGCAGTCGAACCGTCTCGCACCTCTCCCCAGCTTTCGCTGCGCATCGCGCCGACGAAATGAGGAGAACTTTCTGGAAGGTGGCGCGGAACGTATTTAATCGAGCAGCCGAGACGAGAAATCAGGGGAAGACGGAAAGTTAGCGCCGGAGCGCGTAGGAATTCCGCCGTGTAGTCGGCGAAGGCTCTGCCCGTAGTGACAGAACAGGAGGAGACGGAAGTGAGCGCCAGAGTGCGTAGAGATTCCGCCGTGTAGTCGGCGAAGTTTTGGTCCGTAGGGACGGCTCGAGCTACAGGCAAGAGCGTGGGTTTACCGCTATCGAGCGAAGACGCGGGAAACAGCTGCGTGTGTGAAGCCGACGGGTTTCCGGCGAAGAAGTTTGAAGCTTGGAGAGTGGCCATTTGAGGATGCGAGGTTTCCTGGAAGAGAAACTTCAAGAGAGCTGCGGAATGACAACAACGCTGGACTTTGAGTGAGTGATTCTCGGAAGAGTATCATCTCGACTTTGGTTCCAAGAACTTTGGACTGGATAGGTTTTCTATCTCTTTAGTCTTTAAGTGTCTTGGTTGTTCAATGCATGCGACTGTATTGTAGTGCGTATTGTTGTCCGTGTTCGTTGTTTTGAGTGTGGCTGATTGTACCGTGTAGTACGTTGTTTGATTGGCGACGTATGGAATGTAACTATTGTGGAGTGTGCATTTTTGTGTATTATTTTCGATCTGCCATTATTGAGAATATAATTTGTTTGTTTATCAACTCTCGGCTCTGTCTTGTTCTTTGGGCCACAGCCGGCGTCCGCTGGCGCACCAATAAGGACCACTTCTAAATTGTCCACGCTTTCGTGGTGCGGTTCGGGGGGCCGATACTTCGGCTCTTGGAATTAGCCCGGCGATCGCCTCCCTAATTAACGGGACAGGTGTGACAAGCGGGATGCGGTGCTTGCAGCGGAGGCTCTGGTATTAAGGCGTGGATGCACTCACGCAAATGGTAACAGCGGTGTTGCGGGGCTTGTAACTGATGCGACGAAGTAACGGTGAAGACGCACTCGTGTAGCGGGGAAAGGCTGGCGAATAGGTTGAGGTGCTCACGTCCTTGACTGGCACGGAAGAAGCGCCAAGCTGGTCGAGGTCAGTGACCTTTCGGCGTTCGGCAGCCGCAGCTCGTACACGAAGCCGGGGGCGCTTCTTGGCCAATGCCTGAAGACCAGAACAAGCCTGGTCCACGTCAGGCGACGAGAAGAAGCTCTGAGTTTAGGTGGGATCCTGCTGGAACCTTGATGCAAGAGCTCTGCTGGCCGCCACTCCCACGCCCTGGCCACCTTCTTCACTCTGTCTTGACTCAGCCACATCTGCCTCGCTTCGCTTTTTTTCTCCCGTGGCTCTCTTAAGTCTCCATGGAGGCACCTTATTGGCTTAAAATGTGTCTGCCCACACATGCCCCGACTGAGCATCATCTTTATCTTCCTCTTTGGTTCAGGCTGATGACGTGGCACACTTTTCAAATGCGCACAATCATATCACAATTGCTAAGACTGTTAAGATTCAATACTTCGGGCCATTTATTATTTTTACACGCAGTCAATGCACTATTTCAAGTGCTACATACTACTAACTGTATTTTCTTGTTCTATGTATTCTTAGTATTTCTTGTCTATCTTCTTTGTTCATAGCAGTCTTTTAGCATCATGTTTTTGTAATCTTCCGTACCTCTCATGTGAAAGCTTTTGCAGCAAAAGCTGCATATAACTGGGCAACATGAATAACCGTTCGCCACGAGAAACGATAACATTCTTCAATGGTTGCTTCATTAGTTACGCCATTCTCTACATCGCACCCAAGCACATGCACCATCGGGAGCGCCATCAACGATGCCGTTCATCCTTTCACAGCCATGTTGCTGAGCCTGCGTGCAGCAGTTTCAACTTACAACTTCCACATAAGGAGGGCATGGATAATATAAATGCCCACACAACAGAACTTTCCAAGAACGACATCACCAGCTGCTTCGTAAGAGAATCCATGTCCGCCAAACCGATGCAGCAGTCTGAGCACAGGTGGCGAAGCACAAGCAGCAACTGCACACCGAGGATCCGGCAGCTTTCAGAGCCACAAATAGCATGAAAGACAAGCCGAGGAAGTGTTGCAGGCGGAGCAAGGTCAACGTGGCAATGGTGGTAACGCATTTGCCGGGGCCGACACCCACTTTTGGCGAGAGTTTCTCGAGTGGCTTCCTGCGGCATCTGCAACCACCTGTGGCTACCTATTTCAGCTTCGCTGGTTAGCCATCTGTACGTGATGCCTGGGTGGTGATTTTTCGTTGTTCATTCAACGATGCTTCCCTTACTTATTTCTCGCTGTGGAACCCGTAAGCAATTTCGAAATGAAAACAAAATTGAGTAAAAAAGTTGTAGAGGCCCCTGACAGAACCTAACTGCCTTGAGCGCAACCCAAAACCGCACAGAAGCCTGCCGAAAAATGACGACACCGATAATAAAAATGAGTACAATGAAAAGCCCGAGAAAGACCAATTAAGAAAAGACTACATAACAGCTCGCATATTATGCACACTTCATCATATCTTTAGGTGATGGCTCGGATGCTGCTGTGGCTTCCATCATATTTTACTACTATATTATGACACAATGATGGTAGTGTCTTGGCGCATCAGGGTCTTATATATAAGAAACTGAGGATTATAACCCAATTGAAAATATGATAAGATTGGAAAGGTGCTGCTTTTTGCTTGGCTACATGATGTGGAATTTTTTTCTAGAAAAACTTGGCCATAGTTTGGGAATCAATCACTTCTAGCCATGAAGGTTCTATGCATAAAACATGATCAGTTAAGAATACAAGTTTACCATCTCATGTCCCATTCTCACAGAACATGCTTGTTAGTGCTGACAAGATGGCTAATTGGTCAACATGCTCAAAGCTACAACCTGTGTAAATGTGCCACTTGGTCTACACTCCCACAGCTAGAGAAATACTAACAGGTTCCTTTTGGAATGTATTTCAAAAGCATAAGGGACACTTCATTTGTGACACGAGCTGAACGAATGAATTGAAACCCAGCGAATGCTGACAGAGTGAGAGTACACATCCAAAATGCTACACTGAAACACACTCACTCGTAAGGCTTCTCGCCAGTGTGCCGCCGCATGTGGGCGACCAAGGTCTTCTTCTCTGTAAAGCACTGCTCACAGTGGCTGCACTTCCAGGGCTTGACACCTGTGTGCATCTTGACGTGCCGCTTGAGGTTGCCTCGTGTTGAGAAGCAGGCATTGCATTCGTCGCAGGCATACGGCTTTTCACCCGAGTGAGTCCTCTGGTGAACTGCAACGCATGCACAGAACAATCAATGGCATGTAGTAAGGATTTGCATTTTGAATGGTAATTACCAAGTTTAACTCGAATGACAATGACTACAAGAATAAGTGGGCATGAGAAATGTACAACAGGCTCTATGTGGGTGATCAGCACCAAGGGCTCAACTAAAGATGATTGAAAGATAGTCAACCTACTGGATGACATGTACACATGTAATTACCATCAGCGAGCTATTTTAGGTGACCGATGGACGAGGGCCTCTCTCTGTGACCTCCAGTTAGCTGCCAACAAAGTTAATTACTGAACTTTCCTAATTACTTACTAACACCATCAAATTTTGCTGTTGTTGACTGCATTATGCACTGCTTGGAACCATTTGGCACTCGAAGTGATAGCCATAATGGAGTGGTGGTGGTTTCGGCTCCCTGTCTCACCGATGTTCCTCCTTGGCAACCATCACAAGCATTTTCCACTACATTGTGCACTTATATATAGTATATATGCATAGATACATTTATTACTTGGGCAGTCTGAATGTGTTTTATTCTCTCAACTGTCCAATTTATGCACAAACGTGCAGTGCTCATAAGCCCATCTCCTTCTGCTGCGTCATTGACATGCATAACTGTGGACTGCGTACGCGCCTGAGAGGAACTTTTCAGATTAACCTAATGAAAACAAATACCCTAAGTTAACTAAATGCCACGAAACCAAAATCAAACCAAATTTAAACAGCAACCCATTACGTGTAAATTGTTTTCGTTGATAAGCTCGTTAAAGATCGACTCCGGCTATTTTTGACAATGTGAGGGCAATGATGCATGTTCCTGACACTCTTGTCACGAGACCGATAGCTGAAATGCGCGGCAAATTTGACAATAATTTTTTGTAAGCAAAAAGACACAATACCAAAAAGAAAACCCAACCGAGCTCACTGCCTACGTATGACAAACTATTTTGTAAGAACCGGAAGTCGTATACTGGTCCCGCTGGCGCGCAGTATGAAAACTGTGAAAGCCAGGACGAGCGGGCACTCGGAGCAGAGGAAAGCACGCCAAGGCAAGCTGGCCAAACACCATAAAGGGAAAAAGGAAGCTTTTTCATGCCAAACACTGCCGCTGTGGCCTTGTGGCCAGCACAGTAAAAGCTGTAGCAGCTAAAGTTAGCGATGCCATTGGCTGCGTCACTTCCGTTGCCATGCCAAACAAGATGTCACACAGACAGTGTTGCCAATAATTCTGGCAAGCCAGATGAGCGTTTCAAGGAAATCGTTAAAATTTATTTGCAAACAATCAGCGTATCTCTCAAGCATGTAGCTTAGCATAATTGATGGAAATGTGCAAAGGAGCATACCCAGTGAATTTTATAGAGATACACTGACTCCAAAAAATCGCCGGAGTTGGCCTTTAACCGATTACACATGTCCGTACAAAGGCAAAAGCAGTGAAAGTAACTTGACATGTCTAACTTTATCAAGGCATTACCTAAGCTGCAGCCTAGCTAGAAACCAACAAAGTGGAGGCACGTACCCACTAAGTTGTTTTTTGTGGAGAAACGAGCGTTGCATTCAGCACAGGCAAACGGCCGTTCATGGGTCCACATGTGGGCTGCAAGGTGGAGTACAAGAAATTAACACCCTTTACAATCACGAGCAAGGTAGACCAATACTCACATACCATCTTAAGCGTTTGTAACTTAGACAGAATACAATTAGCAAAGCAATTGTTCAGTTTCTTATGTCTACAAGTATGCGAGGGGCAACATAAATAGGATAAAATGTCACAAATAATTCCTCTTTTGGTGAACATGATTCACAGCGCACACATTTTTTATGTCTTCGTAAGCAAGTGCATGCCTCCCTTCAGTCAGTTTCATCACAGAGTGGTATATATCCCAAAGTACTGTGAATCATGGCTTGTCACTAACACAATTCACTTCAGGTCAGCCTTGGAGCATGAGGACATTAACACAAAAATACCGCTAAGAATCTTTGCTGCAAACAAGCACTCCCTGAATACAGTTTGAGATAATTTAGCTCGTAAAGCAGCATGCCACATGTCATTTCATTTCAAAACAGGCCGACGAGGCGAGATGAGTGCAACTAGATAATGGAAACCAATCATATGTTATATGGGAGAAAGAGGTAAAAGGTATAATCTAAAGAGGCCATTACACTCAGTTTCTGATCATAATCCGAGTTACAGGGGTCAACTCTTGTGGATCCACAAATAAGCTGGTGAAATTTTAGCCCATTTGGTCAAATACTTCATTTGTAATTAAATATTTTTTCAAACACACGAGCTGCCTGAGAGTCAAGCAACGCTGGCACACTCACGAGCCGCGACGTAATAAGCAGCTAGTTGTGTGAACGTCTGTATTCTGGCAAACGATATTGTTCCAGAGCTAGCACACTGTGAAATCGAGAGAATTTCGCTTTCTTCAGTTGGCACTGAAATTTCAGTCTGAAATGGCTGAAACTTTGGTAAAAAGTGATGGCTCCACTTTTTGCTGCACAATGTCAAAACAATGGCTTAACAAAATGGCAGTCGCCGGCAGTGGGTGTGATGTACAGCTGGCGACGTCTAGGCGTTTCCTTGCACTGGAATATTCTTTTCTAGCCAACCCTTTAGATCTATGTAGTGTAAGGAGGCAAGAACGGTGCTCGGGCATTGGCACGAGCTCAGCTAGCGGATGAAAAGGAAGTTGAGGTCAGAACGAGGACAGCCGGCCTGCAGCAAGGGTGCTCTCTCTTGTTTCTGTTACTATGGTACAGTTGACAAAGACAAAGTCTCACATCCTGGCTTCCTCGTCAATGGCACCCGCTAACATGTAGCCACGATAAGTGCAGCTTGAGGATGGAGGCCAGGCCCCCTCAGCACCTGCTGCTGCACCCACCACCGTTTGGGGACGGCATCTAGGCCTCCTCAGTGGCTCCACACCACTGCACCCGTACCTGTCCACGCGCCCTTAGCCATGAATCCCACCACCGTGAGCACCTAAACCACCATGTACTCTGCGAACTACGCCCATGGTTCAGCGGGTGGCTTATTGGACAACAGCACAGTAATGCAACGTGTCCTAACGGCACTATCCTGTCATCTCAACTGCCTGTCATCCTAGAACTCTGGGTTCTCACACGCTGCTTCACCATCATCCGCTGTTTGGGCAATGCTGGTGCTTTGCGGCTTTCACAATGTCTGCAAGTGAATTTCAACCATAAGCTCGCTGGGCATCCTCCATGCCTGGCCCGAAAATTACAAAGGGCTGGCGAATGACCGCCTTTGAGATGCCGCCAATGCCTGGCATGCCTACGAAGAGGTCAAGCAACGATCCTGGACAGAGTGGTGTGCGAGATCTACAAGTATTTTTTGCCCACTTTTCGATGCTTACGACCACTTTCCTCCTGACCAAGACTGTAACATTCATGAGAGCTGCAAGGAACACAGCTTCGATGGTGCAGCTTGGGTGTCTACGAATCTGCCCGTCGTGGAAATCGAGTTTTTGTGGTGTACGCCATTGAATGCCCGTCAGCGCCCACGAGCCCCAAAACAGATAGCCTCTGTGGCTGCTCTTCGCTGCTCGTCTCTCTTTCTGTGTCTGCATCCAACACCATAACATTGCTAAGGAAGACCGAGACCATTACTCATGCAGCCCAGCTGGAAGAACGGGCCCCAGATTTCCGTAACAGGGACACGTGCAGATGCCGACTCTTGTCTTGCTGGGCATGCCACCAGTACGGGAATCGAAAGAACTCCTCGCCTCCATTGTTGCTCTCACTGACCCGCTAGAGCTGCTTCCTCAGCTTCTTGAGCAGTCACCTACTCAATATTTCCTCTATCGCCTTGCGGTACTGGATACAAGAAAAAAAGGAGAGGACATGTCGACAACAGGCACTCATCGGGAAGCTGCCAGGGCACACCCTGGTCTCCTCAGCATGAAGGTAATGGAAACCAGAAAACTTAACCTCAAGAACAGCAAGAAGCTGCCTCACAGCCGCAAGGAATGGGTGGGAAACGTGCACTGAGGAAACGTGGCAACTGAGTTGGCTACTCGGATGCTGTTCTAGTTTCCTCCTCATGGTATGACACGTGCCTCGTTTTCTTCATGACCCAGATAATGCAGGCCGATTCATTGTCGACAGCTGACCCACATCACTTCCAGGCCTAGGTCAACCGCCACGATGAAGCCAATGTCGTGCCCCCCCCCTCCAGAATGCCCGTCAGAAGGGCCAGACAAGCTGCTATCACCAAAAACCCTGCCAACACAAAATCAACCATAGTGGTACAGCCAAAGTCACCCTCCAGAATTATCTTTGCAAGAAAATCCAGACAGGCTGCAGAGCTGGAAAGACCGTCCACCGAGGAACAACCAATGCAGACCACCAGGGAGGATTGCTACAGGTGATGATGAAGCGTACATGACGTCTACAGACAAGACATTGCGTACAAAATGACATACTTGCAGCGTTGCCGAGGTTAAGGAAGCAAGCGTGGCACTCAAGCACTGCAGCGTGCTCACCTAGCACAACAAAAAGGAGGTAGAGGTCAGTATGAGAACAGCCGGTGCGCAGCAAGAGTGCTGCCTATTGTTTCTCTTACAGTAGGCATAGTAGACCATCTACTTGAAGTTCTTGCTGAAAACCCCAAATTGTTGGGTGGCAGTGTCATGGACTCTTTAAGCTCATCTCCCAGTTGGCTGGCTTGCACTGCCTAGCTAGCGAGAGCAAGCAAGTAGAACAAATAATCTCTGTGTAGGCAGTCATTGTAGTCAGATCCTGCAACTATCAAATCTAAGCCATCATTGAAATATTGAAATAAATAAATGAATTAGCTGCCAGATGTAATATAACAATAGTATCCAAGGTTTTACGTCCCAAAACCAGGATGTGACCATGAGGCATGCCATAGTGGAGGGCTAAGTGAACTTTGACCATCGGGCGTTCTTTAACATGCACTGTCATTGCACAGTACTTGGGCTTCTGGCATTTGACCTCTATCCCCATATGTGTTGGCTAGCATGAATAAAATGGTGGAGTGGCATTCAAATTGCAAATGTCAGTTACGGCAGTGTTAAGGCCTTGAAAATCAATCTAGAAGGGCATGTTTTTTTTTATGAAGAGAGAGAGAAACACTTATAAGTTGATTAACGACAACACTTGTGCCTCTTGACAAGGGGTCAATAAATGCTGTTTTGGACCTGAAATTCAAGCAGGAAGTCAACAACCGGACACCACAAATTTTTAGCACCCAAAATTTCAAATGTTCTGTTATGTTGATATCTATGAGGCAAACCTAGAACACCTAGCTCAAAGAAAGCGTAGCCTTGTCTGCCACATCAGTTGGTCTTCCACAGAAGTTGAAAGAGGAGGAGAGACTGAGGAAACAGGATCTTTGCCTTTCATGTGTAATATTTTCTCCGCAACACTTTGGTTGCGTTAAATCATGTACTAATACAATTCTGCCTCTGCCTTGCTTCATCCCTGATAAGGCTCCTACAAAACCCCCCCCCCCCCCCCCACCCCGCCAGTGCTTCAAAAACCTACTCTAAAGAATCTCGTCATGTTGCTATCTGATAAAAATATGCTAAGGAATCCTCTCCAAGTTTCTTTTCTGCAGTTTCGCTTCCAACCCAAATTCTAGAAATATTAGAAAAATATTCGATTCACACTCACACTTCAATTCTCAAATTAATTTTACACCCAAAATTTTGCTATTTGCACAGCTATACTTTTTAGACACCTTGACATTCGTTATTTGTCAAGCGAGGGTAGATTTCATTGCGAAAATCTCGACAAAAAAGCTTAAATTAGGTTAGAGTAAATACACTACTACTGCTGCTGATAATAATAATACAAACAACAAATAAATGAACTCTTACTTGTCAATGAAGAATTGTTGGGCAGCTCCTTCAGACAGACCTTGCACTGCCTGTCCTTTTCTTCTTTGGATTTCTTGGGCTTTTTCCGAGTCTGGATCACAATCACTTCGGTTGTTTCAATGCCCTAAAATCGAAACAACACATCACTGATACTGCTACAGCAACTACAAAAAAAAGCTAAAAGGAACATATTTTGCTTAAGCTGGCAATAGTATTCATTAGAATGTCATATGGGCATACCTTTGAATGAAGTATCATTTGCTGCTCATTTCTAAGACAGTACATGACAAAACCTAACATAGCTATACTTAAGATTAGGAAAAAAAACTTTAAGCAGAAAAAAAACCAAACAGAGCAAACTTCTTTAATCTTTTTGAATACTTTCCTTGGCAGTGTTGTTTGTTAGTACTCATTATTTTGTCTAACAAAAAAAATGAATTCTTAAAATTTCTACTTCTTCCGCTCATTCATAGCGAGGGCCTCATTCTGGCATAATTCTCGCTTTTAGATAGTATGTGAGAGATTACTGGTCAGCTGCCAGCCTGTAATAATACCACATGCTACGGGATGTCAACAGGCACAAAAAGTGTGTTCCACTCTTGGTGTAATGGCTACTGGCAGCACCGGCCGACGCTCTCACGTTTAAATGCAAATATATACCCATAAAGAACACGGGATGATAGCCGTCGTGGTAGCTCAGTTGGTAGAGCATCGTATGCGTTATTCAAAGGCCGCATGCTCGGTCCCTGCCCATGGCAAGTTATCTTTTTGCAAACTTTAATTTCTTCACATTTACATTACAATTATTTCTAATAACATCCCCTATACTTTCCTTGGCAGTGTTGTCTGTGAGTTCTCATAATTATGGCGACTAAAAAGCGGCTCAATGCAAACGGTGATCAGACCTGAGTGCAACTTACACCCATTGACACACACTTCACGTCTGCTCTCACAGCTATTGCACAGTGAAATAAGCTGACATCCTGTTCACTGCGCAAGGGTTTGAGATTCACCTCGTCTAGTGGGCCATAGCCACTAAATTTACTCCAAGAAGGGCAGGGCCAGTGACGATGATAAGTGGGCAGAGGGTGGACGGGGAAGCATTTGAACAAAATGTGACCTACTGTTGCAATTGGAAACTTGGGAACTTTTGGGATGCTGAGGGTTGTGGTGAAAAACCCTTTAATGGCCTTGACTGGAAACACGACCTTTTACAAATATGTGGCATAGAACGCCTTCCCCATATTCCACATATGGGTCACTTCTGAAGGGCATATTTGGCGTCAATTTTACAATACACATGTCGATACTGATTTCAACAATGACTAAAATTACAACGCTGATTCTGAAATAGAGTTTTTGTTCCACAGTGATGTTTCAACTCCTAGTGACGGCATTGGGTGTCCCAAGAAAAAAAAAAAAAAGCTTGAAACCAGTTCTGTCTTTGTACCTTATCCGAACAAAGCCCTATTGATTGCAATAGGCAAGAAAATAATTAGAGTACTATTCAGCAAAGCACTTTATTCCTTGTGAAGCCGCGAGCCACTCGCAAAAGGTCAGTGGGCCGCGTGGGGCCTCCTTTTGAGACTCCTGGTTTATTGGTTTAGAGGTTTGTGACTGCAGTCACAGGAATAAAAAATTTAGCATCGTGCGAGTAGGCCAAAGCAGTCGCTTTGTGACTACAGCGACAATCTTTCACCAGTCACTTTGCAACTAACTTGGTTGCACAACCATGCCAGTTGCAGGTGTGTCACTGCGACTAGCAAGAAGCTTAGTGAGGCTTACCTGAGTGCTTTCAAGCTGAATATTTGATGCTGTGCTAGAAGACGTCTGATCGGTGGCAACTGGCACTCCCGCAGCTTTCTTGCTGCCTGTAGCCTTCTTAGCAGAGTTTTTAGTGTTCATTTTTCTCGTTGAAGGACGTCGTTTTCTCTGAAACTTTGGCTTGGCAGCGTATTCTGAACAAGACTGCCACTGCTCGGAGTTGTCCTTGTTCGGTGCCAAGTTCGACGACTTTGCCGGCATCTGCAGAGAACCAGTATGAGCAGCATAAATCCATGAAACGTAGTTACGTGATGTGCCGTCCATTGTGGAAACGGACTGATTTAATGTGTCATGTGGATCCACTATAGCCGAGCAAGACTGGGGAAACTGGTGCTGTGACCATTTGCCATCAAACATTGTAATACTGCAGCTAGACACAAGAATTTAAGACTATGCAAGTAATCTCACTAATTTATCTCTGTGTTCCTATTGAGAGAGTGCAATAAACTGCACATGTTGAATGAAAAAGCCACGTGGTCTCACAATTGTGCGAGAAATGACATGGGGATCACAGTTTATGTTGATAAATTATGCAAGGGTTCTGAATTTTTTATAAAAACACGAACTACAAAAAAAAATGAAAGGCTCTTTGAACTTTTTCCCTTCTTTCCCTATTAGAATTCTGTTGGCTGCACCACAGCCATCCAGCCAACAGCTAATGGTCAAAAATAGAAAAATACAAGAGTTTGAGATGTGAATACCACCAGAGAATTTCTGCAATGCTTTTGCTCAAGTACGCATTCCCTCACCTGAAGAACCAGGCTGCTGTTTTGGCCGTACTCATGCTGCGATAAAACCTCGGGATCGTGACTCTGCTGATGCGCGACATCAAATGTGGCATCTGTTGGGCAGTCCTCCGCCTGGGTTGAAATGAGGAGCACCGTAGAGTCCTTGGGAAGCGGCCCTTCTGACACGTCAAGGCTTTCCTGTTCGAGAGAGACGCCATTGAAGTTGCCCTGCGTAGATGGCTGCGACGAACCAACTTGTTCAAGCTCAGCGGACAATGCCAGGAGCTCCTGCTGGTGGCCTTCTGACGTGGCCGTGACATCGAACTCCTCGGCAGCTTCTGCAAACAACAGGAATTTATAGAGTGCCACTACATTGAAATTTATTCTTTGTAATAACCAATACATGCATATACAAAAGAGAGGAACTGATCGGGATAGTCTGTCTCTTTAGACATGCCATAGATAGCCAACTGACAACCAAGTCAGGGAACATATAAGCGGTGTTATTTCTAGTTTTAAAGAAGTTCCGCAGTTATGGAAGTTCAGTAGTTATGAAACACAGGAATGAAGGCGGTCTAAAAAACTTGTAGCTAGCGGGGACCTAACCTACAATCTTTGAATTGTGCATGCAATACTTATAGCACCCCATACGCTTTAACTGCCTCCTTTATGTGCTGGCTGCATAGAGCAATGTGGCCGTGAGTATGTGTGAACTGCAAGGACCATGGACTATTGATGGGACAGTCAGAAGAAAGGTGGGCATAGTGGTCACATTTCCAAGCCTTGGCAAGCACATGTGTAGGAGCCCACACGAAGTTTCAAAGGGTGACTGCCACAACAATCTGTCCTTTCTACTAGCCTACCACCTATGTCAATAACACAGCCACCAAGATTACAATCTACTAGCAAACTAGAGCTAAGAGTCAACACTCGCTCAATGCAAATATTAAGTTTCGGTAAAACTTGTTGTTGGGCTAGTTTGTGCACGGTAAAAGAAAATTAGATGATGCAAACCACCACGGAAGAATAGGCAGGCCACCTGCAGAGTTTGTTATGTCTATTTTTTATAATAAATATTATATGTTGAGATTCATAAAACAGTTGTCAACATTAGAATAATTGCCACGAAAATGCAAGATGGCTGATTTGATTGCACAATGGACATATTTTACGTTTCACCGTATTGTGCCAAACGAAGGCATGAAAAATAAGTGGCTTATAATTACATGACACAAAACAAGTTTGTTAGAGAGCTTTGACTAGCCAGAAAATATGTTAGAAATGATTACCAGTAAACTGGAGACAAGCATACACAATAGCATTGGTAACATTGTCGCATGAGATCAATGTACAGTGAACATAATTAATAATTAAATAGCCAGGTTTTATTTCTTTGCAAGTTCAAATATTTCTGTAGCAATGATCATTGGCATACACTGGTTTTCTCTATCTTAATTAGAAAAATTTCAGCTGCAAAAACGATAGTACACCATAATTCAGGAGTCTCAAACAAGCAGCTCGTGGGCGGCCGCATGCGGCCCACAGTCTGTTTTGTGTTTGTGAGCTACGCAGGCATTATTAGTCTATCGTGAGGTACTCCATGTGATCACTATGTGCTTAAACATAACCATGAAACAAAAACTATAGAAGTCGGTCAAATTTGTTGATTGGGCAAATATTCCAAACCATTATAAATCAGTATTCAGATAAGTCATTTTGGAGACTGGTATCGACATGCTGGTAAAATACTCGCTCCAAATGTCCTTCTCAGAAATGATCTGTCTATGAGTTATGGCAAAGGTTTCTTTTCAAGCAGCAACATTTTCAGACGATTTGTGCATATGAACATTCCCCTCTTTCCTCACTTTTACGTTCTGCACTAAAACTGCCCATGCGGGATTAAACTGCGTGACTGTGGCCTGCTGGGTGAAAGCGAGTTTGGAACTTCTGTCATAATTGTTTATTAAGGGCTGCTGTTTTGTTTAATAAAGTTTTGTTTACTAAGTGCTGTTGTTGAGGAAACCATTGCAAAGTGTCACTGCCAGTGCCTAAAGTAACAAGATCCCATCAAGAAGCAAGGCTAAGGGCTTGTTGAGGGAAATGGGAACGCTGCTACGGAAAGGATGCATCCGCTATGACAGAAAGGAAGCCGCATTTTGACTTCAAAGCAGCATAAAGTGTCCATGAGTTAGTCTTTTCTTGTTACTCTTATTTTGAGTTTATAAGTTTATCAACTTTTGCTTACCTACACCAATATTTCCCAATTAATTTTGCCTTCCCATCGTGATAACACAAGGACTGCACAGTGATACAGTACTTCACACACAGAAATTGGACACTGCACTTTTTCAAAAAGTGTCTCGACAGTACTCTAATTTCTCGTTTCTTTGCAATACAGTCGAACCCTTTATGAGAGACAAATGGGTATAAGATACACCAGTGTGCCTACTGTAAAATATGGGTTGATAAGAAAATGTGTGTACCCTGTTTATAAGAGAGATCTCGTATAAAAGACAAAAATGGCTGCCAAGAGCATGCCTCTTATAAAGGGGTTTGAATGTAAGTCTTAACAGGAGGCCAAACTTTTCTCACCTGCATAAAGGTTTTCAGAACTGTATCCATGTGCTTCAATGTAAGGCTGTGCCATTTTTGCATGTGATTGTTGTTCATCGTGAAGTGAAGCCTTCAACCACAAGAAACAGTACAATGTTAAAATGAACATCACTAAGCTGGCTATACTAGCACAACATAACTAAAGTTTAGTCAGTCGTATTGCCGTAAAATTATACAAACAAATAAACGCACACATTTTATACATAAAACTCAGTTGCACACAGCAATAACAGTAGATAATGCATCTCCTTGCTGCGTTGCTTTAAAAGACGAAATATAAAAGTTTTATTATTGCGACTTTGCTAAATTACTCGTATCATGTTTTCAAGCCTTCTTGCAAATGTACGTGATAGTACTTTTCCTCAGAAATTCTGCTTTATTTGTGTATGCAATCAAGAAATGCTACTCTATTTAATTGCTCTCTTTCTGCTAAGCCAAAAAGACTGAGCACACGCTAACAGAAGCATACTGAACCTAGCCATAATGGAAATAAGGAGCTGCATTATTTTAATTCTGCTAATGAATATCTTCTTCACTAGGATTGCTCAAAGGGGCAGATATGACTGTGGTAAAACAGACAACACAATTAACAAATTAACAAAGTTACGCCAATGAACTTTATGCAACTTAGTGATATGCTGCTGGTGAGCTTGCCAGACGTACCCGAGGATATGGCACAAGCTTTTATACGAGACATTAAATTTTGCAGTAAATGCCCAAATGAAATGGTTTAGAAAGCCTAGTGAAATTTAGTTAATTACGCATTTCTATTTCTGATATAAGTATGGTGTTCAACTCCTTAGGTTGTCCGGCTAAAGTTCCGAAATAGCGCTATTTGCCACATCCAGATCTTGGAAATTCTAAAAAAATATATTAAAAATGCGCCCATAATTTGTGGCGAGTGTCTAAGAAACTTTCATGTTGCATGCCAAAAGCCACCCCCAACAGGTAGCGATAACTTCATTTTATTTTAATGCTCTTTAGACGTGCGAGGCGGCTACAAGCAACTCCGTACCACATTGATGTCCTCGCCGTGCATGTTGAGTGCCAACGCGTTGATGTCAGCGGCACTGTCATTCACAATCTGTTGTAGCCTCTCCGAAACCACGTTCCAGAACTGTACAGCTTTCAGCTTTTCTTCGGCCCCCATGTCAGGAACCAGTGCTACCGACTCTTCAATCTGAAATAATAAAGCGCAACATGTTCACGCCGACGTGCCACGCAACCACTCCGAGCCACCAAAACATATTCAAGATTCTTTAGTTTATGCGTATAATAGTCCGCTACCATGTTAAAGAGCAGAAATACAGCGAAATAATCGTTCTGCGTAGCCGCTTTCGCAGAGCTACAATGTAGAATTTAAATTTTGCCGCCGGAAGGCCAGATGCGTCTACTGCGTGGGATGGAAGGACAGGCACCAGCGTAGGAAAGCACCTATGCCGCACTTCATATTTGCGAAGAGAAGGGAAACGCCTCAGCGAGCACAGTAAAAAGTGTCGCAAATTCACAGACGATTAGTACGTGCGATACAAGTGATACAACAAACACTGATCTGTTGATCGTGCAGGGCGACCAGGAGCGACTGCTCCATATCGCGAGTAAGGGCTAGGCGCCTATCGGTGTGAGTTCACAGTTCTATATATATAAATATCGGCCGTAAAAGATCCAAAGCTCGATTCACGATTTAGGAATCGCGTTTGCGAGTCCTGCACGCAACATTCGGGTCAATAAAGCAGCGCTAAACTCGAGTTCTCACGCGACGCACATCGCGAGCAGCTGATTGATGGCAGCGGCCACCTAGCTGAACATTGCTACCGATCACCTCGAATTTCCGCCCTTCTCACCTTTGCTTTGAAGGCAAGCAGCAACGACGACGGCGCAGCCATGCCGAAAACGCCGAAAAGGACGATTTCTGTCGGTTAAAACTTTTAACCCGAGCCGTTCGTTTCGGAAATGATGCTTCCGCCATTGATCGTCCAGCGTTTCATCCCCCTGGTGGTTTGTTTAGCGGCCCTCCGCCAATCAAGCCTTGAATAATTCGTCGCCGAACGCTGCGCGTAAGCACGTGTGGTCGGCGTTTCGGAGCTTTATTTCATGACTGTGTGAAGTGAACGTGCTGCCGCCCGACGGTCGCGCGCGTTGACGCGTGAATTCACCGTGTCGGGAACCTACCTGTGTCCAGAAAGTATCATGTCGACGATGGCGAAGGTGTGTCTCGCCACATCTGTAGCGGCGAGCTTGGGTATCGTATTCTACGTGCATTATCGGCAAGAAGTGGACCGCTTGCAACTCCACGAGGGCGTCATCAAGGACTTGGAAAGACAGAGGATGCGGCAGATCGAAAATCTCACCGTTCTCGAGAAGCAAAAGGAATTAACCAAGCAGTTAAAGCAAAGCGGCAAAGCGTGAACGAGCCTGTAGCGTGCGTTGATCTGCATAAATGGTGGAACGTGCGCGAAGGAAGAACAGTGAATTCCGAAATAATGTAACGGAATAATGTTTATTGTCATTTACAGCGATGGGACACAATACAGTTCTATTTTCGCAGGCCGTCCAATATGAATGCTTAACTTTTCAACCAGATAATATGTTTGGATGCACTAAGAAAATGTAACTGTACAGCAAAGAGTAAATGCCAGAATGGTTTAACGGAAATATGTTTGTTGTTAACAACGGGTGCTACTAAAGCAACCCACTATCAGTGCTCAGCTTTCCAATCAACATATTCTGTTTGAATGATCCAGCATGAGCGAACGTAATTATACAGCTAAGAAGAATGTAACACTTTCACGTAAGTTCGCATAGTATTGCCGTGATATGCGCAATGCACGGAATTGCAACTACCCAGATTGGATCACAACACACTTCAGCCACCTCCTAAAGTCGAGGTGGCGTTACTTCAGACCATCAGCAAGGCAAATGCTCGTTTTCTTGCTTGTTCCGTACACTCCATTCCCCTGCACGTATTCCAAAGCCTTAACATTCTCGCAGCTTCGAAGGTAATGAATGCAGTACAAGAAGATAACAGATAGAACAAAATACACAACTGTGATGGAATGTATACATACACACACACACATCAAATTGTATTTACACAAAGCAATAAATAAAAACATGCAACAGCCCCACAACATAGCAATTTACAATTGAAAGTATATTCCCAGAATAGCAGCAACACAGATGGTTAAATCTTGCACACATAGTCAACATCTACTCTGCAGGTTAGTACTACATTGTATGACAATGCCTGGCCTGCTGTTAACAAGACTCTAATTGCTACTTGCGGTGAAGAATTGAGCAGCAATTTAAAGCATGCTATTGCATATGGTCTAAATAAAACAGTTCTACAAACGTTCTAATGCTCGTACGAGTGACAAAGCAGTTTGAATAGGCAACCTTCTTTTTATTCTAAAAGGGGAAAGAAATGTACTATTCTCATGCTAAGAGTGCAGATGCATTAATGTGCTAATTGGTATCACAGCGTCAAAAGGAAATGGATGAGAAAGATGATGGGATGTGTGCTATTTCTCATCCTCATAATTTCAGGGCTGCAATCTCAATTACTGCAATGAACTAACTAGCCCGAAAATATATACCCCTGCAAAGCATGGACTGAAAACTTTGACAGAAGATGCACACTTTCGAGGGATAGAACACAAAGTATTAGGCAAGTGAAAAAAAAATGCAGCATATACAGCCTTTAAGAGAGAATGCTGAAAAATCAGCAGGCAAAAATACTTTCCCTTTCTATTCTCTTGAAACTACAAGCTGAATATGTATTGCTGTCATTCAGTTTGTACTTGCATTCATGCACACTGTGGATTTCAAAGCTTGGTGCAGCTTTGCTATGCAGAAAGCCTACTGAACACTTTTGCTGTACATCCATTTTACAATGTGTGTTGAGCATGGCCTATCTGCAGTGTACCACGTGCTTGCACATGCTTGCAAGCCTACATAGAGATCATGTGCATGCATGGGTGGCAGAAAAAGAAACGTAGCAACAAAAGTTAACATGATTTGCAACTACAGTAAGCCCTCGTTAAAATGAAATCACTGAAATAGAAAATTAAGCTTCTTATAGGTTAAAATTTGTTAAATGCTACATTAAATGCTTTGCTACGGTGACTCTCTGAGAGAGTCACCGTAGCAAAGAAAGTGCACAATAGCTTTTATGCTACCAGTGCGATTTCAGAGCTAATGATTGGTAAGTATTTGAGTTCCACGATCTCGATTGATTGATTGATGGATTTGTGGTGTTTAACATTCCAAAACGACCATATGATTATGATAGACGCCGTAGTGGAGGGCTCCGGAAATTTCGACCACCTGGAGTTTTTTTAAGGTGCATCTAAATCTGGGTACACGGGCCTACAACATTTCGGCCTCCAACGGAAATGCAGCCGCCACAGCCGGAATTTGATCCCGCGACCTGCTGCGGGTCAGCAGCCGAGTGCCTTAGCCGCTAGACCACTGTGGCGGGGTGAGTTCCACGATCTCAAATGACTGTCTGAGACTCAGTGGTTTTTATATTCAGATATGTATATTTTGTTTTTGAATTATTGATACTCTTTTTCCTTAGACAGAGCTGGATTCAACGATTTAATTTCCACTCTGAAGGCTTACACATGACATCACAAGTTCAGATTGGACTATCAGCATCAAATGAAACCCGAACAGCAACAAGCCTTCGCGATAGTATAGTGAGCGCCATCCACTTATCACTACAAACAGGCATGCATATATGCGCAAAGCTGCCGAGCAGGATGCGCGCGCCTGTCAATCGTGATAACTGGACGGCACGCACTACACAACCGCAAAGACTTGCGGCTGTTCAAGTTTCATTTGATGCTGATAGTACTCATAGTTGAAAGCCTCTATGATCAAGATGCAGCAAGATAGCAGCAGCACTGTCATATTTTTTTTTAATTTCGTAATATTTAGTTTCGGTTTCATTCGTCAATGATACAGTTATATGAAATTTAGCTGCACCCAATAGGGACGATATAAAAGTAACCCGACTGATAAAACCCTTCATTAGATTCCTTATTAGCCTTCTAAGGTAACCACATGATGAAGACACTGTCCCTACAAGCTGCTCGCAAACAGGAAAGTGGAATTTGCAATGTTTACCTCCCCAACTTGACGAGAAGAAAAGTGAAAAGGTAACTGCTTTGTTTCACATGGCTGTTTCGAATTTATTCACTTTGTACCTAATGGAATATGAAAAAACTCCTCAAATTAATTTGCTCCTCAGTGCAGTCAGTACTTTGTACAAAGTGGTTTCATTAAACAAACACTTACTGTATGCATTGCGCTCCTAAAGTTAATAAATCGCACAAAACAAAATGCGACTAGTAATGTGCAATGTGCATGAGCTGTACATATATGACATTGTCCAGTTTTGTTCAACACTGCAAATTTACGCGAATCGCATGCCAACATTCAGAAACCGGAGAAAAAACTTTCCCTATCACATAAAAAAATTTAAAAAGACTAAGCACTGCTGCCACGACTCATCACAATTACAACGCAAGTAGGAGGGCAAGAGGAGTTGTTTTATTTACAGTGGTTGCAAAAAATCTACAAAGAACCACTGAGCTCGAATGCAAGTTGGTTCTTCACATTCTCGAAAATGCCCTGAGGAGATAAGCAGCATGAATAAGTACACATTCACTGTATTTGTCAAACAGCAAGCAACTACCGCTGGAACAGTCTCGTATCTAACTACATGTTGAGTGCAGTGCCATAAAGGTCACTGTAGGTCGCATTCTTAACAGAGGTTGCTAGTTCCAATGTTTCTTCACTACCAATACGAGACTGCAAGGTTTATTTTCGAGCCTCCAGTAATGCTTGTATTCAGTCTATCTTACAGTTGAGTGGAACAAGAGAGTGACTCAGCAGAAACAGACCTCTGCCTAGTTGTTTGTGTGCTTTTCACACCGTATGATCTACCACACCCTTGAACAAGAGCGTAAATTAGGAAATGTGGTTGGTAAAACTGCATTAATTATATGACTGCACGAGTTCTGCAAGACATGACACACCACATTCATGATGACTTACGTTTAGAACTCTGCACACAAGAGCAGTGCAGTTGTAAAAGTACAAGCTGGAAAGGGCACACAATGCAACTGTTTCAGAAGCTATATGCAGTTGCTGATTTTGCCCGTTTCAAGAAATTGCCCAGTTAAGCTTACCAGAAGCAGGTATCTCTGTGGTGCGTCTTTTCACCACTAGGATTCCTGGGGTGTCTTGATATGGACCAGAGAAACTTCCTTGCAGAAAACTAGATTTTGTAGAATGTAGAACTGGGTAAAACACTTGTGATATCTTAAAACAAGGCCAAATTTTTAAAATTCATAGGAAACTTGCAAGGGCTGGCAAGGTATGTGTTAAGGAAAAGGAGAGCTCCAGGCTGAGCATTTTTTTTTTTGAAGGGGTAGAAGGAGGGGGAGAGGTAAACGTTAAATGGTTCGGATCACATCTGCATATCGCCGTCAAGACCACTTCAGCCATTCATAGCACTAGTAATTATCACAGTTTTTCATACAGACATTCAGGCATAATCAATCATACTCCGCAGCTCTTGCATTGTAAAATAATTCAAGAGCTCCAGTATAAATGTGCCATTCAAATGCAAAAGAAATTTGATAGGAAATAAGGGTTCATAGGACACAGATAGCAGTTCACAGAATGTAAAACAAAAGGCTTGGATCTAAATTACGCTGTAGGCTGCCATGTCATCAGCAAAGGACACTGGTCATGTTCTAATAAACCACGTGCTAATTACCGGCGTCGAAATGCTAGTATGCGTAATGAGTGAAGACAAGTTGTGTTTCCCTGCTTTACACAAAGCACATCAGAACTCCATCTCACATGAATGAACATGGCTTAGAACGAAATGAAGAAAGCAAGAACAAGTAGCATACACCATTACAGTGCAACATGCAAAGATACACACCATTCCATTTTGCATCATAACATTCTTGGAGGTCTGAGATGACCAGGATAATCGAACTCCTTCAGAAGTATCTACAGTATGTACCGCTCTTCAGCACACAGGTGGCACAGAAAATAAGTGCTACAAATATACTCTTGGTAATTTGAAAGTGTACAAGCTCACCTCAACTTTGTAATTTTACAGTTAGGTACATTTACAAGGATACACAAGCATTCAAGTTAAACATCCGCAAATCCGTGATGACTACTTACAGCAGAATCAACACTAATACTATTCTTTGTTATGAGCTACAACATAGGAGACTTAAAATTTTAATGCACTCTTTAACAAAGCAGAAGCAACAAGTATATTACTTTACAGTTCCAATATCTTTTGTGTTAGTTAACTAATTTTCGAAGTTTTCACATAGTCACACTCTATCACTAATCATTACTGAGATGTGCAGCACATGCATGCAGCTCAGCTTATAGCAGCATATGCGCTAGCCTGGCTTTGTAAAATGAATGCATCAATAACTGCACGTGGGGATTTCTTGGCATGTAACATTATTGATGCCAAAGTATAGCACATTCTGGCAATGTCTGGGTCAGCTCTTTCTCGATTGCATTGTCAAAGTTATTTCCCATGCATTAATGCAGAAATTCATTGCATACAATGGTTTGCTGGTGAGATAGCAGCCTCTTGCATGTACAGTTGAATATGAATACATCGAACCTGCATACTATTCAACGAATTTCTAACAACAAAACTTAATGGAGGCTAGCATTGCATACTGTGTGATCTGCCTATTGGTCATTTCTTTTCACTCTGTGCAGTGAATTTTAGAAACAGCATGAAATTTCGACTTCACCTACAGAAGCTCTCCTGGTGTACGATCAGTGACAACTGCGATACACAGCACATGTCTGGACAGGCTGACCCATTTCCATGCAGCAAAAGCTTGTTAATTCAGATTTCATCACGTTGGAAAAAATGCCACACTTTACAGAACGCCAAATTATCGATTACTATCAAGAAAACAATTGCACTCTTCATTTAGGTATATGAATAAACCAGGTCGCAGCCAAATGAAATGAATTAACTATAGATTGATACCACTAAACAATGTATATGCTTGCCAAGAGCAGAGAATATGTCTGAATCATCCAGTTTTACAAGTAAACGAGGACCAAATCAACTACCTTTTACCGTAGTGGCTTCCTTTAATGGCAAGCAGTTACCATGGGCAAATGCTTGCAACTATAAAGGTGACAGGCTTTTCAAAAACTCAGATGTATATGAGAAAATGATTGTTACAAATATTAGTAACTCTAATGTAGCGCACTGTGGTCACTGCTTTCAAAAAGCCCCAATCGCTACCTGAATTTTGTTCCTGATGCGTATGCACTGCTGCAGCAAACCTTGCATGAATAAATTTTCATATTTTGACCACAAGAGCAGCTGTGTGATGAGCATTTTGCACACAAGCTACCATGATGACACATTAAGTAACAGCACAGCATTTAGCATTGGTCTTTCATAAATGCAGATACTGCAGTTAAAAAAAAAAAAGCCTGCTTCCAGACAGTGGTTGCTTTCTTCATTTACATTCATGAACAGAACAGCCATTGAATTACAAGGAACTGTAATTCATTTTGAATGGACTTTATCTGATGCCGAGTGAACTTACCTTCAAACTGGTTTTACTAGATTCTTGGATAGAGTTAGACATAATTGAATATGACTTGACAAGGCATTCTGTTAGTATGAATAGTCTGAAACTTCACAGGAAAAGAAGACCAGTGGAACAATCCAATATCACTTGCACAAGAAGCAAGCATGGTTCGTGTGGATTTTCTCTAGCTCCAGCATAACTGACAAGGCCGAAAATAATCCTGGGCTCATGTATTATCTTCACTGAACACTAACGAAAGCTATCAATATACGCAAGTGACTAGGCAATCACAGTAGTTGTGACAATGTTTAAGTTGGTAACAATAAAGGGCAATGACAACCACAGTGAAAACAGAAGGAAACTTATGCTAGCAAGCAAACACCAGTAGTCTGTGACACTAAAACAACGTGGCATACACAAACAGAAGTACCTGCAGCTTGGAATAGAGTGCAAGCTACCACGCTAAGCCATTTCAGCACAACGTGCTACACATCTCGGATAAGTTACCTCATCAATGCATCAAAGATGCGGCCAGCCTGAAAGCTGATGTCTTCGTCTGCTCGGAGAACAAGCGTCCGTGTCTTCAGTTGTAGGTGCTCCTTAGATGGGGAACCCCACAGTGCAGCGTACAATGTTTCGGGGGCAGCTGCCCTGTACTCTGAGGGCAAGTCCAATAGACTGAGCTGCTTCTTGACTGCATAGGTAACGATGTTCGCCAGGTAGGTCAGTACTCGGAGAGTCACTTCCCGATTTGAGTCTTCCAGCAGTGTAAACAGGTTCTGTGGTGCCTGTCAAGCAAAGTGCAACATCGTAAGGGACTCTTTTGCAAATATAAATGCTCAAAGGTTGTATTTTGCAAGTGTTCTGTGAAAAATTGCATCATACTATAAGAAAATGCAATGAAATTCCAGATCAGATAAGCCAGTGGATTAGCTTGGATAGCTATGCATGCCTGAAGCTCTTATTTAGGCAACATTAAGAATGAACATTTGATTCTATATTTACTATGTTCAGTAAAAAAAAATAATTCTACTGTATTAATTAGACAAGGGCAAAAAAGGCTGAGAAAGAATGAGTTCATGTTCACAACCTTGGCTGCCAGCAAGTAGGGGACCATGCGGGAGTTGCAAGACAAGTTGACCAGTAGCTTTAGTGTCTGGAGTCGGACAGTATCATCTGCCGTCTCTACCAGGATGCACAGGTGATACAGACGACCACGGAAGGCCTCATGTGTGTCGTCACAGAGTGCCAGGTTGGTCAGGCAGAGCAGCGACACTGTCTGCAGGTAGCAGCCACCGTCCCGCGATACGGCAGCTGACAGCAACAAAGGAATGCACGGCTGCAAAAACAAAAGTTGCGACTTGTTTCACTTTTGTGATTGATATCAAGCGGAACCCGGCACGGCAACAAGGACACCACAGGTGGCACACTCTGCAAAAATGAAGTTTGATAGATAAACTGGAATTTTTCAACAATATCTTCCATTCAAGAACAGATATTTGTATCACAAAGTATTTGCATGTCCCAGATTTCGTTTCTATCAGAGTGGATCACAAACTTGAAGTGAGAAAAACATTATGTGATACAGTAAAACCTCGTTTATTGGAACTCGGTTACTTCGAAATCCCTCTTAATACAATGGATTTCCCCGGTCTCGCATTTTGCAACGTAAGTTTGAGTGGATAACTTGAAGCGTCGGCCAGCCCTAGTCCGGTTAATTAGAAAACTTTGGGTGCCATGTGCCAGTTCCAGGTTTGGGTTTCGCAGCGAATCCGCGGAATGATGGCTATTAATAGCCACAAGGCAACGCAATGTATCGATACTAACGAGTGACAGCTGAAACACCCCAGCCTGGCTACTTTCAGCACTAAAAAAAAAAAAAACAAAAAAAAACTGGTCTCGTGGTCAACCAAAACTTGCGCCTGTGGAAAACGAGCCATCCTTCACTGCAGCACAGCAGTGACATGCCGGCAGCTTATTGCATGTTTCTCGCAACGTCAGCGGGTCATTGTTTACCCATTCTTTCTGGGATTGTAAAGAAATTAATAGAGGACAGTTTAGCACAAATAGCGATGTATGTGAACATCCGATTGCCGGTTGCTCCAGCAAGTCGCGTTTTTGCACTGCTGGCGGAGTTTTTGTCAGCAACACCTTCGAAAACCAAGTTAGAAAGTTTCAAAGATCATTTTTTTTCCAGCCAAAAAACATCGTGAGCTTGGTCATGCTGGCCATTATTAAATCCATAATTATAATAGAAAGAATGTGCCAATCGTCGCATCATGACGTGCTGACGGAGCGAGGTGCAGGCGCACAATTCAGTCAATTACGACCGCATTTTTTTTTTTTTTTTTTTCGGTGGCAGCAGTGAGCCCCATCGTTCCTCCATGTTCACAGCAAAATAAAGACTAGGTATTGCTGGAAAACATAACCTTTGGAGCCGCAAGCTAACAGGCACAGCAAACGACGAGCACTGATTACTTTGAATAGTTCTAAGTTTCATGTTCTGTTAATTCAAAAAGTCGCTTAATTCGAAGCTTTCTCGCGGCCCCAGTGACTTCGAATTAACTAGGTTTTACTGTACTATAATCTGTTTAGCTTTTCAACAATGCAACTGGGAATCAGTTACCAAGTGATATTTCAAATATAGCTTCAAATGCTGTGTTTCTTCAGTCGCTCCATGCCATATAGGCATGAACATATGGCATTCTATTTCAGAAAGAAGAAGAAGTTGTCACAGAGAACAGCCTCTGCTTCGAGCTCTGTGAGTTTCCTAATTATTTTGCCAAGATTTTTCAATAATCGACACACCTCGAAGGGGCATTCCCCCTTAGAATGTGGGATCAAAACCCCATCCAGCAACCGGGACCGGGCCGACCACATCATAGTGCGTCTGACGCAAGTTCTCACCCCGGCCCAAGCGTGGCCCACGTTGACAATTCTGATGACTCCTCCGTTGAAGATATGGCTTCGGACAGTGACTACGTGGTCGTACCAAGCCGACGCCTGAAGAGGAAAATCAGCCGGACATCGCCCACTAGCCGGCAAGCACAGACAAAGGCGAGTAGCATGCGGTCGTACACCATTTCGTATGTGCCGACATCGAAGACAGGCATCTTGAACTCTCTGAATAGGCAGAGCCTCACAGAGTACTTTGAGCTCATCGCTCCAGGGAAAGTCGTAGAAATACGCATAAATACCCGAAAGAACATACTGTCCGTGGAGGTCACTACGAAGGCCTTAATGGACACGCTGAAAGCGATTGTTCGATTAGGAAATATTCCGGTTCGCGCATTCTCCGCGTACGACGAAGAAACGACAACAGGAGTTGCATACAATGTGGATGAGGAGATAACAGACTCGAGTCTCGAGAAAGTGCTGTCATCGTCGGCTCCTGTGCTTGGCTTCCACCGCTTTGGACGCACGCGATGTGTTAAAGTAGTGTTTCAGTCGAAGACGTTACCCACACATGTAAAAGTTGGGTACGTGAGGCACTCGGTATGTCCTTACGTACCAAAACCTCTGCAATGTCATAAATGCATGAAATTTGGGCACGTTAGTGCAGTTCGCAAGGGTGCAGTAACCTGCAAGCATTGCGGTGGCCCTCATGATGGTGATAACTGCAATGCTGTGGCCAAATGCCCAAACTGCTCAGGCGCCCACGACGCAACATCAAAGGAATGTCCCAAAATGAGGAATGAAATTAGTATCCTGAAGAAGATGGTTCGAGATTACTCCACTCACAGAAAAGCTGCAAGGGCTGTACGGCGCCGTAAACATCGTTCGCGACATCGACGCAAACGAAGCAGCAGTGCTCATAGCTTATCGAATTCGACACACAAAACCGTGCCCTCACCACCTCCTAGCCTACTTTTGTCGGCCAGAAAGGAGGATAGAGATGCTCAAATGCCAATACAGTCCAAGCAAGTACAATGTAACCAGTCATTGGCTCTCCCCATGTCGGAGACTCAGTGGCCTTCACTACCGTCAAGAGCTACGGTAGCGCCATCATCACATAGTGCCCCTACCCCTAATGAAGAAAACAAGAAGATGGACAACACAGATGTCAAGGCTATGCTTAAAAATTTGATGGGTTCGATGCGTAAGATTCTCAGCAGCCTAAACACTCCCGCTGCTAAGGCGGCTGTGCAGCTACTTGAGGTTTTGGAGCCTCTTCTACTGGTTCTTCAGTAAGTGAACATGGCACTGATGTTCGAAGAACGCATGCGCCAGTCGCTTGTTATGCAATGGAATGCTCGTGACCTACGTGGCCGTCTGTCAGACTTCAGACAATGGGTTTTTAAATATCAATTTCTTGTTATCGTTATATGTGAACCGAATATGGTTTCACCTTTTCATATATCTGGATATATCCAGATTTGGTCCCGCAGTGATCAACGTATGAGCAAAGTTCTCGTTTGTATACGCCGTGATTTGACGTTCTTGAGACATGAAGTCGCGTCGCATACCAGCAATGATTACGTGAGCCTGACTATAACACATAAAAAGCGAACGTTCTCCGTAATAGGAGGATACATACACCCAAGCGCACAGATGGACTGCTTCCACCTGGGGACCATTCTTCAAGCAGCACAAAGGCCACACATTGTGATCGGCGATTTTAATGCACATCATCCTCTCTGGGGTAGCACTACAACGAATTATCGCGGAAAGGATTTAGCCAATTTTATATACAACTATGGACTAAGCGTACTCAACGATAAATCACCTACATTTGTTCGTGGCACGTCCTACAGCAGCTGCCTCGCCCTCTGTCTCGTTTCCAGAAACCTTCTGTCTTCCGCATGTTGGTGCACAGATTTGGACACTCGCGGCAGTGACCACCTTCGAACCTATGTTCAGTTCAGGTGGTTTCGCCGCACGCACACACGCTACATCCGTCAAACCGACTAGACACTGTGCAAGGCATCTGTCAAGTCTGGCTGTGAGCACACGACTGATCCATCCGAGGTAGAAAAGATCATGGCTTCTTCACTGCGTGACACAACCAAACAGGTTAACCTACCGATGCAGAGATCAGCAGTTGACTCCCAATACGAGGCCCTTCGTGCAATCCGTCGCCGTGCTGAACGCCGATACAGACGAACGAAGTCACCTTCAGACCTTTCCGCCTGTCGTCGAGCTCAACGATATGTTCTTCGGCACCTTGACAAGATTGACAGGTAACGTTGGAGGAATTTCTGTGGATCTCTGGACCCCAGGCAACCTTTATCTAAGATCTGGCGGGTGGTACGAAGTTTGCAGACAACTCCCCAACAACGTCAACCATTTCAAGCTGTTGTTCTACATCAGGGACGGACAGCAGTTGAGATAGCCAGTGACCACTGTAGCCTCACCGTGGACACCACTGATGGTCTTGCCACTAATGAGCTTCTTACTACCATTGCGCCTCCATCGTCTGACGAGCGCCTTGATGTACGTTTTACAATACATGAGCTTGACACTGCGATTTCTGCCTCCCGCCGGTCATCGGCACCAGGACCTGACGGAATCACGTATGCTGCACTCAACCATCTTGATACAGAAGCACGACGTATCCTGTTATCTCAATATAACACCTCATGGGAGTCAGGAGAAGTCCCAGCTAATTGGAAATGCAATCGCATTATTGCATTGCTCAAGCCGGGGAAGTGTCCTTATGCACTTTCCTCCTACAGACCAATCGCCTTAGCCAGCTGCGTCGGAAAAGTGATGGAAAGAATGGTACTGGCACGATTAGAGCGACTTCTAGAGAGCAACAACTCCTTTCCTGCATTTATGAACGGCTTCAGAAGAGGCCGATCTGCCATTGATGGTGTGGTCGACTTGATCACCAGCGCTGAAGAGGAAAGAAGCCGACGCAGACTAGTGGCGGCGGTCTTCTTAGACATTAAGGGTGCCTACGATAATGTGCTGCATTATGCGATCCTTGACGCACTGGAAGATTTCGACATCGGTGGACGATTGTACGCTTGGATTTTTAGCTACCTTAGGGACCGCATCATTTACATGACGACAAGTAACGGAGACACCGATCGATATAAGGTTCATCGTGGTGTTCCCCAAGGAGGAGTTCTCAGCCCGATCCTATTCAATGTCACAATGATCGGCCCAGCAGCAGAACTTCCCAGCACGGTGAAGATCACTGCATACGCTGATGACATATGCATATGGGCATCCGGAACTACTCGTCCGCAATTGCGAGCTCGACTACAGCGTGCAGTGACGATCACATACAAATATCTACGATGTCAAGGGCTCTCTTTCAATCGACAAATGCGCAGTGCTTGCGTTCACGCGCAAGCATATGTCGCAATACCCGATATTCATTAATGGGACAGCGATACCTGCTGTAACGCACCACAAGTTCCTTGGGGTTGTCGTACACAGAGATCTATCGTGGACGAGGCATGTTGCAGTACTTAAATCTAAATTGAAGAGCTTTGCTCTCATTTTTCGCCACGTAGCAGGAGCAAGATGGGGCCCATCAGAATCATTGCTACTTCAATTATACAATGCTCTATTTGTGGTATACATTCGATACAGCATGCCGGTGCTTTCCAATATGAGACCTAGTTGTGTGAAGACACTCGAGAGTGTTCAAGCTCAATGCTTACGAAGATGCTTGGGTCTACCGCGCTGCACTTCAACAAATGGGACAATCGCAGAGGCTCGGGCTTGTCTTATCAGTGTATACATGCTCTGCGAGCCACTTAGAGTTCACCTCCGATTACTGAGCAGACACAGACAGCACCCACTGTCAGTACTACCCGCCACTCACCCAGATTGCAGTTTCTCAAAAGTAATATCGCGGCATGAAAATATTATACCATCAAGGTTTTCTCCGCCAAATGCCCCTGCAGTGCCTCCATGGGTTCTGCCTAAACCACCTATCTCTTTTACGATACCTGGAATTATGAAGAAGTCGCTCATTTCTTCTGTTGGCCTCAGACAACTGACCCTATATCACATTTATACAATGTACAGTGATTCTCTGCACGTGTACACCGACGTATCCACCACGCTAAACACCTCCGCCGCAGCCTTTGTCATCCCAGACATGGATATCGCTCGACGATTCAAAGTGGACCATAAAACCACATCAACTGCCGCAGAGCTTGTCGCTATCCGAGAGGCGATAAGGTTTATTTCCGGAGAGCGACCTCGAGCCTGGACGATTTTCTGTGATGCCAAACCCGCTTTGCAAACCATTAATTGCATCATGAAGCAAGGTCCATATTACAGCTTGGCAATAGAAATCACAGAACTTATTCAGGTTGCTTCAACAAATGGCCATCTTATAACTTTCCAGTGGATTCCCGCTCATTGCGGCGTGATGGGAAACGAAGAGGCAGACGCTGAAGCTAAAAATGCCTTAAGCAGTGCTCCTGAAGTACGCATTGCGTTTTCACGAGCTGACACGAACGCCCTGCTTCGCTGCGTGATGCGCAGCTACACACTTCAGCACTGGACCAAACCGGAACGGCGACACCAGCGACTTCACAAATGGGACCCGGAAATGAGGTTCCGCATGCCTCCTAAATTGAAACGGCAACTCACAAGTATGATCCACCGCATTCGTCTTGGTGTAGCGTACACCAGACGATACGCACATATCATCGGTCGCAGTGACACCGGTCCTAATTGTGAACACTGTGATGTGCCAGAAACACTTGAGCACATATTTTGTGTCTGCCCAGCATACGCACGTGAACGACAAACACTGATTTCTTCTACTGAACTATATCGCAGTAGATCATTAACTGATGAGACCATGTTGGGCCCTTGGCCAGACACCAACAGTGCAACTGCGGTCACAAGAGCAGTTATTACCTTTTTAAAAACAACTGGACTATGTGCGCGGCTATAAAATGTGTCTCAGCTAGAAAGAACACTACATACTCACCTCTCTATCTCACCATCGTCATCCATTAATCTTTCTTTTCCCCTTTCCCTTCCCCCAGTGTAGAGTAGCAGGCTAGAGCAAGCTATCGCTCAGGCCGACCTCTCTGCCTTTCTGTAAACAAACTTACCTCCTCGTCCTGTTTCATGTCGTGTGTCATATGATTTCTTTTTGTAGTTCCCTCACATTAATTCCTATGAAGGCACTGTAGGTACTTTAGTAAATGAATAAACACACAACTCTTTGTGATGTCAAAATGGGTAGCCATGCATCATGGCATCATGAGAAGAACACGGGACACACGGCAGGCTATCTCGTATCCAGTACGCTTCCGCATGTGCCCTGTGTTCTTTTTTCACAGCAATGACGCACGAGCATTCGAATGTGCATCTAGCCTGCATTTGCTTGCTGTGAAAAAAAAAAAAAAAAAAGCAGTGACGACTCTCAAAGGAGTTCACAATAAAAGCACTGTTAGAATGTGTTCTTATTTGTCTCCTTTTCAGAGCTCTAGCACTTTGAAAAGGGCCAGTCTCATCTAATTCTCATAGGGTCATCTGCATTAGCTCCACGTTACTTAAGTGTCCCTTCATAGCTGCTTTGTCAAAAACTGAGATACAATGTGGCAAACTGCTTCACTAGATCAGTGATGTCATGTTACTTACGCAGTTCTCACACCAGTCAAAGTACAATGGTATGATTACATGTATTTCACATTTGAAACAGCAACCTGGTATCAGTGCTGGCTCTCTACAAGATTCGCTTGATGAGTGTAAACGTGTTTTCTCTAGGCATGTGCAATTATTTGACCGCTTTATATATTCAAAAAAATATTACAATATTCAAATGAGCTTCCACATGAATTCTGAATTTCAAAGTATTTGCAGTGGATTAATTGATAAAAACCTCATGTAACCAACTGTATAGGTTGTTTCACAGCAGTGGAGGGATGATATACTGCGAATACACCTATCCTAGAGAAATCAGCATTGCCGCGAAGCCCTGCTCCAATGTGAAATGAACATTTTCTGCTTTTCGCCTCACATCGATTACCTAATCATTGTTTTTTATTTTAAAGCTTGTCCATTTAGCTCATAAGCTGCAAGTATAGTAGATTTTAAATAGTAAGGTATTTTAAAGATTATCAATTACATACTACTGAAAGTCAAATCTTGGTACTCTCTGCTACTAATCAGAGTTGCTTCAACTTCCCTTTAAACAAAAAACGCCAGGCCTGCGTGGTAGGCGCAGCACAGTCCCAGCGAAAGCTAGAAGAGTGGCCTTTCAGAGCTTTTTCAAAACACTTATTGGGTATTCGGAACTACGTATTGGGTAAGGTAAACACTTATTGGGTACTTGCTTGGTACCCACGAGGGCATTAATAATAAAATTTTATGGGTAGTAGGCCGCCATTCACTATGCTATTTTTCGTCATTCTTCTGAGAAGCATGGTATGCGCTAAACACTTGCAAGGAATTTTATGCCAATTGTTCATGCAGTGGCTGATGATGATGAATTATGCCTGAAGTGGGTATGCGCCACAGTTAATAGGTGAACAAGAGCAAGCTTTTGTTATGGGTTGGAGCATTGGACGGCCCACCCGTTACACTAATGACATTGTGCGATGACTGGTTGTTCTTTCGCTGTTGTAAAACGCTTTATAAGTCGTATTAACGTGATTGCTGTCCCGACATCAAGCCTGCCTAAGGCAAGTTTGCAACAAGTCACAAGCACCGGTGTAGCTCAGTGGTAGAATACTGGGCTGGCACCCAGCGGACTCGAATTCGAGCCCCACTGTGCCATTGGTGCTATCATGCCTGCCTAAGGCAAGTTTGACAACAAGTTACAAGCACCGGCATAACTCAGTGGTAGAATATTGGGCTGACACCCAGCAGACCCGGGGTTCATGCCCCACTGTGTCATTGGTGCAAAGCTTTTTTTTTTTTTTCGAATTTCTTGCTATGTGGTTACGAACACCGGCAGCAGCGGCGGTGGTGGACAACAACAACTGCACGCGAGCTGAAAAGTGATCTCATAACAGCTTTTGCTGTAAAATTAATGACATTTGCATATGCCTTGTTTTAATTTCAAGAACTATAGTGCAGGTTAGTTGGGTCGTGACAAATATGCTCATTTTCATGTAAAATATGTGATATGTACTATTCGAATTCGATTAGGAATTATTCAACCAAATCACTATTCACTTCAAACCTAAAATTTACTATTTGCACATGCCTAGTTCTCTCCCCCTCATCAAAGGGTAGGATTGCTGTTAAAATCAGCTAACGCAAGAGGGTGCAACGCATGCTCTCACTCGTGTAATTTGTTCAATGAACATTAAGAAGTCGTAGAGGGCTACTGAATACAAACATATAACAATAATGCAATCCAGCAAAAACTAGCTAGGGCAGAAAAGATAATGAGGACTAGTTGGGATGTAAAATCACGTCCCATCTTTTTCTTGCCTCTGTCCTCACTCAATTGTGTTTTTGTACTATCACGCTAAGTAAGCGCTACAATAGATTACAGCTTTGACATGTGTGTGCACACTGTAGATCATGTATGCCGAGTGCTACAGTGCTGCCAATATGTGGCCTGATGACAAGTAATGATCACTACATGGCATGGTGGTAATTATGAGAGAGCAAAAGCAGCACTATCACGGTGACACCTCAAAATGCAACAAAGATGTACGAAGCTTTCTGCTTGACAGGCAACACATCAAGGCTCGAAATCGGTATCTGGATGTGAAAATATTCAGTTTCCTGATCCGGCAACTGAGGCTGCTAATGGAACATGTTGATGCTTTAAACTTGCGAATGACATTTTGGAATCAAGTTGAAGTGCCCTTAACTGGTATAGTTGCAAAAAGCAGAGAAAGCAAGCTTGCCTGCAACAGCCTTTGGTTTCTCTCATTAACAGCCATATTGGCGATGGCCTGTGTAGCTGCCACCTGCACTGCAATGCAGTCATGGTCCAACAGGCCCTTCAGCAGTGGTAGGCACCCAACATCGCAAAGGTAGTCCTGCAAAGTGAGACATTTATATTGAAAATGTTGATATAGTAAATCCCCTGAACTTACTAATTTAGCTAGATGAAACCATGGGAAGGCGTAAAAGGGGCCCTGTAACACTTTTTAGGGCTACTATGATTTACACATTTTTCTAGCTGGTTGCCTACACTGATGGCTTAAGAGATAAGTGCCACAAGAACAGTAGTGATAGGGCCGGGCAGTGCAAAGTTATTCAGCGTAGAGATATCAAAATACAATGAAATGAACGCTTATCCTCAACTCGATTTTCGCGGCATCACCTTACCATGTTTCTCGCTCTCTGACCTTGGAAGGCTGCCCAATGAAATGAATTGAAAGCCCTACCCTACAGGAAGCTCGCACCGCATATTGCCTGTTACGTCCAGCGTGTTAAGGACGCTGTTGCGATGGTAACAAACAGTGTGGTACTTGAAGAGGGAACGACACGTGCGAAACGAGCTCGCTCGCGAACGCTTCTATAATGTTTTGTAGCTTTACTGGTTTTTCTTTTTGCAATGATGGATATATATTAATGCTCTTACATTCTTTTCTTTTAGTTTCTTAGAATCATGGCGCCCGGAGCGTCACCGGCGCGTTTCCTCCAGCACATAGCGTTCGGTGCCTTCTTTCACCAGCTTTGCAGTTTTCAAGCTGGAAAAGTCAGAGAGCTTTATTCTCTGTTGATTTGAGTGAAAAATCATGCTAATTAAAAAATAAATCCAATAGTAATCCCTATTTTGATGCAATGTCGCCATCACATTTAATGTTACATTTATCAAATCATATGGCGGCAACCTTCCGGCGTCATTTCCGCTCGCGGTTGTTCTGGCGAGCGCCACTACGAGTTATGCAGTCGACACCAATGTTTTCAAGTGTTAGAGGGCCCCTTTAAGTTTATCGTGTGATATAACAGATGCACTTCTTGGTTAAATCCTAGTATTATGCCTGAGCAGATATTTCGTTAAATATTGTTTGCAGAATCTAATGAAGCCCAAGAAAGCACAGGGGTTCTTGTGTTCTTTAATTACAGCATTGTAATATTAGATAAAAGGGAAATAAAAGTGGACAAAAAAAAAGAAACAAACTTGCCACCGATGGGGACCGAATGCACAGCCCTCAAAGATTGTGGGTTCAGTACGAACAGTCATATCATGAAACTAAACAGCAGAAGTATACACTTAAACTGTGTAGCAAGGCTCTATTGTCTGCTTGGGAAAGATCTGCACTGTTTTATCAGTTACATAAGGAAATGTGGCATCACAACTATCCATGTCGACAAATGAAAAGGGTAAGATACTATAATGTTACAAACCTGATTAATTGTGAATGCTGCACAATTCGACATAGTTGTAAGGGTCTTTACAAGGACGTCTTCATTCGCCGACATCAACAGCGTTGCGAGACACTTCGCTTCGTACAGGGTCATAACCCTCGCCTTGTTGTAAAGCCCGTGAAGCACCTCTTGCAGGAGCTCGTCAGTTTCCTTCACAACTGCACAGTAAAGAGACTTCTCCGACATGTGGTTGGCACTCAAGTCATTGCACTGCCAGTGCTGCGATGCACGAGGCGACGACCTTGCAGAGCGGCCAGAGTTTCTCCTCTTTAGGGGTGAAGGCGGACCCAGGTGGACGTTTTCGGCCGAGCGGCTCAGGTAGCAGTTGTTACTACTGCCGTCGGCAACCGGGCTCAGGGCTTTGGGCGATCCCCAAGGCGAGTTCTGCAAGCTATGAGGCTTGAAGATGCGCGCGAAGTATTGGTCGTCAAACATGCGGGCCTTGAGGTTCAGTTCGCGCACTTTGTTACGCACAGACTTCGGTATGAAGTGCAGTTCCGCGGGGGAGTTCGTGATGTATTCCTCGGGTGGAACGCTGAGGTCTGTCTGGCTTGAGCGGTGGCTCATATCGCGTTCTGAAATCAAGATTAAAGAACATCGCGGGTCAACATTAGTTGTATTAATAACAAATTTAAGGGCACACTGTGTCACACAAGCAAGAAAGGTGTAGCCAGTGCCTCTTTCGCTCCAATTGACCAGTATAGTCATCATGAGATTTTGTACCAGAGACTGATGACTGTACTTATCAACAAAAATTTGTCTCACATGGAACCAATGGCGAATAAACTTATTAGAGTTGTGTTTCTTGACATTAGATGGCCACACTTGTGCATGTTGTGCCATTGTTATTTACATCTTTCATTGTATTGCCATGCAGTAAAGCTACCTTTAAGCTATCCTTTTTTTATGCAATTAGTGAAAGAATGACACCCCAATTAATTGAAAGAATGACACCATTTTATCAGAAAAAAATAATCTACAAATTCAGCAAAATGTTTTTTTCGATAAACTTGGGGCAATTTTCTTTTCTTTTGTTTTTTTCAGCGTAACAGAAGGGTATGTTAGGGTGTTCCTTTGCTAAAGGGCGGCCTGTCAGCCTGCATGACTGCTTTTATGTATGTACGAGAAAGAGAGAAGGAGAGGGTATGCATGTGCTCACATAACAATACTCTAGCATTACATCACATATTAAGATGCCCCTGCGGTTGAACTTATTTGGAGAAATCGCAGTCGCATGGGGTGTGTTTCTTGTAGATTAGTGTTTGCAATAGCTGGACATGCAGGATAAATAAATGAGAGGTTGCAAACATTTGTTTTTTAACGTAAATAACACATGTGAGAGGTAGTTGTATGTTTTTATCCAAGCATGCACAGTAGACAAATGCGCACAAGAAGTGTGTCGCCTTATCGGATGACTGAGAATAGCTTACATGTCTGTTTTAAAAAAGTTCATGGCCATGACATGTTTGTTATCTCTCAGATGAGTTACTAATGCCTTAAACTGCAAAAAAGGTTCTTATGACCATCAATTGTACTAGCTTCATATGTTATGAGATCTGCTGAAATAAGCAGGTGTATGTGTACATCATGAATATATGCGACCTTGTTATTGACTAAAATGGGCTAATTACATCACATGAGCGTTTTAGTTCGTGACTGTATAATTTAGGCTATCATTTTCCTCAATCTGTAGGTATTTCTAAAATAATTAGTTGTATCAGGAGTAGATTGACAAAGACATCCATTCACTGAAAGCACTGAACAACAAACAAAACGTTCATCCTGCGATAATGAGAGGAAGGCAACAGTGGAGAAGACGGAAAGAAAGATCCATAACAAACCTGGTTCTTTGAGTTTTCTTTTTTTCTTCAACTTGACCAATTTTCGAGATCCTGCAGGTCAGTATACAAATAATGTCAATGGCTCGAACAGTGTCTAACGTTTAAAACAAATAATTCCACAGAATCACGACAAAACAAGCTTGCCACAACGCGAGTTCTAAGGCATTACTTCGATTGAATACACATACAGATCGATGTACGGATTCTTAAGTATGTTGGCGGTGAGCAAACAATGCTACAGGAAATTCACGCGGTTTTCTATGCTTTGTAACGCGTAACATGAATCTATCTGCGAATGCACCTGCAAAATTTACAACACTAATGTCACGAAAAGACACCTTAACCATTTAGAGCTAGGAGATTGACGTCTAGCGCGCTTTATCGATCTGTGTGAGCAAGGTCACTCGTTTACTAGGGCATTAGCTCGCTGTGTACAAGCTGCTGCGGAAAAATATTTCTCGTAGTTATTGGCTGAAAAAGCTAGGGAGAATGTCAAACTAAGGCATTTACACTTCAAAACACGGGAAGACACGCGCCACGCATTGGGCATGACATGCACGCGCAGTCCGGCAAGAATAAGTATCAAAATTAACTTGGTCTTTTAAGTTTCAGGTGTCAGTGTCGGCAGTCGGCTTTGCTTTGACAAAAGCGTCACTCGTTAATGGAAAACGATTTCCTTGACCGCGATTTGTGCTCGGCAAAGGCAATTGAACGACTGGATCACCAGCGGCGGGTGGTCGTCCGGCAGAAACGGTGTCGCGGCATCCACTCACCTTTGTCGTCTCGACCATAGCCTTTGAAGCAAAATGCGGACTTCAGTATGGAATAACCAACGTAGGCAAAGCCAGCAAACACGGCTGAACAGAACGCTACCCGCTTTACGGCTACATCTTCGCTAGCCATCTTCGCAATGCGCGAAAGCGAATCAAAAACGAACCTCGAAAAAAACGAACTAGGGAAATCGCTGGCGCCCCCTGCTTGCAGCAGAAGTAGCAGTTTCGCTTTCGGAGATAGCATTGGCATCCATTGTGCCAAGGCGGTCGAGTGGCGCATGCGCTTAGGCGCGTTATCAAAACGTGCGCCCGCTTTTTAACACAATTAAGTTGATTTATTGATATGTGAGGTTTAACATGCCAAAACCACCATACGATTATGAGAGACACCGTAGAGGAGGGCTCCGGAAAGTTTGATCACCTGGGGTTCTTTAACGTGCACCCAAATCTGAGCACACGGGCCTACAAAATTTCCGCCTCCGCCGGCAATGCAGTCGCCGCAGCCGGGATTCGATCCCGCGACCTGCGGGTCAGCAGCCGAATACCTTAGCCACTAGACCACCGCGGCGTGGCTACACAATGAAGTAGCTTAGATACTCTGCCTAGGCATGCATCTCATGATAACGGCGATGAGGCGCGAAATCGGGACAGCAATTAAATAGCTGAGGAATGCTGAAAGAAACGGCAGTCTAACGCTACACTAACGATGACGATAGTTATAGCGCGGGAACAAAACGACGACACAGAGACGAGAAGGACACGAAAGACACGAGCGCTCGTGTCTTGCTTTCGTGTCCTTCTCGTCTCTGTGTCATCGTTTTGTTCTCGCGCTATAACTATCGTCATGCCATACCAACTAGCCCAAGCTGCCACACTTCTAAGCTACACAAGCGAGGGCTTGGCACTCTTCGGAATGAAGATGATGAAAGCCCCTAGATGGCGGGGCCTCCTTGTTAATTAGTCTGATTATCTTTAATATGCAAATCAAGATGTATTTACATTCATAACGTACATTCTTGTCAACATTTATTTCTTGTAGGGTCACATATAGATATGATTTAGTCACACTCAGATTCATAAGATACCAGAGGGCTTCCTCCTAAGTGACCCTTTTTATTTTCTCTCCTTTCAGACCCATATTTCCCCACATCTGTGCAGTGTAGAAAACCAATTACCAAGTTAACCTCCCTGCCTTTTCCTTTATTTTTCTCTCTCCCTTGTCTCTCCTCCCTGTGATTATGACGAGGCTATCCCTCTCTTTCAATTACAGAGAACATGTACAGCCTCTTTGCTGTCCACAGAAATGCATTTTGCCACAGCTCCATCCCACAGCAGTAACTGTCACCTCTAATCTCACCTACTGTCAATTGTACAAGCATCACTTGTGACACCCAGTGACTCTGGAAAGCTAAGCTACAACAACCCAATGTGAAATTGTGACAGAGAAGCCACTTTAGCATTGTCAGAATGATGCACTACAAAGTCCCTGGACAAGTGTTTCTCTGAAGTGAAAGAAAAAAAAGACGCCACCAAATAATAAATACAATACACTTTAATCTTTACGACGTGCCACTTGTGCTGTAGAAGGCACAACGCAAGCTCATACATACATGCAAATTCATAAAAGTACTGCAAGTCAAAACAAGAAAGTGCGAGGAAGAGACGGCGTGTATACCTATGGCTGCCTATGACTGCTTTGAAACACTTAACAGCAACAGGCTGTGCAAAAAAAAGTTAAACGAAGGTAATGAAACAAGTTTTATCTAAAGGGAAAATGCAAGTAAATTATGCTACAACTGACACATTTCTCATTTATTATAAAGACCCACCAACGGACAGCAATTCTCGATGGAAACAAGAACACTATAGCGACTATATCACAAGCATTTTCCATTTGAATGACTTAACAAAGCACCAACATGGCCAAAAGTGCTGCTTTGTAACGGGGCAAGGCAGTCTACAAATTTGGTGATGCACATGAACGATTGTGAGCACGTATGGATCCTCAAGAAATAATCTAGTAGTGGTAGCTTCCTCACTTTCGTCTTGATCAGCGAAAAAAACCCAGAGGTCTCTGACCACAACTCTCCCGCTTCGACCCCATTGTCGATGGCTGATGGTACACAAAATCAAGACCGCGCACCATTCTTGCACGGCTTTTTTTCTTCTTCAAAGCAGATAAGGATCTGCATTCGATAGTTACCATCATAATTTTTTTTTTCCTTTACATTTAAAGTGACCTTACATATCTATTGATGATATAACGCAGCAACCCATTCGATGGGTTTTTGGGTGATGGAGGGAGGCAGTGCTTTCCAGCATCCCCACACGACCAGCGACAGTAGGGAGGCCTTGATGCTAAGCTTTAGCACCTTGGACGGTAGTGAGGGTTCCGGAATTCTGGAAAAAATTGAGAAATGAAATGGAAACGTTGGCGGCAATGTATGTACATACAAACATGAGTGAATGTCTTCAAAAGTGTGTGCTAGATCACACTTTTATTCCTAGAAGTTTCTGCAGTTCTGCGAAACCACAACAATGTCAGCACGAATGGCAACTGCCGTTACTGCTGGCTTTGTGAAGGAGCTCTTATGACAGAGTGGCTAAGCTTACTGTCATTTAAATACAAGAAAACCTGAGGACGAAAATTCTGCATAGCATGTGAAGCATGGTTCTCAGGCACAATTGTTCTCGAGATAAGAAATTCCACAAATAAAGAAAAAATGACCTCACCATGTATATCTGTGCAAGCACACTTTATGTAGTAACGTGATGAAATGAACACAACAAAACAACTGCTTTCACCTGTTTGTTTGTAATATTTATTGACTGAGCGAGTAACTGACAACTAATGAATTTTAACATTAAAAGCAATGCAAGAGCTACGAAAGAGAGGTTACAATTCTGATTACCTGGGTTTTTTGAATGCATGTTTAGTACATCGCAGTCAGACTATCCATAGTCAAATCATGTTGCAATAACAATATTGTCGCATCAAAACATGAGCAAGACTTACCTCATAATGGGAGGAATGTCGACGTCGGACACCTTGTCCCAGTTCTCCACTATGCCAGGAACATGGCCGATGCCCACGACACCAACCACAACTACCGGCTGCTCGCCTGTGCATCCGATTAGCAAACAGTTTATATAACAGAGCCAAAAAGCGGCTGTGCTACTTAAACTTAATCTTTTGAATTCTACAATGTAGCCGACTGCCTTATCCTCCCTACTCTATCTCAAGTAAAAGCCATATTTTCACATAATTTAAAGAGGAAATGTAGCACCCACGTGTATGGCATGCACACAATGACAAATGAAAGAACGCTAAACGTTGTTCGAGAATGAACCACCCTTTCGCAGATGACCTTTCATGTGACAACGTTAATGGCAGGCAGCTAAAAATAAGCCAGGCAAACAAAACTAAACACAATGGCATGTTATCACAAAGTGTGCCCCCAACTGTGGCCCAAGCAACACTATAGTGCAAAAGATCTTCATTATTGATAGGAAAGCTGCAACTATAGCATAACACCTTCTATATGGAAATGCATAAATGGTGGCCACTGACAGCTGCAAAAGTAAGACTTAACGCCTTAATGTTATCGTCTTTGCAGTGTGGGCGGCATAGAGTCACTGTATTTGTACTGCACACTTTGAATAATAATACTGATATAACGAAGTTTTCTACAGCAAATGTAACTTTGTTATATTGAGGCATCATTGTTTTCGAATTCGACTGATTATTCTCAGACAGTTTTGATTATTCTCAAACACTTAATGGTGCTTAATATCTTTAAAGTGCACATTTAGTTACAGAGAATTATGTATAGACAACCACAGATGAAATCGAACTACATGGGGCTCTTCAATGTGCACTTGCCACATGATACACAATTGTTCTTGCATTACAGTCACACAGCCAGGGATAGAACCTGTGAAACTCCCAAAAGCATTTTCTTATGCTCACTCGTTTCTTATCTTACTGCTGTTGTCTGCTTCTCCATAACACTACTGATATGAAGTCACGTGGCGTTTCAAGAAAAACAGTTTTCATGTCGAAAGCCAGCCCAACAAATTACAGCAAAAGAACCATGCACTTAGGCATCTTAAGAAACACTCAACTCACCACTGGGGTTGTTCATGCAACGCATGGGGCTGGCAGCGAGTCGTAGAGAGTACGCTAGGAAAATGTCCCGCTCCTTCACGAAAACTTTGCTCAGGGCAGGGAATTCGCCCGTCATCTCGGCGAGCATTTCCTCCAGCAAGTCCTGCTTTTTGCAGCGCTCAACCTCCTCTTTGCTGCAATGAGCCAAAAATATGTTCACAACATTATGGGTGGGCCTTTCAACGTTTTCTGCATGAAAACTCAGAAAAAGCAGCCAGAAGATCGTGACGTCTGGCTGTGGGATGGCGGTACGATCCACCAGTTTCACATAAGATGCAGTTTTATGACCGTATCATTAATCACATGCAATCGACGAGTAGATGAAGAAGATGTTGAAGAAGATGTTTGATGTTTTATGGCGCAAGGGCCATTTCACGGCCAAAGAGCGCCAGTTCATCTTACTAAAATTATGGACAATGATTGTGATAAGTGGCTGTATAAGGGCCATAAAATTCCTCGCAGTAAGGCGGGTAAAAACATACAAGTAATAAAATCATGACCATGCGGTGAAAGGTGTGTGTGATGTGAATAGATGACAAAAGTTGGTGATAATAAAAGACGATGGTGCATATGTATGGCATTAGCACAAGTGCCTCACTCGTTCATACCCTTGCGTCCAAGGGCCGTGAGGCATGTGCTTTCTTGTGTAGCCACCGCAGCAAAAACCTCTCTGGAGAGGTCATGCTACGGTATGCCCAGGTATATGACATGAAAGCTATGAATTTCTTTTAAAAACGCTAACAATAATTTATAACTAAAAAGCGGTTCCCTACCGACAAACATTGCAGGGTGTATAGGTATATGTTGTCGGTAGGGTAATGGAAAGTGTTGTTTTCTTACAGTGTCCAATTGTTTGCACTCAATTAAAATGTGAAGGACTGTCAATGCTTCACCACATCTGTCACACAATGGTGGATCGCCACCGGACAAAAGGTGTGTGTGTGTCGTGTATGTGTGTCCTATCCTGAGTCTCGTTAGTATCACCTCTGTATAACGCGATTTCGATACGGGCGGCCAATGACCAAGGTGTGGCTTAATAACGTGTAGTTTGTTTTGTGTGTGTGTATCCCACTTGCTCTGCCAGTATACTCTGAGGTTTCGTTTGAGGGATGGTTTAAGATCGAGGGCCGGGATTCATATGGGTGTAGGGGCAGTGCTTTTGTGCACGGATGCAGCGAGCTGATCCGCCCTCACGTTGCCTTGAATCTCGCGGTGCCCTGGCACCCAGCACACTACAACATGTTGTTTCAGTGTGTAAAGTGTGCATAAAATAGAGTAAAGTGAGACAAGGACTGGGTTTTTTTGTTTTTTAAGACTGTGCAGAGCCGTTACCACACTTAGGGAGTCTGTATAAATTACTGCTTTTTGTATTTGTAATTGTTTGATGTGTTTAGCTGCCACAAGTATCGCGTACGCTTCCGCTGTGAAGATACTTGTGCGTGGATGTAGTGGACCAGCATCCGAAAAGGATGGGCCTACAGCAGCGTAGGACACAGAGGAGTTAGTCTTGGAGGCATCTGTGAAGAACTCAGGACATGTGTATTTGTGTTGAAGTTCCAAAAAGTATGTTCGGATATGGGCAACAGGTGCATGTTTTGTAACTTCTAGGAAAGACACATCGCAGTCTATAGTCTGCCATTGCCACGGTGGCGGATATGCTACAGGAGCCATTAAACTGTGTTCTAGTGAGATTCCAGTTTCCTCAGCTAGACTCTTCAGGCGAATAGAGAAGGGCTGCCTCATCGAAGGCCTGTTTTGAAACAAAATTGAGCTCGACAAATCATTAATAGTAGAGTATGAGGGGTGCTTCTTGTCTGCTTTCACCTTAAGGTAATAAACAAAGGACATGTAAGTTCTCTGCAGATGAAGCGACCACTCATTTGACTCAACATAAAGGCTTTCTACGGGGCTGGTGCGAAAAGCACCCGTAGAAAGGCGGATTCCCAAATGGTGCACGGGGTCCAGCATCTTCAAAGCACTTTGAGTCGCAGACTGATAAACAACAGCCCCATAATCTAAGCGGGTGCGAATGAGGCTTCTATATAAGTTCATGAGACATTGCCTGTCACTACCCCACCTAGTACGTGACAACACTTTTAAAACACTCATGGCTTTTAAACATTTTGTTTTTAGATACTTGATGTGCGGTACGAAGGTCAACTTGTCCAAGATTAATCCTAGGAATTTATGCTCCGTATTAACAGACAGACGCTGACCGTTCAGTTCAATGTCGGGTTCTGAGTGCATGCCTCTCTTTCTGGAGAACAGGACACACGTGCTTTTTTGTGGGTTCAGTCGGAATCCGTTTTCCTCTGCCCATTTTGAGAGCTTGTTTAAACCTAACTGAACCTGCCGCTCACACATTGCCAGATTGCAAGACCTAGAGCCAAGCTGGACGTCATCCACATATGTACAATAAAACATATTGCGAGGGATGGTCAAGCGCAAGGAATTCATTTTTATGAGAAAAAGTGTGCAGCTAAGTACACCACCTTGTGGAACGCCTGTTTCCTGGACAAATGTTTGAGAATGAACCGTGCCCACTCGGACACGGAATGTCCGGTTTGACAGGTAACTTTTGATTATGTGAAACATTCTTCCGCGCACGCCAAGGTTGGATAGGTCTCTTAGAATTCCAAAACGCCATGTTGTATCATAAGCATTTTCGATATCGAGGAACACGGAGAGAAAATATTGTTTATGGACGAAGGCGTCTCTGATCTGTGCCTCGATACGAACAAGGTGGTCTGTCGTGGATCTACTCTCTCGAAACCCGCACTGAAATGGGTCGAGCAAATTGTTTGTTTCAAGAAAGTGTACAAGTCGGCAGTTTATCATTTTTTCGAAGACTTTGCACAAGCAGCTTGTAAGTGCAATAGGCCTATAACTCGAAGCTAAAGAAGGGTCCCTGCCCTCTTTCAAAATGGGAATAACAATAGCCTCTTTCCAGGAGGTAGGAATAGTGCCAGAAGACCAAATAGCATTGTACAAACAAAGTAAGGTTTTTCGGGTTTCGTTTGGTAGGTTCTTTAACATTTCATACATCACACGGTGTCACAGAACGAGCGCTAAACAAGAGCGCGCCGCCAAATCCTTGCGACAACGGGCGGCAGAAACGCCGCGAGGTAAAAAGAAAAAAAAAAGAAAGCAAACATCCAGGGCTCCCGGGCGCGCGCTCTCCCCGCAGAAGCACGGCTTCGCAGACGATCCTCCTCACCCCACATCGGCGGCCCAGCAAGACCGCGATTTTTCTCGAACGAAGGAGGCGGGGTCAGACCGAGTGAATCATCCTCGGGAGAGGGCAGTCGAACCGTCTCGTGCCTCTCCCCAGCCTTCGCTGCGTATCGCGCCGACGAAATGACGAGAAACATCTGGAAAGTCGCGCGCAAGGTATTTAACCGAGCAGCCGAGACGAGAAATCAGGAGGAGACGGAAGTTAGCGCCAGAGCGCGTAGGAATTCCGCCGTGTAGTCGGCGAAGGTTCTGCCCGTAGTGACAGAACAGGAGGTGACGGAAGTTAACGCCAGAGCGCGTAGGAATTCCGCCGTGTAGTCGGCGAAGTTTTTGGTCCGTAGGGACGGCTCGAGCTACAGGCAAGAGCGTGGGTTTACCGCTATCGAGCGAAGACGCGGGCAACAGCTGCGTGTGTGAAGCCGACGGATTTCCGGCGAAGAAGTTTGAAGCTTGGAGAGTGGCCATTTGAGGACGCGAGGTTTCCTGGAAGAGAAACTTCGAGAACTACGGAACGACAACAACGCTGGACTTTGAGTGAGTGATTCTCGGAAGAGTATCATTCAGACTTTTGTTCCAAGGACTTTGGACTGAATAGGTTTTCTATCTCTTTAGTCCTTAAGTGTCTTGGTTGTTCAATGCATGCGACTGCATTGTAGTGCGTATTGTTGTCTGTGTCAGTTGTTTTGAGTGTGGCTGATTGTACTGTGTAGTACGTTGTCTGATTGGTGACGTATTGTATGTAACCATTGTGGAGTGTGCATACGTGTGTATTGTTTTTGATCTGCCGTTAATGAGAATATAATTTTGTTTGTTTATCAACTCTCGGCTCTGTCTTGTTCTTTGGGCCACAGCCGGCGTCCGCTGGCGCACCAATAAGGACCACTTCTAAATTGTCCACGCTTTCGTGGTGCGGTTCGGGGGGCCGATACTTCGGCTCTTGGAATTAGCCCGGCGATCGCCTCCCTAATAAACGGGACAGGTGTGACACACGGTCAGAACCTGGGGCAGAAGTACTGCAGGAGTTCAGAGATGTACGGAGCTCAGCAAGACTGAAAGCTTGGTTATATCCCTCGTATCTAGTGGATTTGTGTTCAAGTTTCTGCTTTTCTATTCTTGTTCTGTATTTTTGGAAAGTGTCAGTATAGTGGGATGAGCTGGATACCTGTTCGAAGTGTGCACCGAGGAAGTTTGCCTGATCTTCCAAGGTATCACCCTGAGTGTTTACGAGTGGAAGTGTGTGTACTTGTTTTCCTGCTATCCTATGGACCATGTCCCAGACTTTAGCCTCCTGTGTGTATGAATTAACCCCTGATAAAAACTTCTGCCAGCTTTCTCTTCTGGCCTGCCGACGCGTTCTCCTGCCTTGAGACTTTATTTTCTTGAAGGTTTCAAGATTTTCGGCTGTCGGCGAGTTCCGAAGCAGCCTCCAAGCTCTGTTTTGCTGTTTGCGCGCGTTTCGGCATTCAGAGTTCCACCATGGCACACGTCGTTTTCCAGGGTGTCCATTTGTTTGTGGGATGCATTTTGTTGCAGCATCGATCAAAAACGCTGTGAAGTAGTTCACCGCAACATCAATGTTCAAAGTACGGATGTCATTCCAACCTAGACTAGCAATAGTATAAAACTGTTCCCAGTCGGCTCTGTTTATGAGCCACTTGGGAACACGTGATGGACACTCAGTTACTGTCGTGCTCAAAACTACGGGGAAGTGGTCACTTCCGTACGGATTACTGACGACTTTCCACTGGAGTAGAGGCACAAGAGATGGAGATACTATGCTCAGGTCTATGGAGGAGTAGGTGTTATTGGCGAGATTATAATAGGTTGGTTCTTTTCGGTTTAGGAGACACGCGCTCGACGAGAAAAGGAACTGTTCGATCAGTCGACCTCGCGCGTCATACCGAGAGTCTCCCCATAGCCTGCTATGCGCATTAAAGTTTCCAAGGAGAACATAAGGTTCCGGAAGTTCATCAATTAAAGAGTGTAAATCACGTTTTTGTAGCTGATAACTAGGAGGAATGTAAATCGTGCAGATTGTGATCAGTTTATCAAAAAGAACCGCTCGAACAGCCACTGCCTCAAGGGATGTTTGGAGTTGTAAGTGTGTGCATGCAATTCCTTGATTCACTATGATGGCAACACCTCCGGATGATGTCATGGCATCATCACGGTCCTTTCGAAAAATAACGTATTTGCGAAGAAAATTTGTGTGTTTTGAATTAAGGTGTGTTTCTTGTACACACAGCACTTTTGGTGAGTGTTCGTGTAGGAGTTCTTGGATGTCGTCAAAGTTTCTGAGAAGGCCCCTGACGTTCCATTGTATAATTTGAGTGTTCATGGTGAATGTAAAATAATACTGTGTGTACGAAAAACAAGTGGCTGTTTAGACGGGGAGTTTGAGTTCACTTAACAGGGCCATCACCAGGCCCTGTTATTTGCTTTTTTGTTTTCTTGGCGCGCTCCAAGGAGCCACGCCGCTCTTTCGGCACCAAGGGTGCCGACGTATCCATTGCCTCCTCGGAGGCACTGGATGCCCGCACGTGCGGGCTGTTAGTTTGGATTTTGGGCCTCGCCTGGTGAGGGGAGGCCTTGAGACCCGAAGACTCTGGAGTCTCCGGTCTCTGTTTGAGAGTAGGCGGTGTAGCCTGGGCTACAGCCGCCTTGGGGGCAGGTGCCACAGCCGACGGCTCGCTCTGCGCAGGCCGAAGGGGTGGCGAGGGCTGGTGCGGCGGTGCCCCTTACGCGCCGCATCAGCGTATGTAGGTCCATAGAATGGAGCGACTCTTCGCCGTGCTTCCTTAAACGTAATGTTCTCCTTCACCTTCAATGTAATTATTTCTTTTTCTTTTTTCCAGTATGTGCAGGAGCGTGAATATGCGGCATGGTTTCCTTCGCAGTTCACACAGTGTGCCGGTTCTTTGCAGTTCTCGGACACGTGGCCTAGGACTCCACATTGTGCACAAGTCTGGCGACCACGACAGGTCTTAGAGCCATGGCCATACTTCTGGCATTGGAAGCAACGACGAGGATTTGGTATATACGGCCTGATAGATGTTTTCGTGTACCCTGTTTGAATGGAATCTGGTAGTTTACTGGATGCAAACGTGAGTATCAAGTGTTTCGTTGGAATTTCCTTATTATCTCTTCTGATGATAATTCTCTGTACATTATTGACATTTTGGCTCTTCCACCCTTCCAAAAGTTCAGTCTCGGTGAGCTCAAGTAAGTCTGCATCAGATACCACTCCGCGAGTGGTGTTCATGGATCGGTGTGGTGTTATGGTGATCGGTACGTCACCAAACGTTGAGAGGCTGTTTAGCTTTACATATTGTGCTTTGTCCCGAATTTCTAGAAGAAGGTCTCCGCTCGCCATTTTGGTTACTTTGTATCCAGCCCCGAGAGTTTCCGTAAGACACCTGGCAACTACGAAAGGAGATACGGTCCTGGCTTGCTTTCCGGTTTTTTCACAGTGAATGACGTGGAAGTGGGGAAAAGTTTCTATTGGCTGGTTGAAGAGATTTATGTCGTCGGTGCGTACCCGCTTTAGGCCGGTACGATCAGATAGTAGAAGAAATGCGCCTTGCATGCCGGTCTTATTTTTGTTCAGCAGCGTTGGCGGCCACCCACCACGGAGCCCAACAAGGGGACGCTGCAAGTTTACAGGTGCTGAAAGCTTGCAGACGTCAGCCGTACAACACTGCCATAACCCAATGCGCCTAGACCAAGGTAGGCTATTTGCACAGGGTTAACCCTTGCCGCCAGAAAAATTGGAAGTAAACAGAAGAGAGTAGAAGACAGGACAGATAGATAGTGAGAGATAAAGACGAAGATGTAGGCGGAGAGAGATAGGAAAAGGCTACTGCCGATTTCCCCTGGGTGGGTCAGCCCAGGGGTGCCGTCTACGTGAAGCCGGGGCCAAAGGGGTGTGTTGCCTCTGCCAGGGGGCCTTAAAGGTCCAATCACCCAGCGTCGGCTCAACCCCCAGGATCCCCTTTTCCCCGGACACGGCAAAGCCACGCACGGCTAGGCGTGGGAGGGAGTAGGAACTCCCCCGTTAGCTCGGGTCCGTGGTGTCGCTACACACCAAACGCCTACTTGCACAGGCGCCCCTGCGGGGTGCAATCGACGAGTAGTGTACCTGTTCTAAACATTCTGACTGCTTTTACACAGCAAACTGATAGGTAACCAATTGCGGAGGTAAATTTTTAGGCTGTCAAAACACAGAACAGCTCAAAGCATTAGCTCACTGGATAGTGAGGTTCAGGTCAGAAACCACAGGCTCATGATTAGAAGTTCAAGCGTAAAGTTTGCCATGCCTAGAATGCAAAGCACTGAAGATGCCAGAGTGGGCATTGCAAGGAAATTATTCGGTGGACCTAGACATGTCCATCTTAGACAGCACAATAAAAAGAGGGGTGTGATGTGAGGCTTTGATGCTTTCAATGTAAAAAAAATTACACACATCTACCCGTAAAGGGAACTCAAAGTTGTATGCGAAGGAGCCATGGGTCGACTTAAGGTTCTGTAAAGAGGTGCTGTTTATTCATCACCACAGAGGTTTATGATTGAGTTTTGTAAATTACAGTTGAAGCCTTTTATAAGAGGCATGCTCCGGTCAGCAGTTCTTGTCTTTTATTATATGAGACGTCTCTTATAAACAGGGCCCCTTGTATACATTTTCTTATCAACCCGTATTTTACTGGTGTCTCTTATAAAGGTATTCGACTGTATCAACCTCAAGCTAGAACGTCTGTTGATCCGTTGACCCTACGAACCCTAAGGGTCGGCTTGCCGGCACTGACGCCTCACTTCAGCTTCACGCCTCTGGATCTTGCCGGTGCAGCCGTGCTGCAGCTGCTTTGCAAGCCCTCGCCTCTATCACACTCATGCTAATGTCTTCATTGACACTACTACATTTTGTGTTTGAGAAAGAGAGGAGGAAGCGCTTGCATTATACAGAGCAGCGCAGTGCCGCTAGTGGTGTTTACTCATACCACACCACAAGCTAGAGTGAAACGAAGCATGGATGAATGGATGGATGGATATGGCTGTACCCTTTAGATCAGGCGGTGGCTATCGCCACCAAGCCGTAATACTTATGAACCAAAAACTAGATTTATTTTTTTTTCTTTAAAAAGTGAGTTTGAGGATTCATACTTTGCAGTGAAGGGTTTAATTTTCACTCGTGCCTTGACTTTAGCCACCAATCAGATAACCTCCTTCTAGTTAAGTCTACCCGCTTAAAGTCTATTTTGCCCTCCCTGTCCACCCCAGTGCTTTGAAAAACTCTGCGCCATCATCCTGAACTATAGGATGAAGCCCTTTACAGAACATTATCAAGTGTTCAGCAGTTTCTTCTTCCTCTCCACACGCACTGCATACTGTGTCTACCCCTTCGTATTTGGCCCGATATGTCTTGGTTCGCAGTACTCCCGTCCTGGCCTCAAACAGTAGAGAACTACCCCGAGTATTATCATAGATCTTTTCCTTGGCAATTTCCTGCTTAAGAGTTTGATAGATCTCTTGTGCGGACTTCTTAATCATGCCCATTCTCCACATGTCAGTCTCCGTTTCCTTCACTTTCTTCTTAACCGATAGTTCTTTTTGGTTTGGCCACCTGCTGTTTTCTAAGTATTTACCAGTCAATTTCCTGATTCGCTTCCTCCATTTTGTATCAACATTCTTCATGTACAAGTAGCTGAAAACCTTTCTAGCCCAACGCTCCTCCCCCATTTCTCTCAATTGCTTCTCAAATTTTATCTTGCTGCTAGCTTCCCTGCCCTCAAATGATGTCCATCCCATATCACCTTGTACTCCCTGATTTGGTGTATTCCCGTGAGCTCCTAAAGCAAGCCTACTTATTCCACGTTGCTTAATTTCTAATCTTGCTTGAACTTCTGATCTCATGCACAAGACCGCATTGCCGAACGTCAGCCCAGGAACCATGACCCCTTTCCATATTCTTCTCACAACATCATACCTATTGTAATTCCACAGTGCCCTATTTTTCATCACTGCTGCATTCCTGTTACCTTTAGTCATCACGTATATTTCATGTTCCCTCAGGTACTCGGTCCCATTGCTTATCCATACGCCCAGATATTCGTATTTATCTGTTATCTCTAGCGTGACCTCCTGTATTCTAAGCTCACTACCTTCGTTGTCATTGAAAATCATGACTGCTGATTTTTCCCTACTGAATCTAAAACCTAACCAATCTCCCTCATTACCGCAGATGTCCATCAATCTCTGCAAATCTTCCTTGTTGTTGGCCATTAGCACTATATCATCTGCCTACATTAATGCTGGTAGTGCCTGATCAATGAGTTTTCCTTGTTTGACTAAAGAGAGGTTGAAGCCCAGTCCACTTCCCTCTAATTTGGCCTTTAATCCTTGTAGGTACATCATGAATAATAAGGGTGACAGGAGACACCCCTGCCTAAGCCCCTGTTTTACCTCTGCAGGCTTGGATACCTGTTTTTCCCACTTTATAACTACCTTGTTACCTTTATAGATATCCTTTAAAAGATTAGTGACAACATGTTCCACACCTAGTGTGTCCAGTATTCCCCACAATTCCTCTTGAACTACGCTATCATACGCTCTCTTGATATCCAAAAATGCTAGCCACAGGGGCCTGTGTTCCTTTTCTGCTATTTCGATGCACTGCGTCAGTGAGAATAGATTGTCTTCCAACCTCCTGGGTTTCCGAGAGCCATTCTGCAGTTCCCCCAGCACCCCCTCATCCTCTATCCATGCCTTCTGTCTTTCCTTTAAAATCTGCATCGCCAGCCTGTAGACCACTGATGTCACTGTTATATGACGGTAGTTGTTTATGTCATCTTCTTCCCCCTTTCCTTTATAGATCATGTTCATCCTGCTAAGTATTCATCCATCGGGACTTCACCATCGATTATTGTTTTGCTCACTGCCTCTTTCAAAGCCTGCTTAGACTTCGGACCTAATGTCTTTATCAGCCTAATTGGAATGCCATCTGGGCCTGTTGATGTACTACTAGGAACCCTTTTCTCAGCCCTTTCCCACTCTTGTTGTGAAAATGGAGCCATTGCACCACTTGATTCGTCCTCGTCTATTGTGGTGCATAAAGTACTTCTTTGTTGAAATTTTTCTGTCACTTTTGTTCTTATATATTCAATAGCTTCGTCCCCTTCTAGCCTAGCACCTTGGGCTGTAGTTATAAATCTCTGCTCTAGGCTCGTCTCATTTCTTAGGGAGTTTAGATGGTTCCGAAATTTCGCAGCTGCCTTTCTGTCCTTTTTATGTACTTCTGCCAGCCACTGAGCACCCTTTCCTCTAATCTTTTCATTGAAAAGGAGGGATGCTTCCCTTCTAGAGCTTAGAAATATTTCCCGTTTTCATTCAACATCATCTGTCGGTTCACCCCGCTGCTTAGCATGTCTGTGTTCCCTAGAGGCTTCCTGACGTTTTGCTATGGCTCTCTTAACTTCCTCATCCCACCAACTTTTGGGTTTGTGTCTTCTTTTCCGGGGTGACTTGTCATGCGTCTTAGCAAGCTCTAGCTCAAAGAGTCTAATTAGATTCGTGTATGTCTGCACTGTCTTATTATCCTCCGTGATTACTTTCTCAATTTGTTTAGTGGCTATTTCAATTTGCCTTTCTGGATAAAAATTTTCCTTAGTTGCTCATCTTGTCTCCTTCCCACTTTCACTGCTCTTCCAAAACTTAGCTTGATACGTTTGTGATCACTACCCAGACTTCTGGAGCCACCTTCATCTATGTGCATTCCCCTGAGCTTATCATACATCCTATGTGACATCAGTGCATAATCTATCGTCAACTGCAGCCTTCCTACCTCCCATGTTATTTGCCCTTCACACTTCTCGGTACTGTTGCAAATGATCAAATCAAGCCTTTCACACATATCTATGATTATTTTGCCTGTCGGGTCGGTATACCCATCTATATCTTCTATGTGCACATTCATGTCTCCTAGTATAATTATCTCGCACTCTCTTCCTAACTCCTGAATGTCCTTTGATATACACTCTACCATTGCCTGGTTTTTCTCTCTGGCCTTTGCTCCCGTCCACAAGTACACGAAACCAAGGAGTGTCATTTGACCTGGCACTTTCCCTTTTAGCCATAAATGTTCCTTGCACTCCTGTTTGACCCTTTGCCAGTCTGTACTTTTATGAATGAATGCCCCAATACCACCCCCCTTTCTGCTGCTTTCAGTTCTATTACAATATTCCCACGCGTAGTCCGGATCGTTCGGAGGTGGTTCCATGTCCCTGAGATGAGCAAGCGATCTACTGCAGAGCCATCTAGTGGGCCCTCTAAGTACTGAGTGTGGCTATGTCATGACAGAGAACAGGCCTTGTTCAAAAGCTGCTTCGCATCTAAAAGAAGCAGAGTAGTTTGCTTACCTGATTGGCTCTTTGGCTGTGATCATGTGCCAGGCCAGGCGCAGCTTCTGCCAGACGCTCAATGCAGCCAATGCTCTCTGAAGTGTAATCTGCAGTGGACGATCTCCAAGGTGGATCAGGCAGCCTTTCACTTTCTCTGCCTAATGAGCGCAATGAACGAAAAGAGTGCAGGAAAAGAGAAGAGTTAGATAAAGAAAAAAAAACATCAGGTTATGCGTACATTAGAATTAAAAGGTTTAACATCCAAAAGCAATTCACAGACAATAGACACAACATCAGTTTCTTAGTGTGCACCCAACACATAGCACATGAACGTTCTTTCATTCTGCACCCATCTTGATACAGACACAGAGTATGAGAACTTAACCAACAGCTACATGCTTAAAGGCCCCGAAAGTGGCTGTCACATTATCACGGTGAGTGATGCTATGCTGTTACAAAGATTACAAGTGATTTCATTTCGTTCTCAGTTGCAATTATTACTAAAGTTCAACCAGCACAATCGTGTAAAACTACTGATAGCTGACAGTAGGTTGAACAACGAGTGATAGTAATAACACTGGGAACAAACAGTCAACGCAGCAGCATGAATTTGGCTAGCCGATGCTAGCCAATTCTAGGTAATAATGTCTACTCACTATAACGGCTCAGACAGCAGCATTAGTTTGGTGCTGTGGCCGTGCTGACACCCCCCCCCTGTAAAGTTGTCTGAGCCGCGTGGCGCACGTGTCTCGCCCCAAGGCTTTATTTCGGTGGTGACCACCGCCGGGCGATAGATGACGTTGTTTCGCTTTGAGTACCGCTGTTGGTAGAGTGGTAGCGCCGGCGGTGGCCGCTGGCGGAAGGCGGGCCTTGATGGTGGGCGAGAGTTGAGCGAGCCTCTTCTGCGCGTGGCGGCTGCCGCCAACGGTTGTCTGTAGCATGGGTCCCCGGTGCTCGGCACCGCGGGCTTCGCGCCGGGGTCCCACGTGGAAAGTCAGGCATTGGCGACGCCACCTTGGATATGTGTTAGTGTGTGTTTATCGTGTTATTGTGTGTTTAGTGTGTCACTGCGTTATGTTGTTTGTATGGTAGCGTGTTAATCAAAATTGATGTATATTCGGCGGACGATATCGTCGTCTAAATTAGTTAATAAATGTATGCATGTTGGGTGCTGTACCGACCGCGTCTGCGGTGTCCGTTCACTCCAAGAGCGTGGCGTGGCGATGCGCTCGTTCACCTCGCGGAGACCCCACACTGGCTGCCCAACGTGGAGCTCTTGGAGTATCGGATGACAGTTTTTGCGGTTCGATACAGGGATTTTGTTAGAGCCGGAGTAGAGTAGGCTTAGGGGGGCTTCTTTGCTAGCGTCGGTGGTGTGCTTTGTTGAGAAGCGAGGAGATTGGTTTTGTAACGTGTTTGAATTTGTCGGCAGGTTGACTTTCTATTTATTTTTTTTTCCTCGCAAGTGTTGATATATTGTGTTGTTGTTAGTTTTCAAAAACGTTGTTGAATTAGGACGGGAGCCATGTGGTCCGCATCCTGGGGTGAGCAAGGACTAGAGCACGTGGTTTGTAGGCCAGGCCCGAAGCGAGTGAGTACGGAAGCCTCGTGGGTGGTCCGATTTTCTGTAAATAGCTTCTTCTATATCTTTGGGCTCAGGGAGCCGGGCGTCGTGACACCACCCGGGGCGGTGGACGCCGATCGCTCGGTAAGCTGCTGTGTGCGGCGAGCGATAGGGCAACTTCACAGAGTGGACGTCTCCTCGCGGCTGCCTCTTCTGCGCCTAGGCTGGGTGCTCGGTGGATGCCGGTTGTTGCCGAGCGACTCATTAGGCCTAATGCTCTGCGCAGCCGCCTGTCGCACGTGGCACAACTAGGTGAATCGTGGCGTTGAGGTGTAGCGCTCTGCTTCCCTCACTTTTTTTTCTTGTGGGCACGAGTTAGGAAAAGTGATTTTTGTTTTATTTTGATGGGCGTCTCGGCCGCCACCGATGTATTAGCTAGCAGTACTGACCAACGTACCACGTGGACGAAAAGCTCGAAGCTCCCTTCCCGAGGACCTGCTCGATTGTTTTCTTTCAATTTTGTTGTTGTTGTTATTGATGTATTCAGCGGGGAGGGATGTCATCCACGGCCGGCTGTCCTGCACAATGTCAGCGTCACTGGCCAGGAATGCGGTCCTGAGGTCGGGCGATGGAGATGCCTGGGACCTGCGCAACTGCCTGCAGTCCGGCGCCCGGGCGAGTGCTGGTCGCAATTGGAAGACGTGTTGGCGCTAGCGACGGATCGTCGCGCCGACGGCAACGTTGCTGTTGCGGGGCTGGTACTGAGGTCAAACCTAGCCGGACAGTGCAGCAGTGTCGACCAGTGGTGGTGTCGTGGTGCAAGGACATTATGGTCGTGCGATATCATTTTTTTTGTTAAAGCTTGTGTAGCTAATTTTTGATTTCGGGATATGGTTTGATTTAAGGTTGGGGGAATGTGGACGTGCTGACACCCCCCCCCCTGTAAAGTTGTCTGAGCCGCGTGGCGCACGTGTCTCGCCCCAAGGCTTTATTTCGGTGGTGACCATCGCCGAGCGATAGATGACGTTGTTTCGCTTTGAGTACCGCTGTTGGTAGAGTGGTAGCGCCGGCGGTGGCCGCTGGCGGAAGGCGGGCCTTGGTGGTGGGCGAGAGTTGAGCGAGCCTCTTCTGCGCGTGGCGGCTGCCGCCAACGGTTGTCTGTAGCATGGGTCCCCGGTGCTCGGCACCGCGGGCTTCGCGCCGGGGTCCCACGTGGAAAGTCAGGCGTTGGCGACGCCACCTTGGGTATGTGTTAGTGTGTGTTTATCATGTTATTGTGTGTTTAGTGTGTCACTGCGTTATGTTGTTTGTATGGTAGCGTGTTAATCAAAATTGATGTATATTCGGCGGACGATATCGTCGTCGAAATTAGTTAATAAATGTATGCATGTTGGGTGCTGTACCGACTGCGTCTGCGGTGTCCGTTCACTCCAAGAGCGTGGCGTGGCGATGCGCTCGTTCACCTCGCGGAGACCCCACAGTGCGCAGGACAATGCTCCATGCACCATGTCAAAGATAAACACTAAAGAATCACTGTTGCAAGTGCAAAAAACTCGCCTCTTGCACTGCCCTGCGAAACTCTCCACCGGGTGCCATCCCTAGTTGTCGTGTAAGGTGCGCAGACATGCTGAGCAAGAGAATGTACATGATGCCCTGGACGAGACCGTTCTGAGAAGAAGAGAGAGCGTTTTAGGCACATACTATTCATGGACAGAAACCGTTGCACATTTATGTGACATTCAGAACAAGACTGCTACTACTCTGATCCACTGACTATATTAGCCGTACATGTACTTTCAACATTCACTTATTACACACGCAATACTCATTACTTCCTGCGAGGTACTGACCGAAGCATATCTTCACTGTCTGATGCAAACAACTTGTTCAGGAGAACTACGCCCTCCACTATATATCACTTTTCCAACTCTGTGCTGTGTGTTGCCTCACCAAATGCAATTGCTAGTACTATAGAGAATAATGTACTCCTAGCGATTTTACTATGGTTAGACATGACACAGGACCTAGCCGTTTGGTCCATTCCCCCCCCCCCCCCCCCCCCCGACTACAAACAGGAAATCAAATATGAAAATCCATGCCTGCCCTGCATTACAAAAATGAACATTACCCTCTTCGTAACAACTTCATTGGTTCCTTTAGATTAGGAACTGTATGTGTGCTTTCAGAAATGAAGTTCTTGGTTGGCACGCCTCTTTCCTAAAATGTATGCCTGAATTAGTACAAATTAAATTGTGGTAGCCTCGACATGAAAACAGTCATTATAGGACCTTATGCTGTGAACTTCAAGTGACAATACGAATATACACAGATGATTTTTCCTTTAACTACCTTAATGTTATCGTAAGGTTAGACAGTATATATCCCCTTCAGGCGCAACGTCCACATTTGTGGACGCCAAGTTCACACCTAGGTGTTTCGAAAATGGGTCTTGAATCTCGCGCGCAAACAAGGCTCCCGCAACCTCTGCATCTTGCTGCAAAAACGCGTGGCGCCATCTCTTGCACCTGGTTCAAAATAACATCGTAAACAAAAGTCAAAATGGACGCCTCCACTTTCTATGGCGGGACGCGTAAGTGGCTCTGATGTTTTTATCGTTTACTTCGTACCTTTTTAGCTGGCGTGAAATTTTGCATTTGTCAGTAATAACTAAGATATCCCGCATGCCTTTTAACAATATTTTGGCAATAGGAAATCATTTGTAATGACAGAAAGGTTCAGCTAAATTTCGCGTCCACGAACGTGGACACTGCGCTTCAGTGCCTCCTTTGTTGAAAGGCTGCTTTTCTCTGTGTTTCACTTCCGGCAGCATCAAATGATGTTTACGTTAATAATTTTTGTCACCAGGAGTTCAAGATCATGCATCGAGACGACAAAAAGTCGACGGTGAAACAGCATAAGACGTCCTTAAAAAATAGCCAATGGAGATGTTTCCGATGGAGACATTTCGGACGACGAAAAGGAGGAAGAGAATGAAGAGAACACAAAATTACATTCTGTTTGAAAAACTATTAGCCTTTTAGTTAAGATCCTGCCGCCCGGTTCTTGGCCGATCCCCCTTTGTGGGTGTGCGCCAGACTATCAAGGATCATCATCATCATCATCATCATCATCATCAGGTGAGCGTCAACAAGCCCCAGAAAAAGCGTGGGCGACCAAGCTGTGAGAACCCCCAGGTGATGAAAAGGAAGGCACCCAATGCGTCACCCCTGCCAGTGAGCACTCTTCGCTATGACGGCATCCAGCACTGGCCACAGCAAATGAACATACCCAACGCACAACGCTGGAGGAGGGATGGATGCTCATCCAAGAGCCGCGTCCGCTGCCGGAAGTGTGACATTTTTCTTTGCCTGACATCAGAGAATGACTGATTCTACTTCTTTCACACTAAATAGACTTTTTCTGGTAACTTCTCCCAACATTACTTTGAAAGAAGTTATTTTTAATTTAAATGGAAAGCGTGTTTTCTTCTTTGTCGCCTTTCACTAATATTACTGCTTTGAGGCGCAATGTCCACAAATGTGGACGCTGAGCAAAAATTGAACCAATAAACATATTTTGCATTTGTTTCGAGTTTCTTACTTTAAAAGGCTTAAATAATGAAATTATGAACAAAAAAAAATTTCAACGTTGCCAGATTTAATTCGCGCCTGAAGGGGATATGAATTCTAATCTTTAACACTGCTTATTCATGCCGCATCAAGAGATCCGGGCATGGAAAAAAAGTTATAGCATTATCAAAACAAGCTATGTACCGAAAAACAAACAACAAACCAGACAAAATTAAGCTGTTTTAGATCAACTGGCTGCTAAAAAAGTAGTCAGACACTAACCTGCTTGATTGTCGTCACCATTTTCTCCATGTTCATGCTCTGGGACTCCCTGAGAATAACTTCCTCGTTGAAGGACAGTATATTTAGGCGACTCTTGCAGAGTTCTATCAAAAGAACATCTGGCTGAGTCTCTTGGATTGTCTGGAATAAAAGAGCACATGCGTGAAACAAGGTGACAGTTAATGCTTTGCAAGAGACCTTACTGTTAAACGTTGTGCACTATCGTTGGTAGCTTTCAAAAAGCAGCTGCTATTTTTAACTGCATTTAAGAACTACTCTGAAGGCAAGGAATACACTCTACAACTACAATCTGTAGCTAACACGAAGGACCGATGCAAAATTGCTGTTATCTATTGTTTTAAGATTTTACTGTCATTCAATTTATTATTACTTTCGAGTTCAATTGAACTATGCCTAGAGAAATTCCTCAGATAAGTGACAATTTCAGGTAATCTCAAACAATGTTCTCAGTTTCAGTCAGCCTACAACGCTTTTGATGCAATGCAAAAACCTACATCAAACCAAATTCAATTAACCGGCCTGCCTCATTACAGGACTGACATAAACCTACTTTCGCCACATCTTCCTGGCTTTCGAGGCTGAAGTGTGCTGTCCCCACAAGATATACCACGGAGCCTTCTTGCGTCTTCAACACAGTCACGGTTTCAGGGAGCTCAGGGTTCTCCTTGCGAACCCTCTTTACAGCCATTCTGTGCCAGGAGCCACCGTCAAGGTTTCTTAGCTCCAAGCCTTCACCGGCGTCTTCCGATTCAGTCTCGGACTGTACATCTTCTGCACCCAGAACAGTGGAAGGTAAATTCAAGGACTTTCGTACCATTGTATTAGACGACAGTAAAGTGATGAGGGTAGATTTTATTGATGCTGCAATGTCAAGGAAAAAAATGCTGACTGTTCTTTATCGCTAAAGACATGCAGCCGTCTATACTTGCGGACAACTTTTCTTGACAGTGAAAGAGAAAGCTGCGGGGGCGGGGCTATTGCACATGTACACCTCCGCGAAGCAGTCCAGTTCGGCTAGTGTTTCAAATTACGGCCATGCTCGAATAATAACACTGCATACAAGCTGCCACGTCTTCATAAAGGGTCATTTGTGAGGGAAATTCGTCACAAGCTCCTTGGTCGAGTCATCAGAATAGCTGATGGCTCACTTAGAGACGAAGACAAGTGCTCACTTGCGAAGACGCCATTTTGACTGTGTGGTGCACGTAAAATGTGCAACGTTCTAACGTGTGCAAAAACTCGAAATGGCTCTGCACAAAGTAAAATGAATATGAATATCTTCTTGTTGGGGTGTCATGAATATGAATTCTTCCTGCACCATGGGGGATTGTTGCACCTTCTTGGTGCAAAAACCCCCCACGGTGAAGAGTGTAGCCACACTACTTCACAAGGCTGCTTGCATAATAGCTGTAACACAGTTAAACCACAGTCCAACTTAAGCATTGTTTCTGATATGCGTGTCATACACTTAATTAAGAGTTCCAAACAAAGCAGTACAAGGGAAGAAAGATGGAGGCATCTGTGGTCCTTTTGTTGATACACTGGCTTCACAAACATTCCTAGTTCGACACATCGATATCTAGAAAGTTAGTTTTACCCGTCTCTCTTGAGAGAAAGCTGTCATCTTCGGAGTCACGGTCGGCCATTTCCTCGCCGATGTCGCCTTCATCTGCGGTAGAGAAGTGTTCCGGCGACGATACAGTCTTGGACTGGTCTCCCTCGCCGTTGGCTGTGAGGAGTGAAAGGCTCTTCTCTGAGTCGGATGCATCCTGACGTTTTGCAGGACTACCGTTCACAGAGCCAAGCACGCCACCTTCTACACTCGAGTTTCCGCTGCCGTCACCGGTGAGCGAGACGCTTGTAAGAGTCTTCAGGGCGCTTGACGCTGGGCCGTTCGCCTTGGCATCGCCTGTCGCCTTGTCAACAGATGCCAACAGGCTTGCAGCTGAAACATTGCCATCGGGCGTCAGAACATGTGATTATCATAATGACTTCATGATTTAAAACCAGTCACCAACTACAAAAGGCACACAGGTTGCTACGCCTATTCCATTGGCAATGTAGGCTTGTACCACACATTATCACTGCAATACTTCATGTTGTACTGCAAGCATGTATACAGGACGGGCATGTTTGTAAAGCATGAAAGTTACTTTTGTTGTGTTTCCAAACAGATGAAGTTATCTTCACTGTATTCACAAGCAGACACATGGCTGTGTGGTAGAACACCCACTTGCCACGCAAACGACCTGGTTTCGATCCCCACTAGGATGCAGAATTTTTATTAAAGCCACGTAGTGGGTGCATACAAAGTTTGAAAGGATTTCATGCTGCAAGTGTTTAAAGTACACCCTAGGGACAGAATATCGCTATCGCATTCTACCCTTAAAAGCGAAGCTTAAGGGTCTCCCAATTTTTTCTAGAGAACTGTTGTGTCGTGCATTTCATGCACCTTTGATCAGTTTTGGTTTCGATGGGATGAGTCACATGGCGCTATGCGGTGTTGTGAACCAACGCTACGCACCAATGCGCGCTCTCTGAATAAACAGTCCCCCTCCCGACTCTAGGCCTAGCGTGACGTTCTTCACAACGCTCTGGCGCTAACGCGCTCATTGTCTCTGTCAGATGGTGCCCCGATGGCGATACAATGAGAAGTAAATGGCGATTCTGCAGTTGCCCATGGACCAACACATGTTAAGGACACCATGTTTGCTTTGGAAAACAGGCATGCAGAAAATGTGGTGTTGTCTAGAAAATTGGGAAAAAATGGAAGACATTTCTGTAGAGTGAATAATATTTTCATTTTACCTACTATATTCCAGAACTGTTCAAGTCTCAAAATAAGTAATGTAGTACTTATTTGAGTGAGGAAACTGAGAAAATTATCAGTACGGTTAAGTACCCTTTCTTGGTGCTCTAGCAGGCATTGAATTCTGGTTCTGTAGATTCCACAGCACTGCCACTAAAAGTTGTTCCTGAGTATAGTGTTCTATACTGAGCTTGCACTCTTCTATTATCAATAAAGAGTTTGCCCAAGTGTATATAATATTGTTTTTCTCCACAAGTGATGTTTTCATCACATGTGCAAGGGCATTCAGAAGTGTCACATCAGGAAGCGATTAGAAACTGCTGAGTGATAAAATGATGCAGTAGCAACATTCTTAGAAGGCAACTTGTCTTCATCAGTGACATTTCTGGTCTGATGGCTGCTCGTTACTTCAAGTCCAAGTCTTCCCTTACCATTCTCTCTTCTTTGACTATGATTCTAGAAGCTCGCATTCTACTACAAAGTCTAAATTTTGTGAATGCAATGCTCACAGCTGTGTTCTAAGCTTGAGTTCTAGGCTGCATAATGTTTAGTGTTAGCCCTGATGACATAAAGCAAGCTACAGATGCAACAGAAACTCTAAAGGTCACTGGCATATGATGAAACATGTTGAAGCTGTACCTTCACTAATGCAGTTAGGGCCGAGCGATGTTGCAATATGTCAACTATTGACCTGTGACATCGCAGCAGATTTCATACCACTTTTGTGACAAAATTCACAAACGCAATTTCTACAAGAGTGGCATGTGTAATGTAGACCACAGCAAAATGAGGAACCCAAGAAGCTTTTATAGCACCCCAACTATCTGCTGACCTAGACAACTATTTTGAGGAACCATTTCTGCTGGTGCACCCAATTTTAACACTAGCATAAACGGCCCTGAAAAAGTTTGCTTTATTCAGCAGTTCACAGAATACTTTAAGACCCGCTTCACTTGCTCTAAAGTTGCTTCTGCATATTTTACACAACCGATATAGTTAGTAACATGGCAAAATTAAAAATAAAAGAACAAGAACAAAACATGTCCAAAAATGCTACCTAGGCAGGAAATCATGAGCTTAAATGCACCACTCACTTCACTGAAAAAACTTTGTACAACTAATGTAAACTCCTAGGCAAGCGCCCCCCCACCCCCCAGCTCTTTGGGAGATTTGAAATACGTGTCCCATTCTCCCCTCCCAACATTTTCACTGTTTCTGTCACTGTTTTTATTTGACTGACAAGGACTAATGAAAGCAGTGAATAGGCACACATTCAATAAAACACTTCGTGTGAAGCACTTCTGCATTTTGTTCATAGCAGCTCTTCTACCGCATCTTGAATGTCGATCCATGACCGAGCAAAGGCCCTCCCCTCTTTAGTCAGATTATCCTTAACCGTAGGAAAGCACTTGCTTGCGATTTTAGGGTAGTAGGTTTACCAAGATAATGTGCAACCTGCCGAGATGAAGTCGCACATGTTTATCCTTTTGTATTTGTACCATTATTTCTTGCATAGACTTCTTTCGTGCCCAAAAGCAACATATATTAAGTGAAATAATGAAAAAGCAGCTTACACCACCTCCCGAGCTTGTTAAGCATGATAGTTAAAGTCTTGCTTTAGGACAGCTTAAGGAGATATGATAATTTACAGCAGGTTAGGACTTAATATAGCGCTTCATTGGGAAGTGAGCCCAGCTGTGCAAAATTTGCTGCTTCGGAGTTAAGAGTACAGTTAATGTGACATTTAAAACACCGAGATGACAAAAGGGACACGTCTTCGTCGCGACAAGCGGCGATCAATACATCACTTTTCAAGCCACTTGTGACGATCAATCAGCCAAGATTCAGAATACAAAGGCCGCTATTAGCAGTTACGATCACGCTCTCTGTGTACGCCAGCCTTTTAGCGCCAGGAGCATATGGCGATTACTGCGGTGAACTTCATTGAACTCGGGACGAGAATAGAATCACACGTGGCCAGTATTCGCAGGGCGCATAAAACCGCACTGGGTAGCACATTCCACACTGTCGGCGCTCAAGGCAAGCTCGACAACATGCGCATCGTATGGCTGCAATGACGTGTAGCAGAACATAAATGAGATTAGATGCGCACACTACGCTCAAACCAAAAGCTCGCCTCCTAAAAATATTCCCGGCTTACACCGAAACACACCTCTTACAAACTGTAAACCAAACGCAAGTCCCTAGCATGCGCTGTCATTCCCAAACCTCAAGTGATGTCGAAACGCTAAAGTGACAGACTAATGATAAAAAAATCGTCAGGTTTCTCACCTTCTGCTGCCGACGAGTCACCCATGTTTCTTCGCGTCGAATTATGTGGAATCGGCCGTGAAGCGGCCAGCCGCAGTTGTGTACTCAATAATTTAAAGAAAACATTTAAAAAGTAACAAAACACAAAAAACTGAATAAACTTTTTTAAAATAAAAACGGTATTGATGGCATGAAGCAATGCAACTTGCAACATCCACGATGACACAAACAATACATATTTTGTCTGAATTTTGCAATGCGGTTTCGGTTTTGTTTTTGTCTTGACTTCAGCGCTTAACGATGCGCAGGTCTTGTAAATGGCATTGTAAATATGTAAGCTATGTTAATCTCTGGCGCTTCACTTGACAGATATCTTTTCTGAGCGGGAACTTGTCTAAATATCCATGTTTGAAGCGGGTACTCCTTTGATGCATGCCGCTGCGCACTGCCATTTATGGACTGCATTTTTTTTTTTTCTCGTGGGCATTTTTGTGCAATATCCAAGCACATCACACAAAACTGTATTCCCATTTTACATCTCTGTTCTACGCCTCTGTTCGGTATAAATCGGCGAGCAAAATCATACAATTCTACTTCGTGCAGTTACAAGACTAACTAACCTCCCTAGTCCAGTTGAATAAGTGCAGTAGTAATTTACTCTGAAGCTACTACACATGACATTCAAAACCAATTCAAGACTACATCGAATCAGAGTTCAACAGTATCTGCAGTTTAGGTGGCATATGAAGAGTGCATTCACTCAAGCAGGAATTAACGGCGATAATTATGCACCCTCATATGCAGTGCAGCTTCAAGAACAATTCCTTGACCTCTGAAACAAAGCAAGCTTCATGTCACTATCTTGTCCCCTTTTCATTAGCATTGTCAAAATTCTGACTTGTTCTTTTCAGCTCCACACGCAATATCTGCCATAGTTTAATAGTGCATTTGGCTCCTCACTTCAATTCAAACACTTTCCCATTCTGTATGCAAACGAAAGTAACTGTTTCTATAAGCAGATTGCTTTTCGAATGACAGTATATGCATATTCTGAGCATCACTACCATACTACAATATTGTGCATCACTACCACGATTAATAACCACACTTAATACCACAGTAGTGCTCACACTTAATATCCTCATCAAGCTTGAAGAAAACGCAAATGATTTCTCACAAGGCTCATTGGAGTGCTCCTCACTTGATACGGTTTGGCACTGCTGGAAAATGAAAATTTTGAGCATACGTGGGAACTTCTCGGTAATATTTAACAAGATGTGAGAACGGGCTTGTAGGTGGCAATAGAAATACTAAAAGACAATGATACCAAGGAAAGTATGGGGAATGTTAATAGAAGTAATGTAAATTAAAAGAAATACAAGTGGACAAAAAAAAACTTGCACCGAACCTGCAACTTTCAAGTTCGAAAATCGCAGCTTCAGCCCCAGCCGGTGGCAAGTTCTCTTTTGACCCAATTTCTCATGTTCACATTTGCAGTACTTTTAACACCATCAGACATGCTTTCTTTGGCATTGTTTGTTCTCATTTACACGAAAAAGACAAAGGAAGTGACGAGACGATGCACTTACATTTAACAGAATGTTTAATTAAAGAGAAATGAAACATGTATGTTGACCAGTGTGTGCAGGCACTAAGAGTCCTGGTTGGGCTGACAAAGCGAAATCATATGTAAGGATAACTAGCTTGCAAGCGAAAACTAGTTCAAGCTTGCAAAGTTTCAAAGAAGTTGCAAAGAAGGATTGCGAAAAAGTTGCAAAGTGCCGCCCTGTGCCGCTGCGCACGATTTGGTCGGCTATATCCGACACATACAGATGCACACTACATGCATTTCCACCTGGTGGTCCGGTACACAGAGTTTTGTACACTGCTACTTGAAATGAACGAACAACACACCCACGTTTATGCTTAAATAAATACTCTTTAATGAAAAGCGCAACAAAGTACAGCATTTAATTAAAAGAAATTTCCACAATGAAATTAGCAACGTCATGCTTGAGCGAGCAGGAAGAGCCACGTCGACGGCATCGGGCAGGTCGCTCTCAGAAGTTGAGTTTTGCGGCACTGCCGTCATAAGGTCGCACGATTCCGTGGAGCCGACGAGCTCGTTCCTCATTGTGTGCGGAAGGGTTCCATCCCATCGCCAAAGGGGGCCACGCCTGCCTGCCTGCCACTTGTGCTTGGCCAGTGTCGGCGCGTGCAAGCGGCACAGTGAGTTTGGGCGCAAGCAACACGGGGAGTTTAAAACAGCTTGCAGTTAAAATCCTACACGGAGGGTGTTACTATGTGTGCTGTGCCTCGACAGACAGGCAGGCGGCCACATGCTTTGGCGACGGGGCTTAACCTCAGCATCCACCCTGCTTGGTGCTGGCCCCGGACCTCTTGCTCACAGTCAGGGTCGTGAAGAGCTGTGAAGAGGGGGGAACAAAAAATACATCATAGAGCTTCAATAAGCAGCTTCAAAAGTAACTTTATGTGCCACACACCATAGCAAACAAATGTTTGGATGCAATTATGCAGCCTTGCATGGCCTGCAGCACACATCCCTACATATGACCATTTCGAAATCACTGTCTACATGCGTATACACGACAACACCGCTTGTGTGCAGCGAGGCCAAGCCCACAAGAAGGTGCGACGGAATAGCCCTACCTCAGCACACGTTGGGTGAATTCCGATGGTGGCATCCAAGTCTGCTTTTGTGGCGTTCAGCTTCATAGCAGTAGCAAAGCCCTGAGTCACCTCGCCAGCGTTGGGCCCCAGGTAGTGGAAGCCAAGAATGCGATTCTAAAATTGTGGAACATCGAAAAAAAAAAAAAAATACTGCTACATTCCTCAAGGTAAATGAAAACATGGTTGTTGGCTGCTCTGGATTGTGATGTCAGGAAATCGACACAGACAAAAAAAGACTCATTTGTATGTTTACTCATTCGAGGTATTCTATTAATAATGATAAGTAAACGTGTGAGAAGGACTATAACAGGCGAGGATTCAGCAACTTATTGTACAAGACAATGCCCCATTAAGGGCTTGAACAACACTTCACGGTTTGCGATTTGCCATGAATGAACAACGGGAATGGATTTTGAAGCCCAAAGGCCTACAAGTAGTAGAGGTCTATACCACATTAAAGCTTTTTTCTGCCGCTGTGCAAGACATAAGCTTTGTTCACCTACATCTGAGAATCTGGGTGATCTGAGAAAGTATACAATGAAAACTAATACCTCATTGAGATTAGCAAGTAAGAGTAAGAATGCCAACCATGCGTCCTTAGAACATCAGAAAGGTACAAGCATGTTGCATCATGCTAGAGCTCCGACAGCACTAGCCTTAGAAGATGAATTAATAATGAAATAACCGTAGCTCAAATTTAGAGAAAGTAATTATCCCTGTTTCTGATTGCAGCTTCAAAGCCCCATTTTATGGCAAGTGATACATCGAATTGCGCCTTCGATCTCATTAGGAAACATCTCGGCAAGAATCGCGAACTTTCACTGACAACTGTAATAAGTGAAATCCTCAACATAGATTTTATTTAGTGTTAATTCACTCCAGTAACGCTGCATGCAACTTTTATAATGTCTTAAGTGAGGAATATTACAGCCGTATACAGTGGAAACCCCTTTTTTAAGAGACTGATAAGAGAGAAGTGGGTATAAGAGATACCAGTCTGCCTGAAAGTGGCACTGGCCACTTCCCTATTGAGAACGCTGTATCACGCCGATAGAGGGCATGCTGGGTGCGTGGTAATAAATCCACACGTTGCTCCACGTAGGATACAAATGTACTTCGAACTCACTTTTTCAGGGATGAGGCACACAATTTTCAAGTAACCAACATCCGTTCCACGTTTCGGCAGAGTCCACTCCAGTGGCGTGAAGCTTGTATGGAAAACCTGCAGCAGGGGACAGCAGAAAACAATGTTATTGAGGGTGGAAAACCAAGAAAACCATGAAATGAACAGATCTTACAGTATTGATGAGAACAAGGGGGGGGGGGCATAAGAATTGATAATTTACCTTTATATCAGTAAAATCTCCAGATTGTAAAGATACCCAGTGAAAAGCATGTAGTGCTAGACATTGTCCAGATTTTAAGTGCTCCAGAGATACACCTACACACATTTTTTCTGACAGTGTGGCATTACCTTACAGCGTAAACCTGTTCAATCATAACTGACTACGAAGCCTGCATGTGCTAAGTAGGGTCACACAATGAAAATACACACTGTAGTGCAGAGGCGAACCCTTTGACTGGCTTGAGTCATGTGCATTTGTTTATTATGAAAGCTACAACAATAGCTGCAATGTAACCTGCATGATGAAACAGCTAGTTATCACAAATGTTCCGTTTAAAGAAAATGTAGGAAGTTCTGACAATGATACCTGTCTTTGTATACACTCTAAAAAAAAAAGAGCGAGTAAAAATGGTGCCTTTTTGTCCCACACAATAATCGTCATCTATATTGCGTTCCATCCTTGTGCTATCGCCCCATGCCCGATACAGTTCCGGTCACGATCGACATGCCCATTATCAAGGTTACATTGGATTCTCGTTAGGAAAGTGGCCAGCGCCGAGTTTTCAAGAAAGTAAGCGCACGCAAGACTGATGACGATTATTGTTGTGGGACAAAAAGACACCCTTTTTCCTCGATATTTTCTTAGAGTGTAATGGCAATGTCACCTTGTCAAAACAGCTGCCTATGGTTTGAAGCTTTCATAGTTAAGTCACTGTTGCTCCTATATCTAATATCTTTACAACCTAATAACACATATTTTGTTTTGAAAATGAATTGCTTAGTGCAAACATCATATATACTAGTACTCCGATTTCACAGAGCCTTAAAAATGGTAACACAAGTGGCATTAAATGTGAAACATGTTTGTCACGAGAAAAGAAGGAACATAATGATGCTTTTGCTTATTGTTAATGTAACTCTTTAGTGCTTATCCCAAGCATAGAAAAATTGAAGTTTCTGTTCAATACGTACTGCATTTGTACGACTGTAGGCAGACCCATTTTGTCTTATTTGAAATCTACATTGAGGGTTCGAAGTAGAATCTAAAACTAGTTTCGGTTGTAAAGTCTTTCTGAAAATAATCCCGGCATATTCCCATGAAGCTTTTCTGCACAGCTTTCAAGCACCGACATGAAGGCACCTTGGCACACCTGAATTTAGTTGTTTGCGAAGACATTGTAAAATATTTTTTTTAATGAAATGTGCAGATGTTTTTTTTTCTTTTTTCTTTTTCACAGCGAGATTTTAGGGGGTCGACCTACATTCGAGCCACTTCCACTCGAGTAAATACGGCACGCATACATACCTCAATGCTTTCCTCTCCAAACTTGGCAATGGCGTCCTCCTCCGAGTATCCGATGCAGCCATACTCGATGGGTGTAAACACAGTCGTAGGCACGTTGGTGTAGTCACACTGTACAGGAAAGAAAAAGGAGAATTGGATTGGATTGGATAAACTTTTATTTGGTCCTCCAAAACACAGATCACTGTGTTGCGGGCAGCTCCCATGTGGGGACTGAGATGCCAAGCTCCTCAGCCGCCTCGCGGGCTTGAAAAAGGAGAAGGTATGAAACAAATAATTTAGAAATTTGTTAGCTCAATATTCATCCATTTGATGTAAGAACTGGAAGTAGTGCAGATATAATTTCGAGACATTGCAAAACTGACATTTTTCGTTTTCCTGATATGCGGTTTTAACACTCTTCCCACACTGGAGTCAGACAACAAGTATAAAATATTTTACTTTGATTTCAAAGGGGCACTGCAAGACTTTTCCAAGTAGTCACGGAATGAATACAGTAAAGGAGCTTATTGCCTCACAAATTGACCACTGGGAGAATTTTTAGAATCCGTCAAGTACGAGATTTGTCGCACACGGCAATTGCTCTCTCTCTTCTCATATATTCACAAATGCGCTGAAAGCTAAGCAGGGAAAAATGGAATGCGGGAATAAGGCACGTCGCACACGTTTCTTGACCGGATGCACTTATTTTCTCTTCAAACACGTGGCTTCTCAACGCGATTGCACGTGTACGCACGGACTGCAGAGGGTGCCATTTTAAAATCGCCAATGCGAGGGAACTACAGAGAGCGCCATTTTAAAATCAGCCAATGACCAGGTGCAGGCCTGTGACGCAGCGATTTTTGAGTATGTAGTATCATTTGTCGTGAGAAGAGAAAGCAATTTTTAGACAATTTCAAGAATTTATTCTAAATTCCAGGTCGCCTGCTGCATTATAATGCTTGGCTCGCGAGTTTGCAGAAGCCCCGGTCACTGATCGGCTGCATTTTCTGACCATGCTCAAAAAGTGTTGCGGACTCCTTTAAAGTTTTCCTGGCCGAGAATAGAAGCCAGCCCATCCACAATGGACATTATCCCGATGAGTAAACGCCGTTGCACTCAATTTGCAAACTCTGCATGCTGCATGCAGCCTAAATCACAGAAATCCCTGTTGAGGCCACTGAACAACAATTCACTCATCGTTGTTCATGTGCATCATGAACAAATGAAAATATGCAGCTAGTACCGTATTTACTTGCACAATAGGTCCGCTTTCTTTCCAAAAAATCAGGCGCCGAGTTTGGGGTGCTCCTATATCACGGGAAAATATTTCCGGAAGTTTTACTTCGAACTACTGATAGAACACTGATAACGTAAGTCGCCGAAGACAAATATTTGCACTACAGCCAAATAAACTTCTTCAGAGCCTACGCTAGCGCAAAATGTGTTGAAAATGCATTCTTGCGTATCCGAGAATTGATGCACACAACGTGGTGTGCTTACTAGCATTCAAATCTCGAAAAATTAGCATCAAAAATATCTGCATTGATAATAATATTAACACAGAAAAAAAAAACTAAGAAATTTACATTGCCAAAGTTCGCTAATTACGTTTCAGGCCACCTAAGATTATGCGCATTATCACAACCGCAATTTTTTTTCAGCTGAGCAGTATCGATCGATCGTTTGATCACACAACTCGCAGTCAATATTTAAAGACATTGTAATCAAAACGCGAACCATCACTCGAGTGTCAAGCACCACCCGTGCCCCCTTTCCTTCAAGTAGAGGCATCCCAAACAATTATGTCAATTCCGTACAAAACTGCAACTTTTATCGCACGCGACCACCACCGAAAGGTAACCAACACTGATTAGGCCTAGCCTACGGTCCGGCATGATGTCACGGGAAATTTGTATAAGAACACGTGATGATTGGACATTGAAAAGATCGCACTCAAGCTCTCTTCCAAGAGTAGCACGAGTGATACGACGTTTTGGTTCGCAGCCGGGAAATCGACGGTGACAAAAGTCCGCCGCGCTTGTCTAAGCCTGCGTAGGGAGCAGCAAAGACGAAAGCTCGCGCCGGAAAGTCGAAGAGCTTTTAAATTTTGCGGACGCGATAGTAAACACAATAACGATGACGCTGTTCCCGACAGGAGACTCTAAGTGCACCTGAGGACACAATTGTACGCTCCCTGCAAAACTCGCGCGGCTGAAGTCATCCCGGCGCCAGTGGAACGGTTACTTCAAAGCTCGGGCAACGCCCCTTTTTCACTTGGTGAGCCCACACAGCTTGCACAACGCTTCCGCGGCATTCTTATTCTCTCACTCCTTGCCCCAGTTAATGTAAGGGGATGTCAAATAGCAACTGTGCAAGTAAGGTAGAGAACTACTGATCATGGCCAAGTTCGGGGAGGTGTGCCTATCATGCGAGCTAATACAGTACGTCGAGATTTGCCGTCTCCTCGTGGCATGAGACTGCCTCTACACGTCGCCAAGAAGCTGCCCCCTCAATATTGAAACCGCAGGAGCATTTAAGGTAGTGGTATTAAAAGTGTATTCAATGCATTCCCAGGCATCACAATACTTATATTTTTTGTGTTCTTGATGCCATTTTTATTTGGAGCTACAATTCAAAAATATTTAAAATTTGTGGCAGTACTGCATTTAAAGTTCGTTTTTTTTTAACTTTTTTTATCAAAGTAGAGAAAACCTAACGAGCTAATGTATATTTGTGCACACATTTTAAATGTGCACTTTTCTAAATAAGGTGACAGCTCGTGATCACTGCTGTGGTTGCTGATAGAACGCATGTACACAACACTACCCTCAGCGTCATAGCACCGGAAACCCCTTGGAGGAGATAGGGGAGTAGCCGGGGCGATCCCTTCCCAAGTGCCCACAACTAGAGGCAGGACAGCTACAAAGGGTTAGCGAACAATGCCGCAGGCACCTTCCTAGAGAAAGCATAGCTTTGAGCTTAGCAGTGCGAGGCAATAGCCGTTAAGCTACCATAATCAAGCCAGCAGTGCCACTTGCATGATTATGACTTTCAGGGAAAAGATTATCACAACACTCACCTGGACATCGCTGCCGCCGTAAAGCCTGCGCGCCAGCAGAATGCCCGCCTGGATCGCAACAGGAGTCAGCTCGGGGCGCCCCTCGAGAATATCGCCCACGGCGTAAATGTGAGGCACGTTTGTGCGCTCATTCACCACCGGTAGCTTGCCATTCTTGGGGTTCACCTTCACTCCAGCCTCCGCCAGTCCGAGGCTGTGCGTGCACGGCTCGCGCCCCACTGCAAACAGAACCTGTGCGGGCGGCGTGTGTTCTCATGAATTGAACATTTGTGGTACACATCATCAACAAACATTGGTGGCAATCACTATCGGGCACCACAGCTGTCACCACCAGCAGTGACTACCAGCATTCATTGCCAAAAGACACTACCAACAGTCACTACAAGGATGTACCACCTTCATTGTACCAGTCGCAAGTTCCATGGGCAAATAGTACCAACGAGCACTATTGTACACCTCTATGCTTTGATACTTTGGGTATTCCACGAAGTCTTTTCCTCTTTCAATTTAAGTTTTCAGTACTCCTAAGTGGGGATGCCAAGGCATATTCGAGTCTATACCTATTCCTATTTCAACAGCAAGGAACATACATGCTGGTACATGCTTTTCACAAAAGTTTTCTCGGCAATTTCACATACAAGCTTATTTAACAGTTTGAAACGATTAAACACACACAAAGCAAACAAACCAGCATTTGTCCTGTCTGGTTGTTCTTTGCTGTCTTACTGTCATTTTGTGCTGGTTTTATCTTCTGATTATTATGAACCAACAGACCCAGAAAGCTAGGTTAATGACATAAGAAAACTTACCGTGTTGAATTCCTCAACAATTTCTGTGCCATTTGCATTAGCAGTGACCCGAATTTTTCCAGGGGACCCCTCTTCAATCAGTTCCAGCTAGAAGAAAAACAAGAAAGCAGACAATATTGATAACTGGAGAAGTTTCTAAAACAAATATACATGGTAGAAAGATAGCAAAGGTAAATAGAGAAACAATCAGTTTTATGGCAAAAGCATTTTCTATGATATAATTTCTTGGGTTTCACATGGCAGACAAACAGTGATTATAGTAGTGGAGGGCTCGGGATAATTTTGACAGGAAGGATTAGCACTGCCAGTGCTAATCCTTGTTCCAAGCATGCTGATCCCCAATTTATCGATGCAGTATTTGTAAGTTCAGACAACTCTAGGCATTAAAGCATAGACAAGACTCTGTGCTCGTCATTATGGCCCGCTCAAATCATTCTAAATGAATGCTATCATTGTCTCGAAGTTCTTTGTGTGTCAAGTGCACAATATCAGGTACTACCACCATATGCTCTTAAATTTCTCAACATATCTGCCAAGTCTAATCCACTACCATCCCTAGCAGCACTTATCTTGCATTGGCTTGCTTTTCTAGCCTAAATAAACCTTTGGCTATCCTGTCTATGCACTGTGTAGCTCAACATACTTGGTACATGTTTCCTCTAATCCCTGTTGAACTATCCGCCAGCAAACAGTATTTATCCTCTATTTCATCTCTGGTTGCACTGTCTTTTACTCGTTGTCCTATTATCTTTCAAGTTTTCTCCCAACACAGAGCAGAGGGCGCAACAGAACTCTTCTGAGCCGCCTCACTATTGTTGGCATAGACAGCCAGGGACACAAAGAAAATGAAATGCTCGCTGAACACATTGACACACTCAAGTGTTATTGCCCTTTTTGGTAAGTTTTCAAAGTAGGCTTCCTGAAAGCATCTATAATCACCCGTGACCCCCCTCCCCACAACTAAACAAAAAAAAGTGGCCTAGCAAGTACGATTTTGCTGTGCCCACTTCCCTAGGCTACTTAATCAGTAGCGGGCGCGATTTTTCTGCGAATACTCTCTAGGCTGTGTGTTCTGGCACCACCATTGCATCTCGTAAACTGCAGTGCCGGGTGCCTATTGTAAAAATTGAAAGAATGGCTACCTAACCATGTTGAAGTACCAGAAGCTGATTGTACCAGATGAAACGGCATATTTACAAAACAAATTAATGGCCTAACCTGACCAGCCTCGCTCACCTTCGTGGGGACACAGGGCCGGAAAAAGCGGATGCCCTCCTCCTCCATGTACTTGCCAATGCGTTCAGCCATGTCCTGGTCGAAGCCTCGCAACAAGATCGAACGCACCATGACCGTCACGTCAAACCCTATGGCCCGGAGAAAGCCCGCACACTCAAGCGCCACGTAGGACGCACCCACAACCAACGTCTTTCCGGGACAGTGGGGCAAGAAGAACAGGTCATCACTGCATATACACACAGACACGGGGGTTAATAAGGCACAAACTTTTTGCCATTCCTCATGAATCTAGCGTTTCCTAATTTGTCGCGCTCGATATTGAAACTTGGTGCACGGAAGTATTGCCAGCATTCATATGCTTAATTCTAGAGACCACAAAAGCTTGTGTCAAATTGCATCGCTGCGCCTTCTGGCAGAATCACACCTAACTACTCGGGCGTGTAAAGCGCATGTGCCTAATTTTCTAAATGTTCAGTCTGATTAATCAGTTCAACCACATGCACACAGGAATGTGGGATGAAAAGCATTGTGTCACATCTATTTTCCCTTGAAGCATTCAGGGATAATATATCATGGCAAAAATACCTTGTTTGTACATGTGAAATGTTATCACAATATCATCGATTAGCCCTTCTCTAATTACTGCAAAGGTGGCACCTTGCACTCTTTTCGGCATTTCAATTTGCATGCAGAACTCAATCATTTTGCCCATCAGTGGAAATGGGCCCACAAAACAGCGCTGCTTAAAATAGAAGAAGCTATCAAAAGACGTGAAACCCAATAAGAATTAACATGCCAGAAAGGAAAGCCGAGGAAGTTGTCTATCTCAAAATACATGTGCGTGAAACTAGGGTTATATTTGCGCTCCATAATGACAAACATGCATTAGTAACCTGCACTGCAACACAGCTGTTCTATACAATGAAGCATACTTTGTGTTTCACCGATGTGACACAGCGTTTGTGAAAAAGTACCAAGCACAAATTTTCAGAAATCAAATGCAAGCGAATTATATGGTGCTTTCTATTGCGTGACCTAAAGACTCTTCAAAGGGCATGATTGTTGCTAGAGAGTGGCATGCAGTAAGGAACAAACTTCACAAACCCAATATGCCATGAAAAGGATGAAGGGGATGTCACGCAGGGTTTAGTTGCGCATGTGCATGCGTGCTGCGAATGCTTCAACACAAGTTATTTATGTCTGTATAAAATTACATCTACTCTAGCAGGGACCAAGACTAATTATGCTGTCGATGTTTGCTGTTGGTAAAAGAAACTACAAAATATTACAGTTAAAAGCTGCTATGCACACCTTGAGATAGCATGCTCCCGAGCACCAGGAATGTCGGGATATCGTGGCCTTTCACCCATGGCTAAGAGGAAATCCCTCGACGTGATGAACTTCTCTTTACCTTTCTTGTCAGTCAACTGAAAGAGCAAAGTCATTGCATTGAATGAGAGGAGGCAAGTGCCTCCCAGCATCATCTATAAAGTTCACTCTGCCATGGAAGGTAAATATGGCATAACTAAGCCACACATCTATACATAAATCTGTCGTTATATTGACACTTAAATGTGTTAATGTGAACAGATGAGCACATACTTCAGCTAAACTATAATATAGCACACAATTCTCATAAGAGCTTTCTTAATTGAATTGATAAATTTTTGAGCTAGGCAGGAAAGCTTACCGATCATAGTAATACCACCTGGCAGCCTCCCCTTCTAATTTGCTGACCGAGCAGAGAATATATAGCAAGCGAATTGGTTCAATTCTCAACAGGACAAATTTTCTTTGAACTAAAGTGCTCCAGAGGAAAGGTATTCCTCGTAGCAGCATACCAACATCAGATTGACATCAGCAATCTTTTTTTACATTAAAATTCACATTGTGGGCTTTGGCTGAGCTAATATGCCATTAATTAGCACTAGCCTTAATCAAAATCCCATGAATTAACTTGCTGTTTGTGAAAACTTTACTGTTTAACACTGTCATCTAAAATCACAAGTCTCAAATGCATCTAAGCATACATAAACATCCAAGGCATACATGTGAGGGTAAACAAGAAACAATGCCTCAAAGAAAAAGCAGCAAGCAACATCTTTCTTCAGTGTTTGTTTGCACCAACATATATCGATTAGATGTCAGACAACTTGTCCAGCAATAAGTCCTACTCAATACGTAAGCATCAGCTCTTGTGTTGGTAGGCAGTGCTACCCTGGAAAAAGACTAAGAGAATAAATCTCGAATTTAAAAAAAAAAAGAACAGTAGGCTCTTGTTAAACGGAACTTGTAGGGACCAGGAACACATGTTCCATTTAATGCGGATTCCGTTTACTGAGAGATGAACAGGGAAGCAGCATACATGCAAGAAACCAATCGTATCCCGTGAGGGATTGGCAGTATGTTTAAATAAAATAAATATCAGAGGCAGGTGTTTTATTTAACCAGCAGCGCCACTTGACAGATTTTCATTTACTGAGAGTCCACTGTATGCCGAGTAACAATTGCAACACTGCAGGTCAAGATTTATTGCAAAAACAAGAAAGCTTAGCACACAGACATGCACCAGAGAATGTAAATGTAACAAAGCAATGTGGCAATAAACAAGCTGCACATGCACAGGAATGGCCGTGCCATTCCAGTTGACAGTAGGCATCTATGTGGTCCATTTACGTCCTGTTATGTCCATGTCTTAAAGATGAGAACAAATAATGCTTGACACTAAACGGTGGGAGAATGGCATAGAGAGCACTGTCTGTGTGCTTGCATTTTTCTACCATGTAAGGCCCTTTGCTGTGAAGTTGAGTCCTTCGAAACCAAGCTGCAACACTCAACTCCTACGCAGCCGCTACAGCTCACAAGCACCGCAACACCCAGATGACAGCAACTGCCTTTCCTCACCTTCAACTTGTGCGGATCCACAAAGTGTGCATACGCGTTCATGTAGTCAACGCCAGCTTCCCGCAGGCTGACACGGTACTTCCAGTTCAGTGATGCAATGTAGTCACGAATGTTGCCCCGCATCGTCTCCCACTTGAATTTGACTTTACGTTTCATATGTGAGGAAGAAAAAAGAATGGCATCTTTAAAACTGTTCACAGTATACCCATCAACTTTCATGAACCAAGCACATGGTGCAAACCATATAAATGCTGGAGCAAGGCATACAGTGTCTAAAGCCTCCAACAAACTCTAAAGAACGGTTGTTTTACTTTTGTCAAATCACACTTCTATCTGTCTAAACCAGTTAAGTGTTTGACTTCAGCGTAATTTTATTGTGTTCCTATATGCAGCATACCTTAACGGTATTTCCAAGTTAAATTTTTTTAAGAAAATGAAGCTATGCTTATCCCTAATGATTACTCGCTGTAGCACTGGCAGCGCATCCACATAATGCATAAAAACAGACCATATAAACAAGAACATACCATTAGTGAAAAGAAATGTTAGGGTCCTATGAGTTGTATTATCACAAGCTCAAACAAGTGACAGATCAATGCTATCTTTCGCTTCCAAATTTTCACACACGCGAAATGTGAACCTAAAGATGAGACTGAAAATGTTGCCCTGAATGCCATATACAGAAGTACCTATTTAATCAAACAAGCTGAAATGTGGCTAGTTACCAGATATTGGTTTCTGGTTCTTTTTAATTATGTATTAAAGATTCATAAAACAACTGAAATTGAAGTATTTTTTGTGTGGCTGATATTTCTGTCTTATTCATTCATTTCCACATCCTACATAGCAGTAAAGATACCAACTCCTGCAACTAGGAAATACGAGCTGCTTTAAATATGTTATTAGACATATTAGTCATATTGCACATACCATCTTGCATTTCCCATCCAAAGCTCGTCGAATCCTTAATACCTTGACCTAAAAACAAGCAGAGATTAATGAACAGAACCTCACATAGCCCCAAAAGAATTTTTGGTTGCATTCAGCAAGTCAATGGCAGGGCATCAATACGACACAGGCAGCACTAGTCACATACCTAATAACGCAGCATTGTGCATAAGCTTCTTTGGTATGCAGCCAACATTGACACATGTGCCTCCCAGACCTGTGGTAAGACGTGTTGCAATATTAATTAGGTCAAATGCAAAACGTCAGATTTTGCAGTTCAAGTAAAGTTCAGTGACGAAGCATTCTGAAACTTACCCCATGTAGTGCCTTTTGGGGTCGGCTTGACGAAATCACATACAGCTACTTTCTTTCCCAGCTTAGCAGCTTCCTGCAAAAGTTACGGTTTCACAATTATGAATAATTATCTCACAGTAGAAACGCTCATTTCTGGATGAAAGTTAATAAAACATTTTTAGTTCTCTTAACTATCAATTACTCTTACTAGCACAAAGTCAATGAACAAAACATGCTTCTAAATAAACTAATTCAGTGCTCATTCTTAGGACCCTTAAAAGTTCCGAGAATGAAACAAAAGCCAGCTGAACCAGAAAACGGTGCAATTCACCGTATTGTTCCTATTCATCATTCTCAACTCAAAAAAAGGCTGCAATTTCTTATTTTGGCAGGACTCCATACCTGGTCTCAGGCAGTGTTCACACCAGCAAATGACAAAAGTCTGCAACTGGCAACCAAGAAGCTTACTACTGGTGACCAATGCACACACTGCAACTGCACTGTGTCCTGGCTCCCACCTCTGAATGTTGCAGACTGCATCTGTTTAGTTGCCAGCACAATCATGGCCACACGAAATAACCTTCAGCAGTTGAATTTCAACCAAGTGACCACTTGCAACAATCTTCATCATAATAAAGCTGTTTGTTGAGCTAGTTGGTACATGCTTACAGGAATACAAAAAGGCTCATACTATCAAGGAAGAAAAAAAAATTAAGGAGGGAACAGACAGGGCGCCCTTTTTGTTCTGTCCTTAGTTTTTTTTTTTCTTCCTTGATGATACATGTTTTTTTTTTTTAATTTAATTTCAGCAATCTGCATCATGTGTCCTTTGTCAGCGACTAGTGCGAATGGCCCTTACAGCCCTGATGCCAACTTCCTACAAGTTGGCGCTTAGTTATGTGCAGAGGCAATGACATGCTTACAGCAATTCAAAGGCCCACCTTAGAAGCAGCTAAGCCGCCGGATCCACCACCTATGACAACTAAGTCATAATCGTAGGAGATGCCGGTTATAAGTAACTGGCCCAGGGTGCCTTTCTTCAGCGCGGAAGCCGTGTCTTCGCTGCCACCCAACAGCTCCCCACCGACGAACACCTGAGGCACGCCAGAAAGCCCAGTCCTCTGGCTCAGTGCTTCTTGGATTGGTGGCCCGTAGCCTGCACACATACACGGGAAAAGAACATTCAACAAAAGTGATCATGGCATAAGCAGTGCAAACAGTGGCATAAGCAGCACAAACAAGAAATGGTTATCTTCCTCTCTTTTACAGGAGTAACTGCCCTCTTTTGCAAGAGTGCTCACACATTGCCAGTCCTGAACTCCTTTACAGAATTAAGTACACCTTGAACACCCTCCAGTCCTTTAGAACAGTGCTTGTGCCTTTGAACATTACTTTCTACTCCTTTACAGGAGTAACTGCACCCATGTACAAGAGTGTTCGCATGTTGAATGCCCTGCGTTCCCTTACAGAATGAACTACAGCTTGCACTCCTTTACAACAGTGCTTGCACCTCAAACACCTTTACAAAGGCACCTACACCTAGAACACCAAGCACTCCTTTACAAGAGCACTTGCACCACTGAACATTTTGTGCTTATTAACAAGAGCACCTTGAACATCCAGAGATCCAGTACCTGCTACCGTCACTAGGCAATATTTCCAAAACAACAAATTAATAAAAAAATGGGATTTCAGACATGCACCATTGTTGCATATATTTTTAACAGTAGCTGCTAGCCCTTCAAAGACAGTAATTCTATTTTATCGAGAGAACCGTAAGAGGTATTTAGATCTGCAATTTAACCAATTCAGAATTTTGTTGCTCTGCAAAAATGCTGTGCTAAACGATTATGCCATGTATGAGACCCACATCACTCATTCTACAAGGAAGCCTCGAGTCCTCCAATTATGCGGATTACATTATGCGAACACGTTTGCAGTAGCACAGAAGTTAGGCTCGGTAAGCAATCTGTCAAATGCTTACTGAAACTAGCAGCATGAAAACTCGCTGGCAGGCTCCCGCAACAAGCCTGCTGCAATTTACGACGCTGATAATCATGTAACGAATATCTCCACTGTCTCGCACAGCCGACGGGGAAATCAAACGTTTATTCCACACAAGTGTGATTGACGTGTGGGGTTTAACGTCCCAAAACCACCATATAAGATTATGAGAGACTCGGTAGTGGAGGGCTCCGGAAATTTCGACCACCCGAAATCCGAGCACACGGGCCAGCAGCATTTTCGCATCCATCGAAAATACAGCCGCCGGAGCCGGGATCCCGCGACCAGCAGCCGAGTACCTCAGCCACTAGACCACCGCGGCGGGGCAATATTTCACACAAATAGAAATTGGACCCGCGATGAGTGGGATCGGTATGCAACGGTAACGCGCTAAAGCCGTTGAGGTCAGGTCACACCTACGTCGCTGCGTCGGATGCCGCCTGGCGGGGGCCGCACGAAAGGCACGACGTCGAGACGCGGCCCGCTGTGCGAAATAAACGACGCGCGCTCCGAATTGGCCAATTTACCCGGGGACGGCACATCGGACGACGAGTAGACGGACGACGATGACGACGGCGGTGACGCTGCCAAAGACTGAGAAGGTGAAGCGGAGTGCGCTTTTGGTTTCGGCGGGGCGTTCGCAGACATGGACCCCGTCAAGACGACCGACTACCAAGTTTGCACCACCGTCGCGTCAGGTTTGTTCGCATTGTCACGCGGCAGGCGCCACGGAGGCGAAAATAAATTTCCCTTGACGTCACGTCCAAGATTTAAAAAAAATATAGAAAAAAAAGAGGATCGAGAAAGAAACGCGTTGAGGGACGATATCTCGCGAACCCAGGCGCGCGCATTTGTGTACATGTAATCGTCGTCTTCATCCGTGAAACCGTCGCCAGAAAAGTCAAAATCATGATAAGCTATCGCTTTAGAGCTGTTGGTATTTTTGGCACATTATTATCTCCACACGCAGTCATTCGATTATCGGAAATCAACGCACCTGACAGGAGCCGCACGCAGGGGTTTCCAATTTATCGGGCTCGGCCCTGCCGATGCGAGCTGTACCTTATTTGTGTTGGTTGAAAACCCGCGTAACTTGGACTAGTTAACGATTTACCATCGACATGCTTTCACCGCGCGAATCGAACGAGGTCAGCTCCTGTTACCTTACAATGGGAGTGGAGGCGCTGTTAGATTCCATTTGTGGTCATGAATGCAAAGAAACGATGCACGGTAAACCGTGAGCAGGCACCGCAGCCATGCAGCGTTACGAATGCATAAAACAAAGTAGAACATGTTTATACAAAAACGAAATGATCCACCGAAGCTCGCACGTCGTTTCGCGATTACGACAAAGTCAACTCTATCAGTTTTTTTTTTTTTTTTTACCACAGCGAGTCCCAACAGCGTCGTATGTACCAGAATAAGCTTGCTTTCATTCATGACAAAAATCAAAGGGTAGTTTCTGATTTTGTCGGGGAAGGCATATACACGTTGTATAAATGTGAAGCCAAACTTCATTGTGGAAGAATGCAGGCACACAAATTATTGTGGCAATCAAAACTTAATTGGTTAGTTTACGCATTGTTTGTTCCATACGTATACCGCGTATTGTTACTACGAAATACTCTTAGTTGGAGCAGCAAGCCACTTTTTATAGCCCGGTGAAGAATCGCGGAAGTGGCAGTACGAGAGCGTTTTTGACTGTGTCCCTGAAGAACTACCTTCTGGCCGCCTCCCCCGGACCTCCGATTTTAAGCTTGCATGCGTTCGGCATCGAAACCACCGAGACAGAACCATCCATGTTGTGCTCCAGGAAACTGAGGACCTTCGACACCATACCAATTAGGCTTCTAGAGACGGTCAACAAGAGCACCCATGGCGCAGAAGTAAGAGCCCCAGAAAAATGAACACTTGAATGTTGATGTCCGAGCAGCAGAACGACGGCGTTACGGCAATACAACATGAATGAATACCGGACAGGTCGACGCGCACACCACTGTCTTGGCGGTCCAGCAGCGGATCGTCGGAGCAGATGGTGGACGCAGTCGAGGGTGGCGGAATGTCCAGCGCGGATTCGTCCACGGACACATGGCAGCAGATGGCCGGGATCAGCCTAGGCATGCGCTACAGCTGCTGCAGGCCGGAGCGCACGCGCGCTTGTATAGGACGCCACAGCATGCAAGCGATTTGCGCACATCGATCTCAGTTCGCGAGGACGCGTTCGCGGCCTCCGCAGGTTGTCCGGGCGACCGTCGAGGCTACTGGGGCAAGGCTAGAACTCCTGTCCCGACACCGTTGTCCCCTCCCACTTCGCCCCCACAAGTGACGCACACGCGCCGCCTTTTTTGACATGACGTTCTACGCGTGGCCTGGCCGTCCTGCACGTCACGGCCGAATGCGAGTTGGAAATCGGACGGAAATAAAGTATCGAACACTCCTCTCCTCCGGGCTGGTCGATATCCGGACGATTTGTGGGTGGGGATAGGGGCGGGGGTGTCGTTCGATGAACCACTGTTTGTACACACGCATTCGCATAGTGTACTCGAAATAGTTCACCTAATTGCCCGGACCACTTCCGGTAGCAATTACGTGATCGTGCAAAAAATAATGACAATGAAATGATCTAGAGCACAAACTTGCCACCAATCCAACTATGTGACGAACATAAAATAAGAGCGTCTTAATAGATCGACTCAATTGACCGACAGCAAAAAACGCTTACTTACGCGCGTATTAATTATATATACGAACTCTTCACACCTGTCTTTCTCTTTAATCCAACATGCAGAGTAGTAAACTGGGCAGTACGGTTAATTTCCTTGCCTATCAGTTGTTTTCTCTGTATTGCATACAAATATGCATCCGAGCATCAACCAGATAGAAGGATGGAGAGGGCGAAGACGCTACATATAAAATTTAACAACGCACGTGGCGTGGTCTATGTAGATGCAGCGGAATACGACAATGGACCAAAACATGGCGATAGTATACCAACGAATCTTCAAAGGTACTCCATGGTCAATGGAACTGCACGAGGAGAAAAGGAAAAAAAAAAAAAGTGGCGGAGGAGGTGGCTATAGCTCTATAGCCTCCACAAAAGCTGGAGTCATAATCAGTGACTACAACCGCTAATAAAGATCACGCCAAGGGCAGAATGTCGCCAGAAGCGCGCTAAGAATTCTATAGCTAACTTTCGCGATAGCGCGTTGTTCATATTATACGGGCCCCTGCTCAATCATTCCTCCCCGGGAATGAAATCGCGCACTACCTGGCTCTAGATTTGTCCGGGCGAACAGGCACATCGCGAATTCTGGGGACGGACAGAGACCACGCGGTTAGTTACGAAAATTAAAAAAACACATTTACAGACTAAGAAGGGCCTGCTTTCCCCCAGCATGCACCTCGCTAAGCAGCAGGATGGCGCCTCGTACAGACGAACACGTTTTCGAATCCGGTCGCTTACCATTGTACTGCTACCCGAAGCTATACTCAGGTATGTGTAGATTTTGTCAGCAAAGGGCGGACCGAACTCACACTGTGGGCTTGTGACAGAGTCAAAGGACAAAATATTAAATTAACGGAGGACAGAGGGAGACCGCACTGCTAAGCCCGGACCCTGAAGGGCAACTCCAAGTGCCTCGGCAAGCCGAGGATGCCGCCAGAGCACAAGGACTCATGGCTGCCACCGTGGGAAGGGAGCCCATGCCTCCCAATCTTGCCGTTTTAAATAAAACCTATTTCCTCCTCCTCTGTCTTCGTATCTTTGGAATCCGCGAAAAAGTCAAATGCAAGTACATCTCGTATATTTTCCTGAGTGAAATGAAAAAAAAAAAAACGTTTATTACAGAGAAAGAAAAAAATTAAATAAGGGTTACAAGCAGGCGGGTGGGTGGGGCCCATAGTCTACTGGCCTCAGCAGCCCGCCGCGCCTGCTCCAGGAGCGCCACTTGGGCCTCCTTTTCCTCGCTAGTATCTGTGGGAACATTCACGCGTTTAATTTACTGCGCTCCACAACACCCGAGCCCATCAGGAGAGATCACTAGGCGTCTTATCAGTTTCAGCTTTTTACCTGCTATACAGTAACCGCGATTGAAGTCGGCCGGTCGGTAGATCTATTTATGGCTACAGCCCATTCGCATCGAGTCCGTCAATCCGAAAGCGCGTCCATCCGTTTCTCGTAGAGCGTCGCTAGAGGGCGTTGGGTGTGCCCAACCCTGGCGACCATCCAAAACATACGAGCGAGCGTCGGGCAACACTTGGTGGCTGCGCAGGTTCGCAATCACGACAGCGCGATCGAAGCTATAACCATTCGGGTTAAAGAAAAGACGTTAGCAACAGCAAGCCCGCAAAGCAGGAATGGTGCGGCCTTGGCCGACAAAACGTGACCCATGGCTCGGCGGCAGAACGTTACAACATCCCAGCAAAACGACGTCGTCGCAGCGCTTAGCGCCAACGCCTGCTACGAAAAAAAAAAAAAAAGAAAAAGAACGGAACAGCTTCGAGGTTCCGTTACGGACAGTATACTTCCCGGTAGCGTATGACACATGCGAGCCAGCTCGCGCGGAATTAGATCTTACGAAAGGTCATTCATCGCACGTATGCTGCATGCAATAAAATGTTTACAGGGAGGTGGCCGCTATAGCGTACTCGATATCCATATATCGCACAAGCTGCATACAATCCCACATGCAGCTGTAACTTTCTAACAAGACGATAGTTATAGCGCGAGAACAAAACGACGACACAAAGACAAGAAGGACACGAAGTTCTCGCGCTATAACTACCGTCATGCCATACCAACTAGCCCAAGCTGCCACATTTTCCAACAAGACCCGATTCAGACAGGCAACTGCAATTACACATAAACATCTCAATCCAACGACTCGGACCTCGATTAACACTTTTCTGGATCGGCAAATATGTCGAGACGTGTAGTCTGCGCAGTGCAATAGATCAAATAAACTATAGGTTTGCAGGTACTCGTGAAAACAGCCGAAAAATACAACCAATAGCAGACGTCGAGACTCCTCGTAAAAGCGTCCGGCAGACTATAACGCTAGCGAAAATTGGGAACTATTAAACTGCGACGCGATCGTGCCGCGACTATGATGAATCTCGTGTAACAGATATTGATATAATTCATTTACCTGATCATTATTGACTACATTGAACGAATGGAGAGTTGTACACTCGAATTAAGATCGCGGTGTTTCTCCTGCACGTGATACATGCATATCTGATTAGTTGGCGGTCTCACCGTGAAATAAAAAAACGTCCTTGTTTCGAACGTACAAAAATGGCTCGTACGTTCGTGTCTAGTGCAAGTGCTCTGGTGTTTGAGGCGAAAGTTTTCTGCCACGTCAACGAAATCCATACCTTTATGTATTTTATTTGCTATTTTCCTATTTGCCATATTGATATATTCTATTTTTTTCTTTTTTTGATTATCATAAAGTTATTGTATAACCAGGAACATTGCATTGCCTCTTAGTAGTTGCAAATTTGTTTCGTTATTTTTTTTTTCTTTACCACTCCCCTCTGTAATGGCTATTGACCCTAGGGGTAAATAAATAAATAAACAAATGTCCACTTTCCCGACGCAAAAACGCTGGATTAGGCAAGTTGCCCGGTACGCCGAAAATAGTGATACGCGTCCCTTGCCCGCGGACGCGACCTGCCAGAACTTCGCCATATACAAGTCTCGAGCAAGCCAGCCCCCCACAGTAAAATATAATTGGACAAGATTTGGAGAGGGGGGTCCTGATTTAGTCGTACACGAAAATTCAAAATGGCATAAGAACATCCTCCGAAAAAAAAAAAAACAAAGGCACACCTGCGCTTATAATGAAGTTCTTTATCAAATGCGCATAAGATTACTGCTTTTACTGAACAGGAGGGAATCCTCTCACTAGGTTTCGTGCGTTATGACAAGGGGGGAAAGAGACGTTTGTCAAATGTTTCGACAACTTGTGGCAACTCGGAATGCAACCCAAAAGCACAACACTGTAAAATTACCAAAAAATCATGCACGTATAAAAAAAAAGCTACATCTGAAATCGGGTTCCTAGGAACCACAGGTTGAAAAAAAAAAAATGTAGGAATGTCAGGGAAGGGCTCTTTTACCATTGCTGCCAGCAGATGAGGTCGCGAGCGCGCCTACTGAACGTGCACCTATACCTTTCCTGCGGTTGCAAAACGGAAATGTTTTCGCCCATTCGCTAAGTCGGAGCAGCAAAACTGCGCAGCATTCGCGGATGCGAGGAAACCCGCCGAGGCAAACGCTGTTACGTTACACGAAGCACGTGCTGCTAAAGTATTCGAAGAAATGAACGCCAAGTTCAGCGGAGCAGTACCAAGGTCTCGAACCTACGTCATGCAACGAGCACGAATAATGATCCCGCTGTGTTGAAGCTTGCACGCGAGACCAAAATAACGAAAATGGCCCGGCGACGCAGAGAGATACGGCTCATTTGGCGAGGAGCTCGTTCGAGCTATATACTCGGACGGGACTCGTAGCGCACTTTGAATCACGGAGTTGTTTACTATTTTGTTCTGCCCACTGAGAAAAGGAAACGCCCGGAGCGGAAACACCAAGGCAAATGAGCCGTGTATGCCCGAGTGAACTGGCCTATTTAGTTCGCACACCAAAAAAGTTCGGCTGACGCGGGCTACAAAATGGCAACCCGTTGCCATCAAAGACCGATTGATATGTGGAGTTTAACGTCCCAAAACCACTGTATGACTATGAGAGAAGCCATAGTGAAGGGCTCCGGAGATTTCGACCACGTGGGGTTCTTTAACGCGCACCCAAATCTGAGCACACGGGCCTATACAACATTTCCGCCTCCATCGGAAATGCAGCCGCCGCAGCCGGGATTCGATCCCGCGACCTGCGGGTCAGCAGCCGAGTACCCTAGACACTAGACCACCGCGGCGGGGCGTTGCCATCAGACTATAGGATCACCCGGTTTCAGAAGTTTGTGAACGCATGCAGGCAGGAACAGAAGCCGATGTTTCATGGAATGACTCGGTTTGGGGCGCATGTTCTATACACCGAGAACGTAATCACGCAAACGAAACAATTTTCGTTCCATATACTTCATTGTCGTCTAACTTCAAGCGACTTCCCGGAAGGATTGGACAATGGGAATTGGCGAACCCTTCTCGACAACTCGAGGCCCATCACCCTCGATAAACAGCGACCTTTACGGCGTTCATGGCGCAAAGGTAATCTGACCGCTTTGATTAGATAACAGTCTTTGCGGGTGCAAGGCGCTAAAGGCCGATTGCGACGGCAAGCTGGTTCACCTGACGCGGACAAGTGATCAAACGATAGAGCTCTTGTATCTAATGCAAACAGCTAGCTCATTGCGTATCGAAACAATTTGTGTAGGACGTCCATACTGCCGCCTTGAAAAATGCCGCTACTAAGAACACAAGGTTTTACAACCATCGGGTGCCATACGGAAAAGGAAACGATGGCCAACCATTTAAAGCGTTGCGCTTATTGTCTAATGGGTCGATCAATCATGCTGCCCACAACCTCGCCACTAATGGCGAGGTTTCTTCTTGTGATTAATGCAAAACAATACGTGAAACCAACGGCTGGGTAAAGCTAGAGAGCATTCGGTTGGCGATGCCACATCTGAATTACCGCAATACAATTAACGACGCAGATTTTGGCCTGCAGCTAACAGTAAAATTCGCGAAGTACCTCAAAAGTCGCATTCGCAGTGTGCGCACGAAATTGAAACGAAGAATTTAAGTTTGCGCCTTTTCATTTTCACCACTAAAGAAAAAAACATTTTCCAGCCAAAGGATTGTAAAAGCAATTAATCCTCATGTTATATGGTGCCTTGACGCTTGTATTTGCCTCTGTTAACGGTTACGCAGTATTGAAAACAACACAGCATCTAATTAAGGTTGAACCTCGAAGTAACATTGGTTATCCGACTCAGTATCTGCATGTAATTCTCAGTAAACATGTAGGCGTAGGCAGAATCAGGTTTATTTTATTTTATTTATTTATACAAATACCCTAAGGGCCCAAAGAGGGCATTACATAGGGGGGGATGCAAGTGAGTTTACAAAAACGAGGTGTGTACATATAATGGTAAAAAATGCACACAAAAACCATGAAATACTTTAGGTGACAATATAAAAATAGAGCACAATGCGAAGTGGTAACGAGAAAGTTTGGGACAAAAATACACAAGGCAAATACAACAGTAGTGACAAGTTCACAAGATATGCGAATATATTGGGCTAAGGAGGGTTTCCATCGAAAAACACTGTTAGAGCAGCTTGAAATAGAGTTGATTCTGTAAGCGACACTAGAGATGAGGGCAAGGAATTCCATTCTGTAATTGATAACACTAGCGGCGAATTTTGATACAAGTTCGTTCGTGCAAATATTGGTTTTATTTTATGAACATGGTCTCGCCGAGTAGATACATTGGGAGCAGGCAGAAGGTTAGCTCGAGCAAATGTGGAGTTTCCATGATGAAGATTATGAAAAAACACCAGACGTGCAAATTTTCTGCGTGAGCCAAGACTGACAAGATTTAGCCTTTTCTTCAAGGCAGATACACTTACGTAGTGAGAATATGAAGACATGATAAATCGGGCTGCTTTATTTTGAACTGATTCGAGTAGATTGGACAAGTAAGCGTGATGAGGGTGCCAAATTATAGAGGCATATTCCAAAGAAGGCCTTATGAGTGAGATATACGCACGAAGCCTCGTATCAGTGTTTGCGACATGTAGGCGTCGTTTAAGGTATCCTAGTTTTTTGCATGCTTTGGAGGTGACGTGTTCAATGTGCGCATTCCAGTTTAAGTTTGACATAAAAAGTACACCAAGGTATTTAATCGAGGATACTGAGCCAATGTTAGCACCACGTATTTTATATTGATTAGCGTTCTGGCGAATAGTTGAAGCGAATTGCACGTGTTTAGTCTTTGAAATATTGATTTCCATTTGCCATATGTTGCACCATTCTGTTAGCCTATTTAGGTCTAATTGTAGAGAAATGACGTCACTGTTGCTGGTTATGGGTTTGTAAATGACGCAATCGTCTGCGAAAAGGCGTATTTGAGATGCGAGATTAACGGCTATGTCATTTATGTATATCAAAAATAATAATGGGCCAAGGACGGAGCCTTGGGGAACTCCCGAGATGACGTCAGCACGGGTAGAAAAGCAATCTTGCAAACTGATTACCTGAAATCTATTACTAAGGAATTCTTCGAAATCTATTACTAAGGAATTCTTCGAATTCTTCGATATTTGTGGCACACGGGCCTTGTGTGCTGCCCAGCTACCCTACTGGGATATAGGGATGGGAATCGAACCAGCGACCAACCAGGCGCCCAGAGCGGTAAGTGCCCCTGAGCCACCGCAGTTGGTTGCGGTCACACCCCCCCCCCCCCCAAACCCCCGCACAAGAACCAGCTAAAGCGCACGGAGTAGTGGGTACGAACACCAGATGTATTGCACCCCTGCAGGCGACAAATGAAGTTTGGGAGTAAATAACGGCTGAAGTAGACGCATGCACGACCGAAGCGGTGTCATATAACGCCTTAAAACAAGAGAAGTATACGAGGACAAACTCACCTTCATCATCGACCTCGATGGAGACGTAAGGTTCATTTAGACTGGTAAATATTTCCTTCGTCTGAAAAAAAAAAGAACTAGGATGAAGGCTTGTAAATCAACCAAGCCATAGAGTTTCCTAAAATTAACTGGAGGGGACTCTGGCGCTGCGATCGTTCAGCGACCATGGGAAGAATGGGTAGTACACACATTTGCCTAGTCTTCGTACTTGCGGGCAGCCAATCGTACTTGCGGCTTCGTTTACTGCTGTTTCGGTTTCGTTTTGAAAAAAAAAAGAAAAAAGATTCAGCCCTTTTGAACTTCGTGACCCGATTTGGAAAGGTAAGTCCAAAAAGATAAGGTGGTGAAGCGCAACCGCTGAACATTGGCCAATATTCGTTTCGTAAGAAAACAGCTCCAACCTACACGAACACACACGGAGCCAGAAGTACAAAAAATAGACAAATGTGTGTACTACCCATCATTCCCACGCTCACTGAAGCGCCGTGTGTTGCAGCTCCCATAGACACTAGCGCCAGAGTTCCCTCTAGTGTATATTAGGAAACTCTATGACCCCAAACTATCACTCTGGCATGCGACTTTCCATTCGCAAGAACAGCGACGGGACCCCTGAACAACAAAACGCGTGAACTGAGGGGGAAAAAAAAAACTTTACACCATGCAACTTATGAGGTTGCTAATAACGCAATGTTTAGACGCAACTTTCACAATATATCACAGCTGTGTGTACTTTATGCAGTGCAGAGGGCTGAATGCGGTGGCAAGTTTAAGACTACCGCCATAGATAAGTACAGTTACAGCAAAAAAAAATGAAGTAAGAAATAACATAAAGGGCAGTCCTTAATATAAAACCACAGTTGCTAGAGGTCGAAGACGAGTAAAGGCGCAAATATTCGCGACGGGAAGTGAGTGCCGCAATAAAAGTACGGAAACTACGCATCGCGAGGGAATGCCGTGTTAATCGCCCAACAAGACCCATGCACCTTAAGAGGCACAGGGATTCAAAGCGGATGGAAGCGGTAACTCGATCGTCAGCCTATTAGACAGGGAAGATATTGATACAACCGGAGTTCTGCCGTTAAGGGTAACAACAGCACTAAAGAGACACTGATGAAAAAAAAAAAAAAAATCAGCCAGCTCCGCTTGACTGAAAATCGCGTGGCGTGCAGTAGGGCGAATGTAAGCGAGTTGAACGAAGTGGTGGGAGCAGTAGCCCGGCGAGTTGCGGGAGTAATTGATGGGCGTGGCACATAACCACAGGGAATTCACTCCCTTTATACGGGTACATCCCACTACGATTTACAACTGTCTCCGGACACGAAAGCATCGGGAAGGGATAGTCAGAACGGCAGGCAGTATATATTGATCAAATTTCGAATGACTGTACGCCTCTGAATTAACTACCCCAGCTATGCAAGCTACCTGGCCTCACTCCCAAGCCACCCTCATCTCTCAAGCGCATCACAGTAGCGTCATTGACATACCTGCAGCGTGTGTACAACGAAGCCCGCTAACAGCGACAGCATTATAGAGCGAAATGCGTAACAATGCGGAAAATTACGTCAGAGTAATTACTCGCGCAGCAGATGCAGTTTGGCTGCACGATTGAGCGCCACCGAGCATAAGGAGTGCACGTCGCAAGCAGCCGTATCCGCAAAGGAGTAACGTGCGCTCGAATACTCCGTGGCGCGAAAGCAACACACGTGACATCTCGCTTTGGTGCAACACCCCTTTGCGGCAACTAAAGTGCACCGAATGGCAACACCAAGCCTGATATCGTCCAATGTCATGTTAACCATAAGCAAGCACTATTATACACTAGTATCGGTCAATTACCATTATGTTGTGGGTTCGATATAGGCACTAATTCGCTTTTTCAGATTTTTTTACATTCGGGTACGATTGTACCACTTAGAGAAAGCTTTTTGATCATGACAGATACCGAATCGGTTTGATAGTAGACACTGAAGTTATTGCAAGGGCGGAGATAGCTGCTGTCATGGCTCAAAAATAGATATCGTCACGCGTGAAGTACGCTGATAGAGAAGTTGGGGTCCTTTGGCACTACCGGTTAACTAAACGTGAAGTACAGATATACCGGACTATCGTGAGTAAGAATAAAGCTTAAATGGCGCTTTTTTTTCTGTCCCTAAAATTTGCAATAAAAAAGCACAAATAACGGAACACCTGTCGAACACACGAACAAAAGCGCTGGTTTTCAGTCTTTCCTGGGCTTTTTTTTTTTAATTGCGTGAAATTTAGTCACACCTTCACGCCCGAAGTGTCACTTAAGCAGCGTTTATGAACAACCATATTCCTACTGGGGATCAAATTCCTACTTCACACTGTTGCGCATCCTAGTACAAGATGAATGATCCTACAAGCCGATCGGGGCAACAATGAAGTAACGAAAGTTACCATGGCGTTTTCCTTTTTAAGCAATTACGCATCGAACTTTCAAGTGGTCCGCAATTAGTTTCGGGCGTCGACTTGACTTCCACTCTTCATTTTACTCCTGCAAGGTACTACCACAGCGGAGTCAAGTACTGCAATGCCAAGGCGCAATCGACTTCTGTGAAAACGGCGCGATGCATAGATCGATGACAACACCGAGCGATATATTGCACGACGCAAAGTAAACCAAGTTCGTTTTCCTTTCTTATTTCGGCAGGTATGCGCGGAAGCAACGCCACGCACAAGGAGTGCGCTGCTGAATAAATGAAAGAGCAAGTGTCCCGCCTACTTAATGGAAGGTCCGACGCACGGCCAGCCGGTCAAGTGAAATGACCATCAGATTTCGTCATCGACCACAGACGGTGTCTGCTTTAATGATTCAGCCGTGCGCCTTGAGTAACCGGCGCACTTTCTTCTTTCCTTCTTCACAGAGAGAGCTAACATGTCAAGAAACGCGGATCCAGGATTTCCCGGCTGGCGAGCACATACGCCTACGGGGAAGCCGTGTTCCAGTCGGTGTCCTTGGAAGAACACGAAGTGCGTAAAGCGCTTTGAGTCAGTGCCATAGTTTTCAATGAGCGCCACTTTTTTTTTTTTTTGAAAAAGCTACAGTGTACTTAGGTTATCTACCGCGTGTTACGATAACATGTCAAAGCTAACAGCCGCGAAATACCTTCTCCCCCCTCCCCCCCCCCCCCCGCTTTATTTCCTCCCCAAATCAGTGTAGCACCTACGGGATATACGCAGCTTGATACGCGCATGCAAGCAAAATGCAGTTGTTTCCAACCGCTACCTATTCGACGCGTGGACATCCGGAACAGTTGTTCGCTGTAGCTTAAAGTGGGAACACAAAGACTGCGTTGCTCACACGGTCGTTCAACGGGAAGGCTTTTGCGGCAAGTTGCACGGAGTCAATGTATGCACGGAGCTAGTCCACAAAAGAACACTTGTAGCTCAAACGACGTGATAATTGATGACAAAAGCAGACCAAACAAACGCCAAATTGGTAAAGCGAAAACCGGTTTCGAGTGGTACAGAATATGCGATACCCGCCAAAATTTGCGCGCACGTGCGAGTATAATTGAATGAAACTCTCGCAATTGGCACAGCACCTCTTATTTACGTCAGTTGACACCGGCGGTAGATCGAATCGCCAGTAAATAAAATCTGATACGCTAAAGGACACTTACCCGTGCACACGTTGGGTCATCAGAGGCACTAAATATCACTACTTTGTTTCCTTTGATAATCTTCTCTATGGTGTCCTTCGGGTCGCTGCCGTTATGAATAGGCGGCATGGTGCTGGCTATGAGAAAGTTCAGCACACGCGAAATTTGTCTACAAGTTCTAGACGCCTGACTGTACGTGCTTACATGTCAAGAAAAGTGCCCGATATGCCCAAGCGCGTAAGAGCGCACAGAACACACTAGTGAGCACAAGAACGGCGAGGCCCGCACACACGTACGGTACGCCCAGTTTTTGCAATCCTGCCCTTCGCGTGAAAAAGCGGTTCATACGACAGTGGCGCCGCCAAACCAAGAGAAATATAAAGACTGTTGCACGCCTAGCATTTTCTTAGTTTGGCGGCGCTGCCTGTAGATCAAAATAGATACATTTTCAATAAAAAAAGACTAGTTTAAAAGTTGTGACTGACAGGTGTTTAAAAAAACGATTTCGCTTATTCACACAACTCGACAACAAAAGAAGCTGCTAGGTCTAGAATCAGTAGAGCAAAGCGCGCTAAATTTAAACTGACAAAAAACCTGTTGGCCTTTTTCCGTTGTATAACTCTTTTTATGGTGCGGGCATTTATTGCAAAGCAGGTTTTTCTTTTTCGCATACTCATACATGTTAAGTCAAACACACATCAAACTTCTCACGACTAAGTGAGGATGGTGAGGAACGAATCTTCCGAGGCGCGTTCCCCAAAAAGTAACCGGGCGGGCAAAGACATTGACATAACGAATTAGCATGAAGTGGAATAAGATATGGAATGAAGTAAACTACGGAACGGCCAAGTAGCCAAACTAACTGGCTGAAACTATGCATGAAATAATAGGTACAGCGCTCATGAAAGCACGTTCAACGAAAATACTTGCGGAGAGTTACGGTAAACATGTCGACGTGTAGAATGATTGCGCACATCGAAGTGGCCATCCAGACTTCACACAACCTCACAACGGAATCCGTGCAACCACCTCAAGCCCATATAGAAATTAAATATTCACTACGAAAGTTGTAGGTAATACCTACATTACCTTTTCTCGCAGTTTAAATTCTTGTAGTAAATGCTCCTTAGATGCCGTACATAACTAAAACGAGGGAAGCGTACGTCGAGTACTTGAGGAATGTGCCGAACGCCGCCAGAATCCCCCGCATCCAAAAAAAAAAAGGGAGGGGGGTGGGGGTGGCGGATAAATTCCAGAAGATTGTGAAGGTTATAACTACCTACAATTCACGTAAAAGATCATTGATTGGTACACCAAAGTTCTCCAGCAATTTTAATCAGAAAGCTATCTGGTTGATGAGCCTGCCGACTTACGATATGGCACCTTTCTTTATGAAGAATGACAGCACGCCAGTCACTCGAGAAAAAAAAACAAAGAAAAGCGTGCAAGGCTGTTGGAAAACTCGAAGCTCGGCATACATGTCTTCTTGTACCACGGGACTCTAGGGATAACTCACACAAAGATGCTGTAAGTGGTTCCCCACATCGGGATAAGTGGGAATCATTACTTCCCAACAGCTTGGGCTCATGTGACGTGAATGAAAAGAAACTATAACGTTAATGGCTTTGCACGCCAGGCATAGTTGTCTTCGATTCAGCTTGGACGGCAACGGTATGACGTCATGAAAGACGCTTCTGTTCGTAGCGCGACTCTGAGCTGTTAAGGAGGAACCACAAAATTCCTCACGAGAAACTCTACGGAGGAAACTACTATCTCTCGTGCAAATTAGCGTAAAACACAGCTAAGTAATAGTGTCGACACTGAACAGCAACGGCTTGAAAGCTTCAGTAACGACAGACAGACTCCGAAAGGGACATACTACACTACACGGGACATGATATATTACACAAGACTATGCTTTGCTCCTCACTTCCCTTTCCCAACTCTTTTTTTCCTACTGCAGAATATAAGGATTTCCTCTGCTGCGTGCCTGGATAGTAGCCGAAAGGTTTTCACGCTGCCTTCGGATTGTGGGTACACGGCCTCGAATCACACCACGTCACCGAGAATTCATTTCCCTCTGTACTCGCTTTCTCGCCCATAAAAGTTATTCTAAAATCCCTAGATTTTTCTATTTCTAGATTCTTCACTTTTACCTAAGTACCCTAAGTACCGACAACTGCCTCCTCTCCCGGCTCTCTCACGCGCGGCCGAAGACTGCCGCCATTAGCTTCTTAACTTCGAAGATTTATAAAGCCACGTATGTCTAAGTACGCGTAGCCTTTATCGCGAAATGAAGACGAGAGACGGACAAACGCAAAGAACTAGTGATTAACTTCAGTAGGGTGAGTTTATTTCGCGCTAAAAGCTACCGCAAGAATGAACCAACTTGCCCAACAAGTCACTCTACTGATGTCTAAGTACATTAGCCACGCATCCTTCAGCGGACGCTACGCACCTTTCTCCTCCGGTTGGTGCCCCGTTGCTATAGTGAGCGGTGGACTCGTTCAACCAAGTGCTGGCAAAGCGTTAGGAAGAACATGGCTGCCGAAAACGAGCGTTAGCCAGTGACATTCGTCGACGGCACTCCAATGGTTGTCGGCACTTCATAGGAAAAAAAAAAAATCCAGGGACTCATTCCGTCTTACACTGGACAAATCGGCGCCCATATTCTAGGAGCGAAGTAGAGGCGTACGAAGAATGCGCGTGCCCGTTCATGATAATTTCTGTTCACGACAAACGGGGCTTCCCTGACTGTTAATTTAACGTTGTTAAAACGAACAGACCTACAGTCCTGGTCAAAAGTTCCCAGGCCACGCTTCCGTAGAAATACATGGAATAGTGGCCTGGGAACTTCTGCCCCCCCCCCCCCCTTCTATTGTACACAACCTCCAGAGCAAAAAGCTATTTTCAAAACCAAAGTCCACGCTCTAAGGTAAGGTGTCATTAACCGGCGGCGAGTATACGGTAAGGGAGCGTAGCCCTAGAGGAGGTTGTTGCGCAAAGGTTTACAACCCAGGCCACCCACGTAAGTTCGACCGGGGTCCTAGACACTGGTTTGACTAAAGCAAGCAGCGTTGAAGTGCGTTGGCCTTGGGGGCTGTGCCAATATGTGTGATATAGAGTCGGTGTGGTACAACACAACTAGCAATGAGGTGTATGTGGGGCATGATTAGTGCTTGCCCCAAGCAGCACGTTATCTATTCTCGAAAAGTATAAATTGGTTTAGGAAGTTATGGACCAATCCGAGGGATTTCAGGTGGACTTTCCATTCCTGGTGGCGTTCTACGCAGTCCACGGTCGGAAGATAAACCTCAAGCCAACCCTGGAAGTATATCTAAGTATGTCTAAGACCACCAGGTTACTCAGGCCTCAGCGTGGGTCCGTGCGTTGCCCAGAAAATGAGAGCGATCTCTGGTCCACTGCAGGTGGGCTAATACTGCAGGATGAAGATATCCACAAGAAGCGAGCTCGGCAAGAAAGTTAGGAGGGAGTGGTTGTGGGGCAAGGACCACAGGGCAGCCTGCGAGTCTTGTCCTGACCATCATTTCACGAGGCGTGCTCATGCTGAAAGGTGGCTTCGCAGCAGCGTGGGAAAACTGCCGTGAAACCACCTAAACAGGGGAAATATCTGCTGTGACACCATACCGAGGTTAAATGTAAAATGTCATTTTTTTATGAAAGGGAACACGCGATCGCGTGACCTGCTCTCTACAACGACTGCCTACAGTATCTTGTAGCGCCTGTCAAGCGGCCATAACTCGTTTTGTTTGCCGATAGATGACGCCAAAGGCAAACGCCTCTTCTTTTGCTGTCGGTTGATGGTCCTGTAGGCAGCCGCCACAGAGCGAAGGCCATGCGCTCACGTGTTCCCCTTCATAAAGGGCAATGTACGCATTACCTTTACCTCTACAATAATTTTTTTATACGGGATTAACAAACATTTTTTGTTAAGCCAATTTTCTTAAATCCTTTCAGTCGGAGATTTCAATTAACCTCAATTTTGTAGGTAGGCCAGTAAGCAGCTCATAAAGTCCAAGATAAAATGTTGTTCAAGAGCCCATATTTACAATCTCCTCTACGTGTACTGCTAACCTGGCACAAACAACTAAGCGACGTTATATGTGAACAAAGAAATTGCAGAAGCGGTTGCACTGTTCATACATTTCACTGCATTTTAGTTGTAAACTTGCATTAAGGCTAATGGGCAATATGTTATCCCATCTAAGTACTTAAATAAGTAAAATGATGAAACTATAAAATAAAAATTCTTTCGGGCATTAATTAATCTTGAGAATTAATTGGCACAAGTTTTCGTTTTCATTACTTGGTGTATAATGGCGTAATTGTATTTTGACTGTGTTATAATATGTACTGTAACAGCAATCTGTATTTACTCCTGTGCACAATTTTCTATTATGTCACAAATTTCTGTTAATATGCCTATTTAGGGGATTGCATTGTATACTATATTCCTCTCACCTTATGCCTCTTCTGGGGCCTGTGAGGTATTATTAAATAAACAAATCGAAACATGCAATTTTTTTTTACTGCCATAATCATGTGCATCCTAAAATAATAAATCCAGGTACTTTTGTTAAAACAAATTTGGCCTATAAATGGTTAACACAGCAGAAAGCTTACTGGTCTACCTGTCTATTCACAGAATAGCATTGCGGGAAATGCCATAAAACAATCACAATTTCTTTTAGATACGACTATGACTATGAATTCGTATACGCACACCACATGCTGCAAACAGTAGGAGGCGAGAGAGAAAGAGAGCAAGTTTTGTTTGTACGCGGCAGTTTACTGTGCATGTGCCTCAACTTACGTTCTGCTACGTGCAACTCCTTTTACCTCGTTAGCAGCAGAGAAATGAGAAGGGATGGATAAGGATAACAAGTATGAGGACTAACTTCTATGGGCAAGAAAGCATCAGACTACGTACAGCAAGGTGAAACTCTATAAGGCTCTTCTGCTAAAGCTGTGTCAAATACTGGTATTTTTTACTTAAATAAGATTTAAAAAAATAGGTTCTCCTAAGACCACTAAAAACATGCTTCATTCGTCACTGTGATTTAGTCTTTCAATTTTCACCAAGATCTAACCACTTGTTTTGGCCAGTCGTCAGTCAGTCCCTAAATATAGTAAGTCTTAGGCTTGCGCAAATAGTGAATTTTAGGTTCGAAGTGAATAGCGATTTTGCTAGAATAATTTCAAATAGAATAGAATATGAAGTATAAAAAATGGCCATATTTATCATGACCTAACCAACCTGCACAATATGTTTTTAAAATTGAAGTAAGGCCTCTATGGAAGTTCTTTCTTTTCTGGTTCAAAGGAAGTCGAAAGAACTTCGAGATGTAGCTGGATTTGACTTCAGTAGGATGCAAGTGATAACAGCTGTAAAATACGTAACATTCATTACAGTAAGAGTGTATAAGTCGGCAAAACAAGCTTTTAAGCTTAAGAAAAATATAAATCAATTTGAGGAACATATCTTCATTTAAAAAAGGGGTTTTCAACAGCTTTTCAAGTAGCCATGGAACATGCGGCCCATCTCCCTTATGTCCTGCGTGGGAAAGGTGATGTAGCGCATGGTCCTTCGCTGGCTGCAAAAGCACCTCGAAGAAACAGATCAGATGCCGGAGATGATGTGCGGCTACGGGAAACAACTCAGCACCCAAGACGTGATGATCCCACTCCACGAGCTGATCGTCAAGCAAGCAACGAGGCACGGACTGCGTGGGATACTTGCCCTCGACCTGAAAGGAGCCTTTGACGTGTCGCATGCGAGTATGTTGCAAAATCTGAACAAAACCAGGTGTGGCCGCAAGACATTCGGCTACATAAATGACTTTCCGTCAAACCGAACGACGGCTATCAGAATAGGGGAGGAGACATCGGACCCTGTCGAGCACGGCGATTGGGGCACCTCTCGGGAATCGTTCCTGTCGCCCCTACTCTTGAATCTGGTTCTCCTGCCTCTGCCCAATCTTCTCAAGCAAATCGAAGGTGTGGACCACGCGTTCTACGCCGACGACATCACGTTGTGAACGGCCGGAGCCGGGTCCGATGCCTGGGCGGAGGAAGCCTTGCAGCGGGTGGCGACGACTGTGCACGAGTATGCCAAGTCGTGTGGACTGAGCTGCGCTCCCCAAAAATCGGAGCTGCTCATGATCCAACCAGGAAAACCCAAGAGGGAGCCGCCGCCTAACGTGACTATCACCATCGATGGAATGGCCATCAAAACCAACACAGCAAATTAGGATTCTCGGTCTACTGCTTCAGACTGAAGGGGAAGGCTTAAGCCACCGTCACAAAGATCAAGACTACAACCGTACAGATTCTTGGCATGATTCGGAGGGTATCTAACAGAAACCGAGGCCTGAAAGAGGACGATGTCATGCGCTTGGTACGTGCATTCGTTGTGTCGCGGGTTGCCTACTCCGCCCCATATCTCCCGCCGACGAGAGCCAATAGGGACACCCTCAACACGATGCTTCGCAAGGCAACGAAGCAAGCACTGGGTGTACTAATATACTCGTCTACGCTAAGATTGCTAGATATGGCCGCCCACAACATGATGGAGGAGCTTATCGAATCCCACCTCTCTAATCAGAGAATCCGGCTCAGTCACAGGGAGCACGGACGAACCGTCCTAGGCAAGATGGGATGGCAGATAGAACCAGTACCCATCGAGGCGCGGCCCTTCAGGACGACTGGAAAACAATTCAAACCAAAGCCCTTCACCGGAACATGACACCGGTCAAAGACGACGAGAGGTGCACCGCGCAGGCCAAAGCCATGGCCCGAAAGCTGGAAAAGAACCCCAGGATCATGTACGCGGACGCCTCGCTGCGAAAACAGTGACCGTGTGGCGGTAGTGGTTACGCCCACTGACAGGCTAATCGTCAGCGCGTCCCTGAGGACAACAGGCCACACAATTGCAGAGGAAGCTGCCGTGGCCCTCGCACTCGTACAGCCGAGCATGGACACCGACTCAAAGACAGCCTACGAAAGCTTCCGCAGGGGGTAGTCTCGTCCATAGCTCGAGCCATTCTATCCAAGTGCAAACCTCCGGGAAGAGCCATAGAGCTCGTGTGGGTCCCGGCTCACACGCAGGTAGCAGGCTATCGTGCCCGAGAATTGTCAATCCGGGCCGAGCATGAGCCGGAAGAGCTACCCCACCCGGTTCAGCTTTCGAGACATTACCCAGATGTACCGAGAGGAAAGGTGCAGACTACCAGAACCGCACCCATGCTGACCAGGAAACAGCAGATGATACTGTGTCGAGCGCAGGCGGGATCGCTTGCGCATCTTGTACTGCTGAACCGCATGTACCCTGAGATACAACACGCTGTCCGTTTTGTAAAATAGGAAATGGCACCCTGCCACACATCTTGGCAGAGTGCACAGAACTCAAGAAACCCCCCCACCGTCCCTTCCCCCAACACCCCAAATCCCCAACCCCTTGAGCGATGGGAGACCTTGTTTTACAGCCCTACCCTACCAACTCTGCGTGCACTCAGAGACAGGGGCCAGGAGCTGCTGGGTACATACGGGTCACGCAACTAAGGAACCACCCTGTCCGATGCCTGCACGCACTACCACTGATGTTGGGCTCAATAAATGTTGATTCATCATCATCATTCTCTCGTCCCGACGAAAGCCCTTGAAGTAAAGCCAGAAGACATGGCATGGGGAAAGAAAATGTGTCGCATGCACATCGTGACCTTGAGCATTCTTTCCACGTTTATTTGAATAAGCGGCTTTTCAGTGCGATCGCGCATGTGTACGTGGGCAAGTCGCAGCAGCCCCAGTAACGACCGAGCACCCCATACTCAAATCAGCCATTGGCTTCTACAATCGATGTGACGAGCGATTTTTGACATTGTGGAGTCATCTGCCAAGAGAAGAGAGCACTTTTTATCTGGCTTTGAGAATTTATTGTGAATCCCAGGTCGCGAGCTGTGCTATATTCAGCACACGTTTTTTCAGTAGCCTCTACTACCGATCGGCAGCGTTTGCCGACTATGCTCGAAGAGTGTTGCAGGGCTCCTTTGAATTTGAAGTCTGGCTTCGCGGCAAAGCAAATTTCTCCTGGATAGGTACTTTCACGGCTTAGCACCGTTACAAGTGGACTAATGTAGACCTATTTGTTCATATCAAATACTTCGAAATATTCGATAATTTAAATTCAAATTGAATACTCTACCATTTATTTGAATATTCACACAAGCCTTGTAAATTTTAATACAACACGTTTCATCTCCGAGAAGTTTTCCTGGTCTTGCTACTAGTGTACAAAGTTCCTTTCTTTTCACTCCGTACAACAGGTGACATTTGCAGATGCCTAGTTCCAGTTATAATTGTATCCTATCGAAACGAAACTACTGCTGCCAGGATTGAACTCTCAACCTTCATACTTCGGAAATTATCTGGGTCATTATGAAAATATTTACTTTTCTGTATAACGTGACAAAATTTGAACATTTCATGATCATTCAATGAAGTCACTATTTGCTTAGAAGCAGCTTCCAACCTCACATTTAATATACACCCATCCCTTCAGCTGACACTGCTCAGTTGTCTTCAGTTTAGGCTGAAAACCCAAATAGTTATACCGTAGTATTCAGAATTGGAAGATTAAATTAGCTGCTGCCAGAAACTGACTAATTACCCAAACCAAACTTACCCAAAAATATATGCACACAAAATGGACGTTTCAATGAAAATTTATTTTTAGCAGTTAAAAAAATGCACACATGACTGTTGCACACCATCATGTTTCCTGGCTTTCATTACACTTATTGCCCTCAATAAAAAAAAAAACTGTAAGCCTCATGACAGTTCACAACTCTTAAGGGGAGATGCTACTTGACTTTTTAATATATAACAGAGCAACAAAACATAGATCTGTTTACAGAGTGTGATGCTGTCAAATACCTAGCGACATGTTCTATAACGAGTTGCAGAGTTTTAGTTTTGTATCGCAACATTCAGTAAAATGTAGTTTTACACCACAACTGCCCACCACAACTGCCCACAACTTGCTTCCGAATATTTTAATATTGACTCATATTTCTCCCTCCAACTGTAGAATGACGAGAGCTTACTAAGGAAGGCACATAAAATATATCACTTGAGGCCTTATATGTTAAGGCATTAGAAATTGGTTATTCGAAGTTTCTTAAATAGTATATGCAATATCCTTCAAAGGAGATAACAGAAATCCTCATTATATGAAACACTGAAAAAAATTCAGATTCGACACCATCCTAGCTACCTTAATGGTCGAGCTTCTGAAATTGCCTAGTAGCATCACGACATTTCATTTCAAAGGTAAGACATAAAGCTTGTTTACAGGTAAAAGATCTTTTTATTATTACTTCTTGCATTTTAAGGAAGCTTGGGAATAATGGTTATCTGAAAAGTGCACCTTTGGTGAGCTCACAGGAATCGCAGTGACAAGTGGCCAAGCTGTATTGGCAAGGGAACTTGAGACGAGTAATTCAACTGGCAAAGTAATTCATTGGCAAAAAAAAAAAAAAAAAGTGAAAATCTTTCAGCAGCATCTCCCCTTCAAACAACAAGAACAAAAAAAGAAATAAGTGGCACTGTGAAAAGCACTGGTGCCAATTTGTTTGAATATAAATACAAAAAACACTAAGGCTGGTCATGAAATGGTTACAAGGGCACAGATGGACACGTGGCTGGCACCGGCCTCCATACAGCACGACCAACCCTGAGATGCGAAGCTAGGCGGTGGGTACCATCGCCGTTTTTCACCAACTGAAAAAGCAAACGAAAAATTTACGCATGACGTACATTGCACACCCGAAAAATAAAAATGGCAAATGCAGGGAAACTAATTTTTTTTCCCACATAAATGTCAAGTTCTGAATAGTATAAAAAGCCTCTGCCCAAAGCACCCCATCATTTTCAGGTACAGTCGGAAATGGCGTGAATTGAAATGCCAAAATTGGGGCTTGTTGAGACCAACATATGGCATTGAACTTGCCTGCTGCTCCATGCAGCCTTTGAGATCAGAAGGGTTCCACAAACATTACAGGCAATACACCAGGTGCTTACGTGTCGTCGAAGGCTTAGCAACAAAATAACTATGGAAGTTTCAGCCTCACAACTTTGCTAACCTTTTTTCGGTGGTTTCTACACCACCTTGTAACACAATTAGCCAGGCGCAGTTCTGCTGCAGCTGGGGTCTAATCAATGAAGCAACACTGGTTAACACTTCGATGTAATGACTGTGAGCATGTAGAAACAATTAAAAGAAGGTACAACTACAATGCTAGCTTGATGCCACACAACAGTGGAAAAGATGAGCGCAGTCTTGTAGCTCCTGCACGTGGGTCACAGCACAAATTTCGGCTGTGGCTGTAAAAGCCGGAGTTTACAGGTGAAAAAGTAGAAATTGCATAGACTTCAAAAGTATGTACCATAATTACTCGAATCTAACGCGCACCTTTCTTCCGGTTCAGCGAGTTCATAAATCGCAGTCGCCTTAGAATCACGCACGAAAAAAGAAAATGAGTACGGACATTCTATTGCCATCGGCATTTCAAATGGCCGCCCCCTATGTGCGTCGGCATGACACGCCGGCCATTTCTGCCTATGTGTTTCCCATGTGCGGCACTTCGTACGTGTGCTGAGGAGTTCATCTTGTAGTGCATTAGCATCGACGGCATGGACGAGCTGACTCCAAAAACTCAAGTGCACCACGATGCTGCTTTTAAAAGAAAAGTCATAGCGTGTGCCGAAACTGACGGAAATCGCGCCGCATCGTGGTCGTTCGGAGTTCCCGAAACAAACGTGCGGGATTGGCGGAAACAAAAGCAGAAGATTGTCGACAGCAAAGCTTCACGCAAAGGCTTCAGTGGGCCACAGCAGGGTCGGTTTCCGCAAATTGAAGAGCTGCTCGGCGAGTATGTGCTTGAGCAGCGAGCGGCACAGCGGCCCGTGACGATAGAACTGCTCCAAGTGCAGGCTATGCAATTAGCCTTAGAAAAAGGTCTAGTGCGGAGTCAGTTTAAAACGAGCAGGTGCTGGCTAACTAACTTTATGAAGAGGAAAGGCTTTTCCCTCCGAAGGTGAACGGGCATATGCCAAAAGTTTTGCGGAGGAGTACGATGAAAAGCTTCACAGTTTTCAGAGGTTCGTTCTAAACTTGCGGCACAACAACGGCTACCTGCTTGGGCAAATCGGGAATGCCGATCAGACACCTCTTTGCTTCGACATGCCTGGCACCACAACTGTCGACAAGAAGGGGGCGAAGCTAGCTCGCGTGCTGACATCAGTCCACGGTAAAACGACAGTGACGGCAATGCTCTGTTACACATCAGATAGGCACAAGCTTCGCCCGTACCTCATACAGTCAAACCTCAATATATCGAACGGTTCCTATATCACGTGGGAAATCACATGCATTATTGATTTTTTTATTTCGAACAAAGTTTGATATATAATGAATATATCGAACTCAGCCAACCCAAACCGCCCGCGCTCCACTGACAGGCGGCGAAGCTTTCCCGCAACTCTCGAAAGTAGGGGTAGAGCGGCGGGCTTTACGAAAGCTGCATACATCGATGGCGCCGAGAGCGCCTCTTTAACGTAGCGGCGTACGCGCTCGGCAACCTTGCGGTAGAGGTTCTTGAATGAGGAAAGTGAAGAGAAAAGCGCGATGCTGTTATTTTCTTTCAATAGGAAGGCACCGACATGGCTTCGCGCGAGGGAAGGGGGAGTGGGAGGTAAAGATTGAGGAGGAAAAGTATAGGAGAAAAAGGACGCAGACGACTGTCTCGAACGCGGCTCGCGCTGCCGCCTGGAAAGGGAAAGCAGTCAGGCGCGCCCAGCTAGCAATGGGCGCGCCATGTGCGCGCTTTACACCTGGACTCACGCCGCAGCCTTGCAGCTTGCAGTCGTTGCAGTCTCTATGGTGTCAACGGCACACTGCGCACTTCCCCGTAGCATCGGCAGGCATCGGTCGTTGTGCTCGCAGTGTTCGTGCATTCGAAGTTAGGCCTGTCGTGCGCGACAGGCCTAACTCCGAACGGCGGAGCTCACGGATGTGGAGATTGTCGCCGAGGCTACTGTTGAGAAGCCAAATGAAGACTCTGCCGAGGTGGATCCCGCAAGCGCTGATGGTGCCCTGCTCCCGACATCAGCTGAGGTCGTAGCTGCCTTGGCCCTTGTGCGCCGCGCCACTGCGGCACCGGCCTATCACTTATGGATCGCTAGACTATATTGAGGACGCAGTCGTCAAACGTCATGGCCAACAAAAAGCAGGCTACTCTTTTTCAATATTTTAAACCAACACAATAAATACTATGTTTGAATCTTCAAGTGAGTATTTACTGCACCACGCTTGAACGGTTCGTTGGTTGTTTTCAGCCAGCTGTTGACGCATTTTTTCGTGATTTTTCTATATCGAATTCTGGATATATCGAACTATTTCGCGATCGCTGCGCCGTTTGATATATTGAGGTTCGACTGTATTTAAATGGAAGGCGCTGGCGAAAGGAGTCGCCAGCACCTTGAGTGGTGTGATCGTGCGGGTCAACAAGAAAAATGGGTGCACGTTGCAATTGAGGGCACGGTAGAATTGAGTAAGTACGATAACCATGCCCACCCACCCCTCCAATATTGACTGGCATTCATTCTCTTCCAGCACACTTACCAAGCACAAAAACTTTAAAAGAATGCTTAACCATAAAAAGCATCAGACAGCAGTGGTGTGGTTTATTCAGGCAGGGGAGTTCCCTTGTCGGGGCTTACCTTCCTACACTAGCCAGACCATGATGGTCATTTCGGAAGGAGGTAGCGGACGTAGGGCACCTCCACGTCTTCGCCGTCCTTGTCGTTGCAGCACAGCTCAAACACCAGGGCACGCACGTGCGGATCAATGGGCCTCTGGGACACCTTCTTGACAACCTCACTCATGCTGCAAAAGACGGCCCTCCATGCTTCACCACAAGAGCCTCAACGACAGTGCAATCGCATAATGCTGGTCAGAGCACTTACAATCTTTGGATGGTTCGAAACAATTGTTCTATGCTTTTACGAAAATACAACAACATTTCAGTGTTAATTCGAATCTTCAACTGTCGCAAATAAAAACATGGTGCGCAAACACGAAATCAGAGAACTGTGGGTTATTAACATGAGCCACTATTGCATAAACATGTTCCAAAGCGCAGGCTAAGGTGGACCTTAAGTTTCATGAAGGTCAACCGGCAAAATCACGATGGAATCTTGCTGTACCCACTGTGTCCACAGTGCCAGCTCGGTGATTGAACAGACACTTCTACTAAAAGTGGGTTTTCTCTGCAGACTATATACAGTCGAGCCTGCTGATAATGAGCCTGCGCCTGACGCGGCATCTGTTCGCTGTATCTCGAAGTTGGTAGTAAATGAATCACAGCTTTAAAAAAAGTTCCAAGTGAAAACACAAACTTTTTTTGCCCAAAAAGTCCGTAAAGCACGTGTTTCGAAGAGCACAAGCGATAAGGGCTGTCTCGAGTTATTTAGAACGGCAGGGTGCTCGTTCGCCGGGCCCGGGCATAAGCTGCATGAGGCACTGGTTCAAATGTTTCGTTGTTCTCGCAATCCGATTCCTCCAAATCGCTCTCGCCCCGTACTTCATTCACAATGCTCTAATCCGTGCACGGTTTTGCAGTGTCAGCATCATCATCGGCCGTAATTAAACCATCGCAACAGATGTCCGCTCTCCAAGGTCGGAGTCAACGACGCGCTGCCACAAATCGCTGCTTGAGTGATCCTGTTCGGGAGCTTCAGGTATGGCGTCGGGCCCGACGTCGACCCCGTGCAAACAGTTTCGAGCGCATGTAGCCGTCACCACCACCCAAGAAATATTCACCATCTCTACAGCTGAATACCGGGACCCCCAAAGCGGCAAGTTGGCTGCCAGGTGGTCACAGCTGTGAGCAAGCGCTCTGCAACGCGGCACCTGACGTGCAAATTACGCTCAAGCCAAGGGGTCACATTTTTGACGTGTTGAACGGCAGAAAAAGCGTGCAAGCCCTCTCGTTTGCCATGCTGACCACATACGCACACCAAGAGCAATAGACGCGCACACGCGACACTCATGCCAGAATGCGTGGAACAGCTCTGGGACCGTTTCTAATCAGAAAACGAAACTAATTCTAGCCAGCATGGCTGGCGTCGTGGTGGAGACAGGCAAAGGGCTTGTGATCAAGACAGGAGGGCAGATTTGCAAGAGAGGAAAGGCAAGGAGTTGCAATAGAGTGAAGAGAGGAGGATCCGGCGGGAGGGAGACCTTGAAAGCCAAAACACACGAGAAGGAAGGAGGCAAGTTTGGTAACTGGTTTGAAAGGTTCACAAAACGTGCAATTGGCACGCACAAAAAACCTGAGAGTGCCTGCGCTCGCAGAAGTCAAAGCATGGCCACCTGGATCGGCGCGGGCGGCGGTGTTCAAAGAATCGGCGGCCGTGGTCAGAAAATAGTCTTATTGCGCCGGCAGGTTTGCGTGGCCTCACCAACTTCGACATTTCGCGATTCATTCCGCGCAAATTAACAGTCGTTTTTGCGCTTCCGCACGCGTGCGGAGGGCATGCTGAACCGAGTGTGAAGTGAGCGAGAACAAGTCCTAAACACGAAACGAATCGTAAATTATCAGAGTCTGTGCGGTGGCATATGCACTGGACGCAGACCATCGGATACAGTCTGCGGCCGATGATGTTGGCAAATGGTGTGGTCACTCCAGGCCAGCGACGCCAACGACAGACAGTACCAGAGATCAGAGACAGGGTAGATGGCCGACCGGTCTTCGAAAGATCGATGGCAGTGTGAAAACACGGGCCTCGTCTATCGAAGCGGGGTGCTCCAAGTAGCGGGGAGACAAAGGACGGAGGGGTGCGCAACAAAAAGCGATCGGGGTGAGCGACAACTAGAAGAGCGCGGAGGCAGGGTCGCCATTGAACAATAAGAATGTATGGGCACCTGGCCGATGCTTGATCGGTGGTCGAAAGTGGTTTCCTGGGAAGTCAGCAGAGCGCAGACTTCGTTTGTCGTAACCAATCAGCGGCGCTCGGAGACGTTTGGTTCAATGGCACAAAATCGCACTTACGATGTATATTTTCACGGTCACACAGATATTGTTCGTTTTAAATAACAATTTTTTGGCAATTTGAACAATTAGGAGCAAGTTCGTGGCAAAGCCCTAGATGCACGAAAAATATTCGCCAGGTAACAAAGGAGCAGACCTGAACTGTCATTCAATGCAGCTTAACACTAAAAAAGCACAGAGCAGCAGCAATAATACAGTGGACTTCTCTTAAACGTAACTTTAAGGGGCAAGAAAATATGTTCCATTTATGAGAAGTTTAAGCAAAGCCCACAAAATGAATGAAATATGACTATCTCAAAAGCACCAACTGTGGCTGACTGAACAAAAACATTTTGAAGTATAGAATACTACTATAGTTGATTAGAAAGAAAAATGTTGCTAATATTGCAGACTTGGAAAAAAGGTAGTGATAATTTACTAGGCCTTGTTCAAGCAATTTCTCACATAGGAGTGCATTGCTGAAAGGCTGGGCAGAAACTCTCTGCCACCATCGTATTCAAAGTAGTGTGGTAACAGGATGACAGCATCTCGTGCTACACTGTCAGTCATTGAAATGAGCTCGGGTTCAGCTACAGCTATAGGTTCCTCAAGGATGTCCTCAAGTTAACAACGAAACATCGATTGCTGCTCGGCGTGCGCCGACATATGCAACCAATGGATTGTCTTGGCTAGGCTAGCTTTGGCATTTGCTTCATGGTTTCTACACTGCCATTGCCACTTTTGCCGCCGTTCATAGATTTTGCCCGTTTTAGTTTCATTGAAAGGGGTCGTGAAACGGTCCCTTTACAACGACAATGTGGCACCATCGGCAGCTACATGCACTAACTGTATCATCTGCCCGAGTAGACCTGCATAGACGTTTTGCCTATCGAGGAACGTGGAACTCTATGGCATATCGAGCACGCGCAAGAGGCGTTCATCGGCGTCTGCTATACGCGATCCGCATCTCACAAGGACGCTGCTTAATACGACATCAGAGTTAGAGTTATCGCCAATTGCGTATGACAAAGAAGCTGATGAGTGTTCCAGTTGCATGCACCCGCAAGTAACGAAGAGTTCCGCGTTCCTCAATAGGCAAAGCATTACTTATGATGACGTCACCTAGTTAGTGCGTGTGGACGCCGGTGGCTTCGCATTGTCGCTTTAGAGCAAGCGTTTCATGACCTCTTTAAGGGGGGGACACGAGTCTTAGAAGGCCGAAAATCACAAAAAAATAGACTTTTTGAAGTTGACATTTCTGGAATCTGTACCTATTTTCGCACCTATCTGAGAAGTTTCCAGCTTCTCGCTTCATTATTTGTGGCGCAAAATCGATTTATAACATCGTTGTGAGATTAATGTGAGCGCAAATTCACGATGAAATTGCGTTTTTCCGCGCCGAACTGTTGCCGTTCCACACGAGCTATCGTGTTCATCTTGGTCTCATTTGAAAGGGTCGTTCTTCATCTTCAATTTCCCGCCACCGCTAGCTCGCGATTCTATTAGCTGCTTGGGGCATGTGACAAAACCTAGGCATCCGATTGGCCAAGTGGCGTTTCAGGCGTCTGCTTCACCATCGTGAGGCGCACAGACATGCGCCATTTTGTCATGGTGCTACTGACTGCCTGCGGCACTAAAGAAGTTCCGTGCTACATTTGTGAAGCGGGTGTGGCGATCGTTCGTTCGCTGTGAACTTCAGAATGAGCCCTGCTATGGCTCAGGCCGAGGATAACGAAATTGCCGCGGTGAACGGCGGTTGCCGAGTGACCGGTGTAGGCCTAACTCACGTACGAGCCCGCAGGTTGCCGACAATTTACTGTTTTGCAGCCTCATCAGTTAGAAGACTGCAAGTAAAAAGCAGAAGTGAAGCTACAAGAGAGATCAATTATTGTAGTGACGAAACAGAAGGGCAGTCTTATCGGTAAACGCGCCGATGCCGCGGTTTTCCCCGCCTCACGAAACGTCCTCGAACTGCGCGACTGGTCGTGAGCTGGAGTGCGCCGCGCGTTGACGAACAGAAAGTCAATCCATTCGCGGAGAACAAGCTAGCCGCCCGCGCAATGGAGGCTACTGGCAACAGGTAGACTGCTTTCAACGACGTGTTGCAACGTTGTCGTGGTCTCCGCTCAAAAATGAGGCAGTCTTCTGTGAAAAAGGAAACCAACACCTCGGCACTCGTCTAGCCTCGAAATTGATAAGCGAGGGAGCAAGTGTGGTTCACGACAGTTACGGGTTAACCAATTCTAGACAAGCCAGAAAACATCCCAGTGTAATTCGACGGATCGCGGATGACTTGTGCACATTCTTCGCACATCACCGTCAGTACAAACACCAAACTGATGAGCGGCCTTGCAGCAGGCAAGCACACGGCGACAACTTGCTACAGGACTAGAAGAAACAACACGCTTGTGCAAACAATCAGTCCTATTAAATTCCTGGTGCATATTGTTGAATTTGCACATTAATTTTCCAAATTTTCGTACCGAACCTGCATATAAGGAAACCCTCTTTTAAATTAATTTTTCCAGGCATTTTCAATTTTGTTATATCCAGGTTTAACTGCATACAACGTAATAAAGGTTTATTTCTAACACTATTGCAGCAGGTACCAGTAACCACCAACCAGCAGCAGCACACATTGGTTCGGCCATAAGGCTCACTGCTACTCACAGAAGCTTGAGCCGCTCCTCCACCTTGGCGGCAGGCATGAAGAACGAGTACAACATGCAGACTCCTTGAGACAGCATGGTGATCTCAATACCGTGCTCGTTCTGAGAGAGAAAAAAAGGGAGGGAGTAAGACTTCGGCTCCACTAAAGCCTGGACTTCAGGTCACGACAAAGCGAGCACAGACCTTGAAGTAGTCAATGAACTCTCGGAGCGTCATTTCCCCTTGAACTTCAAAGCGGTCCCAGAGGGTGAACTCGTGATTATTGTACTGCAGGAAAAACAAAGTGCCATGCAAATTAGAAGCCTAGTTGAGTAAACAAGGTTGTCATATTGTACACACACACACACACACACACACACACACACACACACACACACACACACACACACACACACACACACACACACACACACACACACACACCACACACACACACACACACACACACACACACACACACACACACACACACACACGATACCTGCCAACTTAGGAGCCTATAAATTCGAGATTGCCGTGAGTGGGGTAGGGGGATACCGTATCTACTCACACCAGTGCACCGTTTTTCCAGAAAATCTGGCTCCAAGTTGGGGATGCGCTTACTACGCTGGGTTAAATTTCCGAAAATTTGATTTTCGATGATAGCATAGACTAGATAGATAGATAGCATAGACTAGATAGATAGCATAGACTAGATAGATAGCATAGACTAGATAGATAGATATTCGCGCTACAGCCGAAACAACCTCCTTCATAGGCTACACTATGGCAAAACTTGTTGAGCATGCAGTCTCACATGTCCAAAAACCGAGGCATGTGATGCATCCAAATTTCCAATAATTAACATCGAAAGACCTGCAGTTCCCACTGAAATAAACACACAGACAAAAAAGAAAGCGCCATCGCAGATTTTGTATCAGGCCACACAGACTATTTGTAAGCTGAACGGTGCCAATTGTTTGATTTCACGGGTCGCTGCAGTGGTCATCTTACGTTTCCCTTTTCCTCGCTTCAGTTAATGTAAAAAGGTATTGAATTGCAACAATGCAAATACGGTAACAGAACTAGTGCTCATGCCCAAGTTAAAGGTGCATCTATTATGCGCGGAAGTACGGTATATAGAGAATTACTGCGAGACATTTGTGCCTCGCTGTAGTTGCTTCCACCCAATGCGACTGTGGAACTACAGCGTTTCAAAACATACATGTTTTCGGCATCTCAGCCACTTATCAGGTAATGGCAGTTCTCTACGTCCACACTCGTACTGTTCCTCTCCTCACACTTCGGGAACATTTTCCGAAACAACGGTCGTGCGTGATCAACAGCGCATAGCTACACAAGTTCAGTTCCGCAAGAAATCTCGTGAGGAGGCATTCGGCGCGCATTGCAATGCCATGTCAGCTCTTTTAGAAGAAACCCCGTACATTGCCCTGCCCTTCAGCAGACTGAACGTGGTTCTCATGCTTCTTTCAAGCGATGTGCATCTTTATTTGGGCCTTGTTGCCACAGAAAACGCTTAAATTACAGGTGCACATAATACAGAATCCGTACTTGTCACCTTTCTGTGAAGTCACAGCACGGAAATTCAGCTGGGTACGAGTCCAGAAACACTTGCAAGTACTTCTTTGCTTTTGACACCACCATAAAACTTCCAACTTAACTCTGGGAAACAGCCACCACAACGACATAACTGACACCTAGAGAAGTGGTGTAACCCTAGCATGTGGAATGAGGGAGCCAAGACAGACAGACGCAGAAATTGTACATTTTCCATCACCTTCGCCCAGACACGCAATACTATAGTGGCAAGAATTTACTTATCGATATTCAGGGCATGGTGACAATTAACCCGAAGTTTAGTGGCGCGTGCTCTTCTGCTGCACCGAAACTGTCACAGCAGAAAAAGCTGATGTTTGCGAGTGATTAAAAAAAAAAAAAAAAGAGCTCTGCCGTGGCGGCCATAGTTAAGGAGAATCTAGACTGTATTCGTACAATTGGAAGATTAGGTCCAAATTAGGGGGTGTCCCGTGTAATTCGGGAGAGTTGGCAGGTATGTATACACCAACAGCTAATTTGGAGTAAAGTGAAACAGATGCACCTTCATTATTTTGTTGGGAATTTTAAGCAGACGGTGCAAGGGGCGATTGCAAGTGAGCTCATGCTGTTTTCAGACGACCATAATGCTCTTTAGAAATTGGAACCGGCAATTTCACGAATAAAAATACAACTTCTGTTGCAATCGCACCATCAGCCATCGCGATCTTCGACGTACCAGCGAACACACAAAAGCACATTAGCTTCATTACAAATAAACCGCTGTACTAGTCGCAAGAAGGTTGTGGCTTTGAATCTCGGAAGCATCAAGTTACCCACCTCATTCTTCTTGGCTGCTATAGGTTCCGAGAAGCCGAAGAACGGAAGTGCTAGATTGACAAAGCCGTTCTTGTAAAGCTCAAGCTTGTTGTGGCCTTGAACCAGCTGCAAACGAGGAACCAAAAAGAGCTTTACAAAGAATCAAAAAACGACTCCTTGTTGCACTCACTGCATAGTTAAAACACAAACTGGCAAAAAAAAAGGGGGGGAAAATTGAAGGAGTTTATTTCTTCACATTACACCAGCTGCTTTCTCAAAATGACCACATGCACACATATTGAGCGGCAATAATTTGTTAAAGGAATACTGCGAAAAAAAAAAAAAAAAAGAAGAAGAAGAAAAATAGCCGCGCTACTTATGGTTCTCAAGTGTCGCAGCGTCAAATATGGCCATTTTTGAGGCGATTTCGTGAGTGGAAATGGTCACGAAACTGAAACTGAGTTATTGGACAAATATGCCATCACATAACAATAGCATTTTCGGAACACCTTCAGACCCTATATATTGCTTAAAAAAATACTTCAAAAAATTCATTTTTCGGAAATGTTTCGGCCTTGAGACCCCTTAAGGGGGGACGCGGCACTTAGAAGTCGAAAATCAGCCAAAAAATCGCATTCGTTATTTCGTTCGAATTCGGCTCCGTACCGCTCAATTCGGACAAATGCTGACGGCTGCTGCTACACAAAAGTGTGATAAAGCAGCGCTGGCACCACTGGAGTGAAACCGAAACCTGAGTGGTATCGCCATCATCATCAACTAGTGGGGGCGATCGCAGCGTCACCGAACGTCGGCGTCTTCTCCACTCAGCGCCTCCGACGCAATTTTCCCTTGTGTTGTCGTGTCGGAACCATCTCTTCTTGCGGAGTTCTCTTTTCGGAGTTCTCTTTTTCTTCCATTGTGACCGTATTTGCATGCCACCACCATCGTGCGCTACAGTGATGGCAATGCCAAAAAAGCGGCAGAACTACGACGCAAAGAACTTGGCGACAAAAGTGGAAGTTTTGGAATCGCTGAAGAACGGCGAATCGCGAGAGCAGGTTATGACCAAGTACAACGTGAAGCGGAGCACGTTGGGAACGTACGTGAAAAATGAACAACAGATTTGACAAGCCTTCAAAAGCGAGAAGTTTCATGCCTCTAGAAAGCGGTTGCAAACCGCAGCTCATCCCCAGCTTGAAGAAGCTTTGCTCCAATGGATTACTGACTGTCACAACGCGCATCTGCCTTTGAGCGGACCTCTCATCGTGGCGCAAGGTGAGAGGTACGCTGCAATAATGAACATTGAATCGTTCAAAGCGTCAGAAGGATGGTTTGCGAGGTTTCGAGAGAGACACGAACTTGTCTTCAGGAGTGTGCGGCGAAAAGGCTAGTGTTGATGAAAGCGTGACCACCGAGTGGAGAAATGTAAAGCTGCTGGAGCACATCGCCGCATATGAACCACGTGACGTGTTCAATGCAGATGAAACTGCTATTTTTCAGAGCTCTGCCCGACAAGACGGTGACTTTCAAAAGGGACACGTGCATTGGTGGCAAGAAGTGCAAGGAAAGGATAACTGTGCTTCTTGCCGCCAATATGACTGGCACGGAGCGCTTGCCACTACTGGTCGTCGGGAAGGCGCTTAAGCCATGCTGTTTTAAGGACGTCAAAAGCCTTCCTGTCGAGTACACAGCGAACAGGAAGGCATGGATGACATCGGACATTTTTCGCGGCTGGCTGCAGCAGTTGGACCGGCACTTCACGTCGAAGGACCGCAAGGTAATTATGGTTGTTGACAACAGCAGTGCCCATAACTGTACAGTGAAACTGAAGAGTATCAAAGTAGTTTTTTTGCCGCCCAACACTACGTCTGCTCTTCAGCCGATGAACCAGGGTATCATTCACTACGTGAAGTCGAAGTACCGCAAGCACCTGCTAGAGCGAATGATCCTATGCTCAAAAGCTGGAAAGTTGTATCAAGTGGACTTACTCGGCGCAGTGCACATCATTGCCCACGTGTGGAAAAACACTTTGCCGCAAGTCATCGCCAACTGTTTTCGGCACAGCAGTTTTGTGAGGCGCGAGCATGCAGCAGTAGCTGACGATGGCATCGAGGAGGTGTCAGCCGAGTCCACCGAGGATGACTGCCCGACTTTCGATGCTGTCCTTTCCACAGATGTGACCTTTCAGGACTACATCGCGATTGATCATGGTGTCGCCCCGAGTGGTCTCCTGACCGATCAAGAGATTATTAATGATGTCATGGGCGCCCATGAAGACCACGATTCCGGCGAAGAATCATGCGAGGAGATACAGCCGCGACCTCATCGCAGCTCACGGGAAGTCTCGGAGGCGCTGTTAATATTAGAGGACGCTTGCCTGAACACTATCGACAGCTTGCGTGCTGTTGGCCATTTGGAACAGTTAAGAAAAATTGTGATGTCAGCCGGAATCTTCGCGAAAACGCAGACGACAATTACAAAATACTTCAACAAATAAAGGTATGCTTCTGCAGCTTGATTTTAAACGTTTTCCCTGTTCATTCGTTAATTCGGCATTCGGTTAATTCGGACAGTTTTTCCGGTCCCGTGAAATCCAAATTAACGAGCTTTTACTGTACATTTTTAGAATCTGCACATCTAGATACACAAACTGAAAATTTCATTCAGATCCGTACATAAAAAAAAGTTGCCTATCAAGTGTAGCCTCCTCACTTAAGACTTAATATTTGCTGTGACAAAGGTACTAATGTGTGGTGCAGCTTAGTCATCAAATTTGACCTAATCCGGGTTTCTGTACCTCGGGACATTTTGCACAGGTAAAAAACCATGGTCTTTTCAGTATTAGCCACTTGCTGCGACTTGCAGTATTAAAGATCGGTCGTGTATTACATCGGCACCAAACACATGGGCAGCAGTTCAACCTTTCAGCAGCCTAGTATAGCCTCCAGCAAGCAACGCAGAGTCACCTTGTAAAGCTCGAGGCAGACGAGACCAGCGACAAGCGAGGTGGTAGTGGCAATAGCAGGTATGATCTTGCCCGCAATGAGCTTGCTGCGAAGCCGGTCTGCAGGTGCGATCTTGTAGTTTGTGGCACGCAGGTTGGAGGCTGCCACAATGAAGTCCATGTGGAAGTTTGTGTCATCATCCTTTTCAAACTCCAGGGGTGCCAGCTTCACGTCCTTGAGACATGTTGGGGTGGGCAGCTCCTTCTGCAGGATGGTCAGCCGTTCCTGGTCTGAAAACGTGAGGCCAGAATGCTGTGATGAACACTGCTATGAAGGTGCAGCTTGGAAAAGAAGCCATTTACGCATAAACACAGCAACGGGCCTGAAAGTACTAGAGAGTGCAGCGGAAAACACGGAAAAGAAAAGCAGAGTACTGTTTTACTGTTGGGCATCCAGGAACAGTAAGAGCACAGCACAAAAAATGAAAACAGAAGTAAACAAAAAATGAAAACAGAAGGACAGGTGCTTTCAATATTTTTCAATACATACTCTCATGGTGTTGTGCATGTGCAACATTGTGTTGTAAACAAGTTCAAAATATAAAATATTCATATGTATCACATGCAAGACAGCAGCACATTGCAAAAGTTGCAGAAATAGATGTTCAGACGAATGCGAGCAGATTAAAGCCTTGCTTATACACACACACTATGGTTCTTCCTGATGAACTCTTCGTTACTATACAGTAGATCTTCAGTGAACGAAAATCTCTTGAACGAAACTGCTGCTTAAATGGAACAAGTGCTCTGATATAATTGGTTTCATACTTTGATTCCGCACCCCTGCTCCACTCTCAGTAAATGCAACTCCTGTCCAATGAAAGATCTTCCTGGTCCTTTCATGTTGCATACTAATGAGAGTCTGCTATATCTACACCTCTTGCTATAGGGTATACCGTATTTACTCGCATAATAGGCGCACCCCTAGTTTGGTCACGGAAAATTCGATTTTTTTAATTCCGCGCATAATAGGCGCACCCCGAACTTGGCTGTGATCAGAAACGACTCTACCCCCCAGCGGTACAGTTGGAACGCGGTCCCCGTGCCCTGAAGAAAAAAAAGGCAAACCGACGAGCAAATAAAAAAAATTCAAAGTGCAACGACCTAACCAACATGTTTGTCGAAATAAAACTTGAAAAAAAAAAAAAAAAAACCGTCTATGAGCGAAAAAAAAAAAAAAAGGCTGTTCCATCAATTACTGATCCCCCCAAATAGCCGCGCTTTTTGGAGGTCACGTGTACAACGCCGGGGGCTCGATCGCCATCACCACCATCAGAGAAAGAAAGAAACGCCATTTTGCAAGCGGTGTGCGTATGTTGTGGTCGTGTATTGAACTTTGGTTCCACCATGGGGAAGTACGCGAGCTACACGGCTGGGTTTAAACTGAAGGCAGTGCAGTACGCGCTGGAGCACGGCAACCGGGCTGCAAGCAGGCATTTCGGCGTTGGAGAAACCAGTATTCGGTACTGGAGGGACCAAGAAGAAAAACTTAAGGCGACGAAGAAGACACGAACGGGCTTTCCGCGGTGCCAAGACCGGCAGGTATCCGAACGTCGAAGAGCAACTGGTCCGGCATATACGGGAGCTACGACAAGACAGCTGTGCTGTGTCGTTAGATATTGTGCAGACTGAGGCGCGCAGAATAGCCCGAGCGCAGGGTATCGAAGCAAAAGAGTTCAAAGCCAGCTCCGGATGGACAACTCGTTTCATGCGGCGTTATGGCCTCGCACTGCGAAGGCGGACCACCTTGTGCCAGCGCTTGCCGACTGACTCCGAATAGGGAAAAGGAGGAACAGCTACGACTTTTGTGTAAATAAATTTTACGTGTGTGTGTGTGTGCAGTTGACGGCTCTCGCTTGTTCATTAAAAGGTACGTAGGTATGTTTGTTTTATGCTGAATTAATTGGTAAACGATAAAGTCGCCTTTTACTTGACAAGTGTGCAGATTTAAAGTGCGAGAACAGAGTTGAAAAAATTTTCGAAAATTTTACCCCGCGTAATTGGCGCACCCCTAACTTCGAGCCGGATTTTCTGAAAAAAAAAAAAAAAAAAAGCGCCTATTATGCGAGTAAATACGGTATACACCCTATTCCTGTAGTGTTTGTGGACAGCTAACTATCATAGCCGCCCGTTTCGAAAGCGTCCACTAGAAAGACGTACCTGTGGGCCCTCCCATGCTCTGCTGGGCCTCGGCATCTGTGACCGCAATGCGCACCCCTTGCCGTGGCTCGAACGGTGGCACCTTGACCAGCTTGAGGACGCGGGCAATCTCCTCCCGGTCGGTGCACTTCGGAAGGCCAAACATGGCAGCCCGCAGGTTGGCTGCAGCCACTATGTAGTCCATGTGCAGAGTCTGCATTGCCAATGCACAGTTGCATATGAGCAAAGTTCCCAAAAATGTTGTTAATGTGTGTGAAAAACCCCTACAGTACTGTGCTAATGTTCCTGGAAATGTGAACCTAATAAAGCTACAGTAATACTTTTTAGTTTTAAAACCTGTATCAAGAACTATTTACAATTAATATTCCAAAGTTTCATGTTACAGAATAAGATATTCTACAAGTAGCCTTTTTCCTTAATTTCTAGGATTTCGTAGGCTGAGCACTTGCAATTATGTGGCATGCTATAATGGCGGAGGGGACTCCACATGTTAGATTCTGATCACCCAAGAATCGAGCTAACAGAATGTGGACACTATGGAAGGAAATAAAGCCCACACCCTTCCAGTTAGTTGAAAGCCGTAGCTGCCAAACTACCATTACAAGCACAGGTCATAAAAGCAACCTAAAGCTTACTAATCTCTAGAATATCAAGTGTGCTGTTGACTATCTTGCATATCTAAGTTAAAGCGTGCGAAGTGTTTGCTTGCACAATAAATGCAGTTCCAGATTGGTAGTTAAACAATTTTTACCTTCACTGTAATGGCCTCACTCCTAACTTTGCACACTATTTTGAAGAAGGGCCTCTATTTTTGTGAATGGATGTTACAATGCTTTTGTAACAAACTAAAATACAACCTTGCGCGAGTGCACGAGGTCTACACGAGAGCTATCGGAACTGACTAAGAGTTACACATGGAGCTCGGAGCACAGGGCGGTACTTGCCTCATTGGGATCAAACTCAATGGGCGTGGGACAACGCTTGGGGCCAGACCAAAACAGGGCACCCGAACTTGTAGTCTGAAAGAAGGAAACACAACAATTTTTTTTTTAGGCTGACAAATACCCACGTAACGGGCAACAATGCAAGAAAAGTTGACAAAAGCAAAACCACGTTACATGTAACCTGTACACCAACATCAACACAGCTTTCATGACACCACCAGAGCTGGTTTGATGTCTTCACGCAGCAATCCTAGTGCCAGCTAATCGCAGCCAAGACCACAACTCACTTCCTCTGTCCCAGACTCCTACGAGAGACCAAAGTTCGCAACTTGGGGGAAATAAAACACTCACCTGATCCTCAGGGAAGTTGTACAGCAACTGCCGGATCTGGTTGTTGTACTGGTCCTGGAAACGCAGCCTCGCCCACGCCACACAGTCAGCGAACGATGTCGGCCGCTCGTCCACCAGCATTTGCTTGACCCCTTCGAGCACCTCGAGCTGCAAGGCGACAACACCTCTCAAACACCGTAGTGCACAGAGGTGTAGCAATGTGCCGCATCCACAAAAACAACTTGGCATGCGCGTGCAAGTTACAGGAAGTCTTCCTTACTTTCAAGAATGTTTGAAAAATAATGGGCTATTGCATTCATATCTAGCATGACAGTTTCTTTCCTAGCAATAGAAAGCAACCAGTCCCTTGTAGCTGCTGGCCCTCACGGTTAGCTAATTTTCACGACCCCCCCCACCCCCTGATCCTTCAGCTGCCTTGCCTAACACTGCATACTATCCCGTAGTAACCGGAGTGTCTAGGCAACCATCATTTCCGAAACCCAAGCTTACTACTAGTTCTTACGGTAAATAAACAGTGCAACGGTAAATAAAACGGTGCAACAAGACATACCGGCTGGTTTCCTGGAAGCTTTAGAGTCTTCTCCATGAACCTTGGATCTCTAAAGATGGCCGTGAGAAATAAAACGACAGTGTTAATAATACTACAGGGTTCGGTGGTCTCTATACAATGGAATGCACCTAATGAAAAAAATGTACTAATACGGTTCTCTGAATAGACTGGAAGGTGCTATTGGCTCAGTCTAGCCAATCAGTTCACACAGGAAACAGGATGCGTTTTGTGGGATGGTCGAATCTTATAGCCTCCCAGCATCGTTGTCCCAATACTCCAATCATTAGGCTTTTGTCCAGAATGAGACAGCTGATCAAGCCCGATGACCTGTTGGCATAAAACTTCCTGGCAAGCGATAGCTTGCTACAGCAGTTGGGCCTAATTGATCGAAGTTTATTTACAGAAACTGTGCAGCAAGCACTGTTTCTGTGCTTTCTGCTTTTTGTGCCAGCAAAAGCAACACTTTGCACATGAATAATGCAAACTTCCTTCATGGCTGCCATATTCTGTGGCACATTATGTTTACAAAGGGGCGCGCCCTTTGAAAAAAAAAAAAACACAAAATGTCGATTTTTGGAAAACCACATATACGGGTAGTATGTTTATACACTATCTGTTCTGTAAATATCAATGTTTAATTCATTGCAGAAGTACGTCAAATTATATAACATGCCGCAGCAGCTGGCAAGTGGGCAGCGAGCACTGTAAATACCACAACTTCGCAAGTATGCCATTTCCCAACGCGGCCCAGCACCGCCATATTGGTCTTTTTTTGCTCGAGAATTCTTGCTCTTTTTTTTTTTTTCACCACTCGCGGCAGCAGCAGCGGCGTGACTGAAGCAGGAATCGCGCATGATTAGAGGGCTCATGAAGTCTTAAAGTCTGCCGTGGCTTGGATGCAAAGCCGCGATTGGAAGAAGCGCGAGCCTCTCGAGGGAGTGGGCGATGATGCAGCTCCTATTGGCTGCTGCGCGCAATGACGCATCTGTTCTTCCGGCTCGCCGTCTGCCCCGGCGCCGACCTTGCAAACGCCGGTGTTCTCCAAGTGTGCTTTGTGTGTCCCGTTTTTTCAGTCTTTACGAGACGATCTTTCGCTGTGTTCACGGGACACTGATTGTTGTTCTGTCACTAATGGACTCTGCACGCGTTGTGTTCAAGAAAGCGCCCGATGAAGCTCGTACGCATGACGAGGCTCGTTCACACGCTAATGTGTGGGCGACAGTCGCATCGATACTGAGCAGCTTCTTCGTCTCAAGAAGACGGATGACTGCATTGCTGCTTATCGCGACGTCGACATTGCTACACCATCGGTGCAACACTGTCACAAGTGAGGCTGGTGTGGTGTTTCGTGCTCAAGTGCGCCTGATGCGTTGCGCTCGCTAACTGCAGCGATTACGGCCCCGAACAGTGCGACCGCATTGTCAACTGTGCATATTCCAACACGTTTTCGGACGTGCGAGGAGCTAGCTGCAGAGGATAGCGAATGTTGGAAACCAACGGGCAGCGGAGAGATACCCTTTCCGTGTGAAAAAGGTTCAAGAACGGCTCCAACACAAGCAGGAAAGGCGGAAACGGAAAATAGTAAAGAACGTGTCTAGCTACATTGCAGGGTTATTTTAGACCAAAATATGCGTTTGAAATTTTCAAAGTTTTCTCAGAATGACTCTTTTGGCCAGTGAGGCTGTTTAGTCTGGCGATATCTCTGCAACCGTTCATCTGATTTCTATCAGATGTATTTTATTATGTACTCTAATAAATATCCCACACACTGACAGAGCCATTTTAAAAATTTATTGCATCTGTAATGTGTGATAAATGGTTAAAATTTCATTGATAAATGCTCAATGGCAAAAAAAAAAAAAAAAACACCAAATCCAGTATTCTGCTAAACATTTTCAGTAAAAAAAAAAAAGGGGGGGGGGGGGGGCTCTGTTCTAGTATAATGCACCCGTCCAGGAATCAACAAAGTAAATTTCACGGTGCTAGCAGATTTATTAAGTTCACCAGAGCCTGACTGAAAAAACCTATGCAGACTACAGTATAACCTTGTTACAACAGACGTTTTAGTGAAGAGGATTTTAGTCTGTTGTAAAGAAAGTATGTTAAATCCATGTACTGTTACATTAGACTTTTATGTGATTGCATAAAAAGTCTGTTATAACAAGAGAGAATTGCAAGTAACACACAACACGATTGACTAATAGATTTATTTTAGATCTTTTGAAGAAAGCTAGTCAGCCTTGCCTGCACTGTGTGGCAGACAGCTTTAGACACTACAGTCGAGCCCACATATAACGGCCCTACTTAAAACTATCCCCGTGACCGCGAAAATATACATTGGTTCAATGGCACAAAATTGCACTTACAACTAACGTCTACGAGCGACACTGATCGGTTACAGCAAACAGGGTCGGCACTCGGCTGACTTCTTAGGAAACAACTTTCGACCATCGACCAGGCATTGGCGAAGTGCCCATACATTCTTATTGTTAATCGCCGACCCTGCCTCTGCGCCCCTCTAGCTGCCGCTTTCCCCGACCGCTTTTTGCTACGCACCCCTCCGTGCTTTGCTTTGTCCCCCCACTACTCTGAGCATCGCCAGATGAAGCCTATGTGTTCACACTTCCACTGATCTTTCAAAAACCGGTCGGCCATCTCCTATGCTTTTGATTGCTGGTACTGTCGCAGTCTGTTCACGGGAATATTTCGCGAACTGGCGCCACGAAGCCACATCAGCAGGGTCTCTTAGACGTCTGAATATGAAGCTTCACGGAGTCGAAACCTTTCGGGTTGTAAGTCACCTGATACTCTATTCGACAAGATCGTCGCTTTGGCATTGACAATGATGTTGACCGTCTGCTTCGACAAGCCATACGCCACGGCGACGCCCACCTTTTTTTCCTTTTCAACTTGCTCAATGATATCAAGCTTGTCTTTCAGGGATATCTTCTTACGCTTCGTCGCTTGCAGTGGCTTACGACGTGCGACATTGGCTGATGTGCTCAGCTCTATTGGCTCAATCACACTGTGAGAGGACTAACAAAACATCAAAACAGCTCCAGTTGAACAAATCTCCTGCTGTCAGCGCCATGCCGACAGTAACTTCTATTCCGAGAGGGGGCACTACGAAGCGAGCACTTCCTACAAACTATTGCTTTAAAAGCTTGCTTTAAAAAGTATTGCTTTAATGTTATTTTTTTAGTCAATAGGCAGACTGTTTCTTGCTCTGATAACACTAATCATTAAAAATTATGCATCCATATTTGTACAATGCATTAGCTATTAGTAGTAGTAAGCCTCGTTAGCCAAAAGCCAAGCACAGCCGTCTCAAAATGGCGGCCACCTGTGTTGACACCGCAGGCACATTGCTTTTGTCCTGGAAGTATGCTAAGCGATGTGAAAAGTCCGCTGTAAAGGAGTGCCGACTACTTTTATGGCCTCTTATTTCAGTCAATCATGTCCGAATGTCCGTTGTACCCCAATCCGTTGTAAACAAATCTCTATCAATGGTACAGATAGGGAGATCAACATAATCTGCAAATTGGTACGTAGTATCCAAATGTCTCTTGTAAGCAGATCCGTTGTAAAGAGGTTATACAGTATCCTGATAAATGGCTGTAACTTGGGAACCAGTGAACCTAAACGCATGAAATTTTGTGGCTATTCAAAAGGCTTTATTATTAGCCTACTCTGAAAATTTCATTAGGACATCTCAACAAACACGAAAGTTGCCCTTCCATGATAGGCTTCCCTCTTAATGTACTGAAGTAGTGAAAAATTATAGTATAAACTTTCAATGTGTAGCAAAAAACCAAATGCAGAGATTTGAGGTAGAAAAACGTTGGAAACTAATATTAGTCACCCCACTTCCTTTCAAAGGTTTCTCTCTCCCACACCCACAAACCTAATTCTAAGGCATTGAGAGTGACATTAAAATTGGAAAAGGAGAAAGCACTTACAAAATAAAGTGACAGGCACAGTGGAATCATACTCACTTCAAATACTGGACAGAATTCTCCGCACATTGCCTGAACAAGCCTTCGAACTCGTCACGAGCCCACTGAAAAGAAAAGAAGCACAACCATTTTAAAAGCAGGCCTTCATAGGACGCCAACACTATCAACTCCTAGTACAATATATTGTGCCAGAAAAACACACTTGGACGCACGAAATCACAATGGTTTGTTCTCCCAGTCTACGGTAAAAGTGAAATTGTGGCTTCAATAGCCCTAGCTACAGGAAACAATTTAGATTTAAGCTCTTTGGGGAAGCTATGAAGAGATAGGAGCTGCAAAGATATTTTACAGAAACGATTTCTCCTTTTTTGCTCTTCTATAAAATATGGAAATGCTAGGTGTAGTCCACGTCCACAAGCATGGTTATACATTGCAGAGGCAATAGCTGTCAGCCTTTTTGCCCAGCCTTCCTGCTGTGCATTGTGGAGCACAGCCCCACCGCATGAGCTACATACTCCAAGCAGCCTCCACTACACAATCACCACATGTTCTGGAAATGGATCCTCGCACCATAATTTCAGATTCGTTCAGATAGCCCTGTCGACATGATCAAAGAAAGGGTGTCACTGACCTGCAGCGTGTGCTCGATGGCATTTGGGAAGTTCTTGAGTGTGCAGATGGGTATGGACTTTTCAGGTGGATCCTGGGATGATGAGTACGACTCTGTCAGGTGAGGAATCACCACCTGCACGTTGCCCTTTGTGCCCAGCGTGCCAGACTCCAGCAGGGGCTTCCGGTAGTAGACACACCGCCGGTCCATGTAGATACCTGCACATTGCGTGTTTCAGAACTATTAAGAACTACACATAATTACAAATCAAGAGCACAGGAAAAGCAAGCAGAAAAGGTGTCTGTTCCTAACACAAATAACGTAGACCCAATACACAGAACCTTAAGGGACAGAGAAAATATGTTCCATTTAACAGGAGTTCCGTTTACTGAGAGGTGAACATGGGTGAAAAATGCAAGCCCGAAACTAAGCATTGCAGAGGCAATAGTTCTGTGGGGGGACGCGGCACTTCGGGACCGAAAATCAGCCAAAAAATCGAGTTTTCGCGGACCTTCTTTTCGCGTTCCCGACATCATTGCGCACCTATTTACAAAATTTCATAGTCGAATACCATCAACTTTTATCGTTATTCAACTTTAAAAAACCGAAAACGGGCGTCCTGCCCTTTAAATTGAGGGCGAATAGCGCAGGTTTCGGCTCTACGATACGCGGGAACTACGCGCTCGATTGGCGCCATTTTGGTCTTGTTTGAAAGAACGCGTTTTCAGCTGTTTTTTTTTTTTTATTCAGTAAGCAACATTGAGCGTTTCCCCGGCTCGAAAAACGGGGCCTCAAAGACGAAGAGCCGCGCTCACTGCCATTGGCTAAACGGCGCACGTGACTGAAATGGCGCTTTCCGGTTGGCTGGAAGCTCGCGGCTTGCGCCTGCATACGCGACCCGACGCCATTTTGAAAGGGTTACCGCTGTGATGCCTCGAAATCGGCCGAGCACTCTGAAGCTTCTGATCGTATCGCCATGCCTGGAAACGCAAAAAAGTATCGGACCGTGCACGCATTTGGTCGCAGGAAACGCAAAGGTCGTGGGAGAAAGTCTACGAAGTCATCAGAGCCCTTGGTTGACTCCGACGAACGATGTGTCGACGCTCCGCGGCCGTTCAGCGATGGTGCGACCGAGCGCGTTGCCTCCGACGACGATGACGGTGAAGCGAACTCCGGACGACTACGAATCGACGCCAAGGTGGTGACAAACGCCGAAGTTGAAGAAAATCATGCCCGGGAGAAAGCGACGCTCGACCGGCTTTCATCGGCGCCAGCAACTGCACGGAAAATTGACTTTTTCACCGCGAGTTGTAGCGAGGCAACCGCACAGGACTGACCACGCTGCTCCTTATCTGCTTATGCATCTAGATATCCTAAACGCGATAATGGGCTACGATCGTCAGAGGGGATCGGGACTACGGACTTGCCGTGAAAGTGCTAGTGCAGTGTGAAAGGTGCGGCGAGATCGCGAATGAATGGACTTCGCCCCGCGCGAACGGCACGAAAACGTGCAATTTGTTTGAAGTAAATCTTCTCGCTTCGAGGGCGATGGTGGCTACCGGCAACGGCCAAACGAAAATGAACGATATTTTCGCAACAATGGGCATCTCACACCGCGGTATGCACCACAAGACGTTTCAGCGGCATTTGAAGAACACGCTGGCACCCGCTGCAACGCGAGCGGCTGAGTCCGCTATGAGCGAATGTGCGGAAAAGGTTAGAACAATTTATGATGACTTGTGCTTCGGCCACCGGGGCAATATTGCCGTTAGCTACGACGGCACGTGGAAGACGCGAGGCCATTCTTCCCACATCGGCGTGGGCACAGTTATCGAATTATTTAGTGGCTACGTGTTGGACTACGTCGTTCTTTCCAACTTTTGCCTAGGCTGAGAGGTGGGCCCAAAGCCTAGTAGTGAGGGCTATCAAGAATGGAAGGCTAACCACAAATGCCAAAAATATACGAACAGCAAAGCGAAGCAAATGGAAGTGGAGACGGCTCTAATTCTATTTCAAAGGTCGCTTGAACGCCATGGCCTGCGCTACACAACTATGCTGTCTGATGGAGACTCTAGGACATTTTGCGCCATACAAGACGCCAAGGTGTATGGTTACATTGACATGCAGAAGGAAGACTGTATTAATCATGTACAGAAACGGATGGGCACCGCATTGAGAAACCTGGTGCAGAAACAAAAGTGCGATGGGAAAAAGAGGCCTTGGTGGGAAAGGCAGGCTCACAGGTGAGCTGATCACCAGGCTGAGCACATATTATGGCCGGGCTCTGGAATCGCATGAAGGTGACGTGGGCGAGATGCAAAAGGCTGTGATGGCCACATACCGCCACGTCACCTCCACTGATGAATGCTCGGACCACAGTCTGTGCCCAGCTGGTGAAACTTCATGGTGTCGGCACAATGCCGCAAAAGCAAAGGGTGAGCCCGACCCCAGGCATGCCTACAATCTACCGAAAGACGTGGCAGAGGCATTACTACCGGTTTATACCCGGCTTTCGGAAAGAGCCCTGCTTCAGAGGTGCGAACGCGGCAAAACGCAGAACTCCAACGAGAGCCTACATTCGGTAATCTGGAGTTTGGCCCCCAAGGAGCACCATGCGTCCCTGTTCGCTGTTGAAGCAGCTGTTGCAGAAGCAGTGCTGCGCTTCAACACGGGCAATTTGAATTCTGCAACGGCAATCTTAGGTGAAATGGACATGAATGCGACAAGTACTGGTGCCAGGAGAGCGAGAGAAAAAGACCACCGTCGCAGCATTGTCTCCAACAAGAAAAGAACAGCCTCATTGGAACTCCGGAAGCTAGTGAAGAGGAGGCATGAGCACAGAATGCATTCAGACTATGCTTCTGGTGCGTTTTGAGGTTGTCTTGTTGCATCTTCTGCAATAAAAATGTGTGCCCACGTTTTTTCTCGATTTCTCAAAACGACAATTTTCATGTGCTTCCCATTATGCCGGAGCAATATCTCTTGTTCTATCTGGGTTATCATTACGATTTCTTTTTGTTTCGAAGATAAATGCAGGGGATGTGTCGTAAAGTAAGTTTTATTGTAATAATTTTTGGAGAAAATTCTCTAAATGGATCTTTTGTTTCAAGTGTAGATGGGGAAATTTTTCATGTCATATTCAACATCCCACAACTTTGCTTCGAAATAGCCCAGAACAATGATTTATACTTTATTGCACACTGTGAACATACCGAATTGGTTCTATAGGTTGCACATCAATATCCAAGTTACAGTTAATTAGCTAATTAGGCCTTAATTGAAAAAGACGCAGTTCATTACATCTTTAAAACTAATTGTCACAGCAAAAAAAGAATTAGATTTTTGAAATCAGCAGTAAAATCTACATAGGCTCTCCAAATTTGACTGAGGTACTCGCAAAAATAAAAGAGTTTTTGGAAGGTGTAGCATCCCCCCTTAAGCAGTAGTTCTGTCTAACAGATTTCCGTTTACAGAGAGTCTACTGAACTTATTCTGCGCATGTAAGCATTCACATAAATGGTGTTTCCTGCACTCGCGTGCAGCATTTTTACTCTCTGTGGTTCATGTCTTTGGTAAGGATGCAATGTAAAGTGTGTGGTGGTGCTATAATCGGACTCCGCTACAACGAACACCGCTTCAACGAAAAATTCACGATTCCCCGTCAGTAGTCCATAGAAGTCAATGTATAAATATTGTCGCCACAGCGAACACTTTTTCTTCGATCGTCCCGCTTAAACGAAATTTTATGATGCAATTCCAGGTTCAGATACTTATTCATATGCAGTAAACCCAATCTTTAACACTTCTATTCATTTTCAGAGCCCGAAAATGCGTCAACGAAGTCTAAAACACGCATTGGCACCACCAGAAACCGCCACTGTTCAGCAAGCATGTGTGCTGCCATTGCTCGATAGTGATCGCAACGAGACTGCCATGCTTTTGTTTTGCCACTGGCTTGCTTTTGAGTTACAGACGATCCGAAGCTGAAGCTCAGTTCATGGTTTTCTTCTCACAGCTGCTGGGTGCAACTGCGGCACGATGCCTTTTCTGATTCCGATGCTTCACACTTCGTAAGTGTGGTAACTAATCAGAGCGCATTATCAACAAAATCAGCTAGCCAGGAGTGATGTACGATAAGAATGGCATACAATAATGCAGAAATCGCCATGGCTTCGCTATGTGTGAGTGAGAACGTCGTCGTGACGCTGCTGGGAAAGAATAGAAAGCAGCGGACATACTTTTGAATTTTTAGAATAAACTTTTTTTTTTTGTTTGCTAGCTCAGATCAGATATATTTTTGGCTGCTTGGGGCACATGACAAAACCTAGGCATTCGATTGGCGAAGTGGCGTTTCCGGCGTCTGCTTCACCATCGTGACGCGCAGACATGCACCATTTTGTCATGGTGCTGTCGACTACCTGCTGCAGTAAAGAATTCATGAAGCCGGTGTGGCAATCGTTCGTTCGCCATGAACTTCAGAAAGAGCCCCACTATGGCTCAGTGCAACGAGGATAATGAACTCGCGGTGGTCAATAGCGGTCGTCGAGTCAACGGTGTAGGCCTTGGTCACGTACGAGCCCGTCGGTTACCGAAAACATAACTGAAAGCGGCCATGTATTGCAGTCTCAACAGTTAGAGGACGGCAAGTTAAAAGCAGAAGTGAAGCTACGAGAGATATCAATCTTTGCAGCGGTTGAACTTAAGCGCACTCTCGCTTGTGCCTCGCTTGTGCGTGAACTGCGTGACTGGTCATCAGAGTGGAGTACGCCGCGCGTCAACAAACAAGGGAAAATGAATGTTCGCGGTGAACGGCTCGCCACCTGCGCAATAGAGGCTACCGGGAACAGGTAGACTGCTTTTAATGACGTGTTCACAACGATGTCACGGTCGCCACTCTAAAATGTGGCAGTCTTACGTGAAAAGGAAAGAAACACGATCGGCAGTCATGTAGCGTCGAAATAGGAGTGAGTGCACAAATTCGGTTCGAGACATTTGCGTGTAACTCATTCTGGACAAGCCGGAAAACATCGCAGTGTCATTCGGCGGATCGCGGATGACGTGTGCACGTTAGTCACCGTGAGCTCACCTGCTGACAAGGCGGTGACAATAAAGAACAACACGCTCATGCAAACAATCAGTCCGATTACATGCCCAGTGCACATTAACTAAAAGTATGTGTGCCATGATTTTGTTTCTCGAAACTGCAAAATGAAGTCTTTAACAGTACTTTTTTCAAAACGCAGATTTTGACCACTTCTTTTGTTTGCTTGTTCTGTAAAAGTGGACCTAGGACAGCTAGAGCTGCCATTTTTGCACAATGTACCTAAATTTGCACAAAAAACAACGCTGACAGCAGATCTTTATGTGCGGCTCCATCTTTTTACCGTTTTAATATAAATTTTTTTGTTCTTGATTACATGCAGTGAACTTTATTGTGCTGTAATTTGAGAAGTACTTGTTCAATTTTCCGTCAGCTTGCAGCGTTGCACTCCTTAGGCTTTCTAGTATCCATATATATGTTAATGGCTATGTAATTCTGCGTGCATACATTTTTACAATTAAAAGTGTTAGCCTTATTTGTTTTTCTAGATTTTTTTCAAAATGGCAATTTTGTACACCCTGCATGACAATTCCTGCAATATATCGGAAACTACTACAGATAGCAGAATAATTCTTTTTGCAGAATGAATGAAGCTATATGTTTGGAGCACACAACATAGGAAGCAGATTTTAATATCTCTTAATGCAAATTTTTTAAATTAGTCTTGTGTGACCACACCATGGTCACATTCAGAGCTATCAAGTTTAGTGTACTGTAATGTAAGAAATAATGACCCAATCAAAAAAGTGCTTTCTATGTTGTGTGTCTTATGCTTTCTAGTGTTAATCCCTATGTCAGTTGTAAACTTCTGACTGGTGGTTATTTTGTATTGTGCTGAGAACAATAGAGATTGTTATCTTGATTATTTATTGAACTAATGAAGCTACAAAAAAATACCTACACCTTTAGAATCAGGAGAACAAACTGAGTAAGCACACCAACTCGCATCATATTCGGTTAAAATATAAAGGAGACATCTCACAGACCCATGTCCCCCCTTAACACCATCATCATCATCATGGTAAGCGCGGTAGCGCCAGCAGCGATGCCTGGCAGTGAAGTTACCTGGGTGGTTGTAGTGAACGATTGTCTTCAGCAGTGGGACCATTGGTGGATAGCACCGCTGGTCGTTTTCTGTGGGCCCTCTTGGCCATAGAGTTTCCTAAAATTAACTGTAGGGGACTCTGGATCGTTCAGTGACCATGGGAATTATGGGTAGTACACGGATTTGCCTAGGCTTCGTACTTGCAGGCAGCAAATTGCACTTGTTGCTTCGTTTATTGCTGTGCTTCGGTTTTTGTTTCGAAGAAAAGAACAAACCTTTTTAAACTGTGACCAGATTTGTAAAGGTAAGCCTAAAAGAATACGGTGGTGAAGCACAACCGCTGAACATTTGCCGATTTTTGTTTAGAGAGGAAACGGCTCCAGGCCGCACAAACACACACGGAGCCAGAAGTAAGAAAATTAGACAAATCTGTGTACTAACCATCATTCCCATGCTCACTGAAGCGCCGTGCATTACAGCTTTCATAGACACTAGCGCCAGAGTTCCCTCTAGTGTATATTTAGGAAACTATGCTCGTGGAGAGTATAGCATTGGTGATGCCACTTTTGCGTAAGTGTGTTTGTTTTGTTTGAGTGCATTGAAATATTGTGAGGTTGTGTTTAGCATGCTGATCACAAGTTATTTATTCATTTATTTATTCAGTTATTTATTCAATAGAGTCTGCTGTGTCCATTCGCTCCGAGAGTATTGCCTCAGACCTTACAAGTGGCCCGCTTATTCCTATCGGACAGTCCGAGCAATAAGCAGGAATTTTCTCGGCCATTAAAACTGGTCAACACTGCATTGAAGAACACCTAAAAGTAGTGGATGCAGAGCACTGTTACATTACAGCCGAAAAAATTCCCCTATCAAAAGCATTTCTCCTAACTACCACCTTAGGAATACGCTTGCCTGCAACAATGCAACCAGCTAGTACTTCATAAATTATGCACAATTGATCATATGTTTGTCCTTCAACTGCTAAGGAAATAAACCTGTGCACATGATTACGAGGCATGCTTAGTGAAGGGCTCAGAATTCGACCACTTGGTGCTCTTAAATATGCATCAACACTGTGCAGTACACACGCCTCTTGCATTCTGAACCCATTGAAATGCAACTGCCACGACCAGGATCAAACCCACAACCCTTCAGTCAGCAGCTGAGCACCATAACAAAAACAATCCTGCAGTGGACAAGTGCACACTTGCCTGCAGCATGCTAAAGAGTCTCGGTTGCTAAGCCCAACATGATGAACTTCGCTCCATTCGGCGCAAATGGTAGCAAGTTGAAACAAGTTCAAAATCACAGGTGCGCAAATATTCGAAACTTCAAATATTTTAGACAAGTAAAAGAGCTTAGCAAATTGTATGAAATACCAAGCTATTCCAAATGAATATAGGAATACCGGAGAACCTCGGTGATTGAAATCAACTATGCATCACATAGCTGTGCTATACAGTATCTCACAAAATATGATGCACAAATAGACAAACAAGCTTCATTCACACGAACCAGAAAATGAAAATGTAACCTCCTTACAGATGACTCATTTAAAGGACAAAAACTGCTCCCTCGGTGCATGTCTCTGATATAAAGGGGTTCTACAGTTTAGCAAAAATATTTTGGGAGCACATGCAGGATTTAGTGTTCCAAAGCACGGGCTTGGGCAGATGCAAACAAACAAGCAACCACCAGCAAATGCGATGGACTCTCGTATATTCTCCCCACTGTTTCCAGTGCCAGTCCAATGATAGAGGAAAAAGCACTTCTACTAAGTGGGTTTTTCACTAAACACTCGAGTAAATTGTCAACACACAATGCTTCTTTGCAACAAAACTTGCTTATCTCAAAGTCCTCATAGAAGTAATAATAAACAAGATTGCAACGAAGCACGCCATGCACCTATGTTGAACTGGAACCATTAAAAACTCAATATTAGAAATATAGTTTCCCTCGCTTCACAGAAGAACAGATATTTCACAGAACATTTTTGAAGTCTTAGCACTGCAGGTAAGCTGAATTGAAAGGCCATGCGCTTATTAGAAGTGACATTTTGCAGGAATAGATACCCGCATTTACTCGCGTTGACGCCGATTAGGGGGGAGGGTTCATTATTTGGGTGCAAAAAATCGAAAGTGTCATACCAGCAAAAATTTCCATTCACAGTATTCAAAAACTGTCCAACTACTGCTGGTTTTCAATTCAGGGACAGGACTATGGAGCCTCTATTCAATTGATTATGTGGGGTTTAACGTCCCAAACCACTATATGATTATGAGAGACACCGTAGTGGAGAGCTCCGGAAATTTCGACCACCTGGGGTTGTTTAACGTGCACCCAGATCTGAGCACACAGGACTACGACATTTCCACCTCCATCAGAAATGTAGCTGCCGCAGCGGGTATTCGATCTCGCGACCTGCGGGTCAGCAGAGAGCTTCTATTTGAGGGCTTCGCTCTTCACAAAGAAAAACTGGCCTTGTTGCGGCCTGCGAAATACGCAACATACCTTTTTTTGTAGCCATAAGCTGTACACGCACTATTAGTACAGTTGCGCCACACGTGCCAAGACACCTGCCGCACACAAGCAGAGGGCGTAAAAGAGTACTGTATGCACTCTCCGCACAGCTGTGCTGCATGTTCCAGCACGTGTGGCACGGCTGTGCAGATAGCGCGTGTACAACCTAACGCGCATGGTCAACCAACCTGACCGGCCATTTTGCTAGTGTACTGGTTGGTTGATTGTTTAAAAAAAAAAAAAAAAAAACCGCAGCGTCTGATAGCTGCGCATGCCCGTCTCAGGTTCCTGTAGCACCATTGGTGTGGTTCCACTTAATTTTTACTTCGCTTTTCCACAGCCGTGCTTGCGTGGTACTATAAGCTGGCGGTTTCTTTTGCGCTTGACAGATGGCGCTCTGCAGCGTATGGCACGACTTTTGAAATTCGATTGATGTCCATGCTCGCAACTGTAGAGCACAGTTGTTAAAATATGTTAACTTTTATTGCATTGCTATTTTGCGACATAATGCCATGGTTTACGTTGTTTTGATTGTCAATGGCACTGGCTATCATGCTGATGAAATGCAAATACATTCAAAAACAATTTTTCTTTTTCAAGGACTAAGGTAGGGGGTAGATTCATTATGCGAGTGGATTCATTACGTGAGTAAATACGGTAATTGGCACATTGACTTTAAAGTAGCAGTTACAGATACCCCGCAAAAGCAAACTTTCGAGAATATGCAACCAATTTCCTTGCACCGAATTTTAAAGATCTATTCATTCAGACCCCCCCTTTACATATGGGTTCCCTTGTTGCCTTATACAATTCAATATTTCATCCAAAATCTTGCTCTTCGATATTTATGCAACTCTGATTAAAAAAAAAGAAACTTCCAAGACATTTCTTATAAACAGTCTTAAAAAATCAGTTCCCTGCTGTATATCACTGGCCATCCCTGAACTAATTGCAGCATAAATGCACTGCTGCGGGATGAATAACAAGCTGCTGCGGGGAGAATAACAAGTTGAAAGTGATTGAGCATGCACTAAACAATGGCAACAGGGCCGCCGGTAGGCCCTTTAGAGTCGACGAGTTTTGTGTTGACTGCTGGTGCCCGCAGATGAAAGACACCAAGACACGGACCTTCCGTATGCTTATGACTGGGATTGATGGTAAACTATTTCGTCAGAAGGCAACTGCGGACGATTCTGTTGCATAGCCATAAGCCTTATACAGAGGTTCTACACTTACCTTTTGTGGGCTCCGGTTGAGCGACGAACGCTACCGCTACGCCCACAAGCTTAGCGTACAATATTCCAATTCTCCACTATTTGCTTGGACCTTTTGTGTCTCAAATAAATATTGCCTTGTGTTGAACCTGTTCTTTGATATTGTTGAGGTAAGTTTTAATTAGCACTTCTCAAAGCTTGCTGTTAGTTGCTGGCGTGAGAATCCCGATTTGCGGTCACTTTTTTGCTCTGAACGTTTTCGTGGAAAGTTTTCCCTGCGTAATTATCGCACCCCCCCCCCCCCCCCGCATCGGTTTTCTGCCAAAAAAAGTGAGAGGATTATGCGAGCAAATACGGTACTCAGAGTGCAGACCTCACTGCAGTTGTGTCCCTGCAATGCAAAAGGCAACACTCACGTGTGTCCACATTGTCCAATGCATTGGCCACACCATCCAGGGCCTCAAAGAAGTCGTCCGTGTAAACGTGCTCGGTGTCCGCGCCGACCCTGTTTTCGTGTGCGACAATCTTGACGTCAGGGTTCATCTTCTTCACAGCACCTGCAGCTGTGCCCGCCTTCATACGCTGTGCAAACCGAAAAAGGAGAGGGAGAAGGTGCTGTCAAGAAGCATGAAGGCAAAGCAAGGACACCTGCGTGTAAAACTGTACGAGAGAATCTTAAAGGAATTTCACACCCATGAAGCTGTGAAACACATCCAGTCAGCGAAGGCTGCACTACTGGTAAACTCTATATATCGCTTGCGGGACCCTTATCCGATGAGCACTCCCATGGTTGCTCAGATCTTCCCCTCACTTGAGGGTGTAGAAAAGCTGCATAGCGCTTGCTGTATTGTAATTACCCGAGATACGTTGGGATTATGCAAGACTAATATAGAAAAAAAAAAGTTATTGGCTGGAGCATCTTTGACCAACTCACTCTTGACTAATGGTTCAACCACATCTGAGGTGAAGACCTCTTCATGTTCAAGCCAGCAAAGCCAGAATGTTCATTTTATGCCCCTAAAGAAAATTCTTCAAACGACATCAATTACTGTCCATAAACTCAATAGTAATTTTCCAAATCGTGCATCAAAATCAAGCTTCTACGAGGCCTAATACTAATTAGCTGTTCACCTTAAATGTAGAGGACTCTGCACATGCCCCATCTAAAGAATCTGCGTAAAAAATTGTGCACAATATGTGCGAAAGCCACTGGTGCAATCATGCTCCAGAGTCATTTGAGAAAAATGCAGACACAAACAAATCTGCGAATTTCATGTGACATGCAATGCAATGAGTATTTACTCACCTACTTCAGAGGCACATGCCCCAAGAAAAAAAGGAGCAAGGTCTCTCAGAATCGGTGGGCCAAACGAAAATTTCAGGGTTGAATGAATTATCAAGTGTCTACTGTATTGCGAATAGACAGCTGTAACAATGAAGCCATGCATACGCACACTTCGTGTTACTGAAGCGCAGGCGATACACTACCACGAGCCTGTATACAGGATGCACTTAATGACCTAGTTTCAAGCTTTGATATGATAAAGCCTAATAAAAGCCAATACAAAAGAGGCCCACAATAACAAAAACAATAACAAAAAGCACTCACGCCGACATCCCATGGCCGAAACAAGAACTGCCTGTTGAGATTTGACCGCTCAATGACATCCATGTCCGTGATGTAGATGCAACCATCTTCGGCTCCCAAGCCCATCATGGCGAAGTTCTTGAGGAGCTCGCAGCCGATGGCACCAGCACCAACCTGCATTGGTTGTGGTTTGCTCAATAAAAATAACATTGGGCAAAAAATCCAGAAACTGTACTGGGACAGTTACATGACCTTTTCCCTTCAAATAGCCATCACGATGCCCGTCATAATACAGTGCTTTCTCGTTTTTTCAAAACATACGTGTGATGTCCAGCGCTGTGAACACTACTGATGGAGTCATTCCTCAAGAAAAGGCGGGGAGAAAATGGCAGTCCGGTGACCAACTCCAATACTTAAGTTCGACTGTGTGGATCGTAAGAAGCTTAACAATATTAATTCCAGCTGTTTCATGTCGAACACCGTGAAATGACTAAGGGAAATGCTCCAGAAATAGTGACTGCCTAGAATTCTCCACAAGCACCACGCGCCCTCAGCATTCAGCTTCCACAGAAATGTGGCAACCATAGCCGAAATTTGATCTTGGAACCTACAGGAGAGCCCTTGTGCATTTACGACTACCGCAACAGGTAAAAGTTTAACGAATGGTGTAGAGAAACTGAGCTCTCACCAGGAAGTATTTCTGGGCTCCCAGCTTCTGCTGCACCTCAGCCCCGAAAACGCAAGCCTGCGCACCGTACCGGCTGTTCACCTGCAAGGAAATGTGCCCATTTGCCGACAACAGTCTTCCACGTCTTTTATAAGGGGGGTTTAATTATAACTGAAGAGACCCACCAGCGTAGTGGCACTCTCTTCTGAAACCGTCCCCGACTGCGGCAGGCACTCCAGTGCATCAAAGTAGAACCACTGCTGGATCGGGTTGAACTTTCCACTGCATGCCTAAACACACACACACAAAAAAGTGTTATACCCTATTTACGCAACTGTAATGCGACGACTAAAGCAAAGGGTCACTTTTCATAACATCTAAAAAGGACAAAAAAAAAAAAGAGGAAGAAAGTGTTTCGATATCAGATTGTAACACCGAGTCAACTTTAAGGGGGCAGACTTGTCTTAGACATTTTTTTGTTTATTTCTTCAGTGATCGCACTGCACAGGATTATTCAGTTTTTTTTTTCTGCTGATTTCAAACATTTAATTAGTTTTCCTGTCACTCATCTTGTTCCTGAGATAACTTTAGTTCACCCCTATTGCTTAAGGGCACCATAGAAAACAAAGTGCTTAATTAAAAGTGTTTTAAGATATGCCAATAAAGATTAATGACTACAGATTTAATGTATGCAAAAGTTTTTTCCTTTTAGGCCTTTCTTGGTTATTTTGAGTAATTAAAAGGCTTGTGCTCTAAATTCTGCTCTCATACTTGCATTCTACACACATACAGATTTATATTGCAGAAAGAATTGTTGTACCTGCCCCAGCTGCAGAGATATTGAGGCCTCAAAATTGAACAGTCGTAAATTTACTTTTTTGAGCAAAATGAAAAAAAAAAAAAAACTGAAAACACACAGCTTCTTCAAAAAGCAACAATCATGGTGTGCATGTTCTGCAATCCTCATAAAAGGTGCTGCAGGTTCTGCATGTTAACAGCAACAAAAATCTGGACAGCTAGAATGACATACAAAAAAAATTACCACTTCCTGGTGTGTGAAGATTTGCAGAGATAGAAAAATACTTGAAGCAACGAAATATGGCAATTTTAAAAAATGAATTTTTTGCCACTTTTTGATCCTAAAAACCAGTCTGCCCCGTTAAGCAGCAAAAATGCAGAAAAAAACAAAACAAAAACATTGTCGCATTCAAGTACATACTTTGACTACCGTAAATAATAAACAATACATCTCTGAGCGAGCCACTAAAAGAGACAACAAAGGTAGGACATGGACCTTTTCAATTTCACGCTGAAATACTTATGCTAGTCAATGCCCCCCCCCCCCCTTTATGTTTTTTGACTACATTGCAATGGTTAATGTTTTTCGACAATGATTATTTGCCTGGCTTCCTCAAACACAATACAATGAACCTTTACTAAAAGAATTATGCAGGTACGTTGTACAGATGCTGTCAAAACTAGATATTGTAGAGGATGTGGCAAAAATCCAGCGAGCACCATTGCCGATATTTTTTTCTTATTTTCCTGCTTATTATGAGTTGTCTTGCAGCCAAAGTGCTTTTTTTTTTTTTGGGTACAGCAGGAAATTTATAATTTATTTTTACAAACTGCAGCCTCAATTGCAAAAGTGGGAAAAAAAAAATTCTTGAAATAGTAGAGAACATACACTTCCAGGAAGCAAATTCCAGGTTTTCATAGTTGAAGGGAAAAAGCTATGTTTGAACATGGCAGTGTGGATGAAAAAAGTTGCAATGTTAAGGGGAGACACTGGTCTTAAAATGTATTTTTTTAATTTCGGGTATTTACAGCCGAAATTCTCGTTAATATGCATTTCTCACAGCTGAAAACAAATATGCACTTGGTGCTCAGCTGTCACTACCAGGTTCTAAAGTATTGACTGTCTCACAAACTTACATTCTGCCCCCTGTTTAGTCTGCTTTCTCATAGAGGATTGCTGCAAGTTAGATATGACAGTGTTCTGTAAATAACAGGGAGTGCAAGCAAACCATCCTTTATTTTTAGCTTCATTGGTTCAAGAGTTATGACCTCAACAAGTAGACTAGTCAGAAATCTGAAACCATTGCTTAATTATACCACTAATGAAATCACTGTTCTCAATGAAATCCTCATAACTTTTTGGTCTTGTTGCACTCATCAATGTACAAGCTTTCGGATGCTGCAAAAATTATCAAAATCCAACTACTAGATCAAAAGATACTGTTGGCAATGGCTTTGAACGCTATGAAAAATGTTTTGAAAAAAACGAGAAGTTTAGGGAGACTGTGAGCATGTATATTCAACAGGCAATGGTGTAAATCACTGCAGTAATGATGCTAGAAGCCACCAGGGGTGTAATTGTCATCATTCTTCGTGCGCTTTCTTTTCATTGCAGGCCAGATGCTTCCATGCATACAGCGTTTTCACGGTGCTCGCGCAGTTGTCAGTAACGTGCGCAGCAGCTTTCTACGAGGCAGGAATCATTCCCACTTTCATGTAATCTTTATACGTCTTTGCATCTCTGTGAAACAGTGAAAAAAAAAATGCAATTCAACGCAGTTTGTCTGTTTGCTGTGCCGCGAGCACCACGAGCATGTTGATCTCTGAATGGGCCGCGCGCCGCATCCCTCCTGCTCTCTGCGAGCTCCATACAAATTTCAGTTCCCCGCCCTCATCATACGTAAGCACAAGTTTCTTGGCAATGCCATATTCTTTTCAGAAATGCTGCCAGGCCCGCCACACACACCGCACTTCATACACTGAAGCAGTTCATTCATTATCGCTAAACTTACGATGGTGAATGGCGTTCCACTGGTCGCGGTCCCTTCAGAGTCGAAAAACAGACCACTTGCGTTATAAGGCTGACGTCGACGAAAGGTCTCTTTGAATGTCACTCACACAACAAGCAAGGGCCACTTTTTCAGCGTCAGAAACCAGGGGAGTGCTGATGCGCAGGTCTCGCGTATGATTGTTGGCCCCGGCTACCACGTCCGTGATCGCAGGAGCCGCGTTCATGATAGCATTGGCACAGCCAGCTTTTTCCGTGTTCTCGGCGACAGAGGGTTTCACCTATGATGCATGCTCTCAGACACCGTTTTCGCTTTTTTTTTTTTCAAAACGCATGAGCAGTATAGAACTTTCGATAATTGCACAGCTGTCGCTTAGGCCTCGTCACAAAATGGCGGATTGCGCACCGCTGTTCAGCAGACGAATCCTTTGACATCCAACAATGAACCAGGAACTGCCCCACATTATAATAGTAACGCTCTAATGATGTGCGAGTATTTGGTTTTTCTTTATTCGCGATAGCTGCGTTGTTGCTAGAAAAAAAAGCGTTCTGCTAGGAACAGACAAAAGAAGAATACGGCTTGCAAATGAGACCAAAATGGCTGCGCTACTTGGCGTGGTTCTCAGGCACCGCGGCGTCGAATATGACTGAGGCCAAATTACTCGACAAATATGCATTACAGGGCAATAGCATTTTCGGGACACCTTCTTCAGACCCTATCATGATTAAAAGAAATACTTCAAAAAATCAATTTTTCGGCCTTTGATACCAGTGTCTCCTTTTCAGGGCATAGTCACTCCTCATAGACAAAGATCTAGAAAACATAAGCGATGAATGTAGTGTTGAAGCGAGAACAATCGATTAAATTGTGCAGAAATTTTAGGCGTTCAACATGGCGACGCTTCACAAGTGTAGCGAGACCTATCTGGAGAAGGAAATTCGTTGGAAAAAAATCCCCATCTTTTTTGAACAGATTTGAGCTTTTCGATGTCACATTTCTTATGGGGGTTCCATACCAGACTACCGTATTTGAAAATAAGGTGCATAAGAGTTTTGTGCGTAAGCAGTTTGGTTTCCCGAGGAGCAAGACGGAGATGTAAATAACCCACACTCTTGAGGGCTTTGTTACATGTGAGATCAATATGTTTGGACCATGATAAATTATGTGTCATAAGGATATCAAGGTACTTAAATTCGGAGATCTTTGACAAACTAACATTGTTGAATCCTTAGCCAAAAGTCAACAGGCACGAATGTCTGGTAAATGACAATGATTGTCTTGGAGAAGTTCATACTAATTTGCCAAGATTTGGACCAGCTACAAAAATAAGAAAATGAAATTAATTCACCATGGCTAGAGAAATACTTGCCAAGACGTTCCTTTATGTATGGAGTGCAACATCATTTTTTTATCATGATGTAAAAGATTGCCCTCACCTTCATGATCTCCTGCGCAGCGATGCCTCCAATGACTGCTTGCATGGGGCAGAGTGAGCCACTGGAGACGTGGGCCAGACCGGAGAGCAGCTTCTCATCGAGGCTCTCCAGCGGTTTGGCTGAAGAGGCATTCTTCTCTTTTGCTAGGGCCACCACCTCAGCTGCATCCTCCTGAGGATATCAACCACCCAAGCCAAGCACGTGCATTTAAACATAACCAATTCTGTCGATACTTCAGCAAACCATACGTGCCACCCATTGGGCTTAAAGCATGCTAAATTAATGAGTTTGCACCGGGAAAGAAAAGGGGAGGGGGACCATGAGCAGGATTCACTAGGTAATGTGCAAGAGGAAAGGGGCTGGGGGGTGGGGGGGCAGTCGCAATGAGCTGCTAGAGAGGAGGCTGGGTATTGGGCAATAGGCGTAACTTGCAGAGAAATGTTTAACTTTTATACAGTCGCTGACTGTATATGAGGACTCTGCGGGAACCACTAAAAAAGTAAGAGCAATAGAGTAAAAAAGAAAGGGGAACAAACAAACAAAACAAAATGTGCTACAGTCGAAATCTGCTACATTAAATGCTGCTGCAACAAAATTTTCGCTACAGCGAAAAATTAACGGCTCCCTGTCGGCACTCAATAGGAGTCGATGCATACCGTAATTACTCGAATATAACGTGCACCTTTTTTTCCGGTTAAGCCAGTTCATAAATTGCATGCGTGTTAGAATCGTGTACGAAAAAAAAAAAAAAAAAAGGTCATTCTATTGCTATCGGCATTTCCAAAATGGTCACCCCCCACGTGCGTCGGCCATTTCTGCCTCTGTGTTTCCCAAGTGCGGCCCTTCGTACGTGTGCTGAGGAGTTCATCTTGTAGTGCATTAGCATCGACGGCATAGAAGGGCGGACTCCAAAAACTCGTGTGCATTACGATGCCGCTTTTAAAAGAAGTCATTGCGTGTGCAGAAACGGACGGAAATCGAGCCGCATCGCTGTCGTTCGGAGTTCCCGAAACGTGTGAAGGGGACTGGCGAAAACAAAAGCAGAAGATTGTCGACAGCAAAGCTTCACGCAAAGCGATAGTTACAGCGCGAGAACAAAACGACGACACAGAGACAAGAAGGACACGAAAGACACGAGCTGTGTCGTCGTTTTGTTCTCGCGCTATAACTATCGTCATGCTGTACCAACTAGCCCAAGCTGCCACACTTCACGCAAAGGCTTCAGTGGACCACAGCAGGGTCGGTTTCCACAAATTGAAGAGCTGCTCGGCGAGTATATGCTTGAGCAGCGAGCGGCACAGCGACCCGTGACGACGGAACTGCTCCAAGTACGTGCTATGCAGTTAGCCTTAGAAAAAGGGCTAATGCGGAGCCAGTTTAAAGAGAGCAGGTGCTGGATAACTACCTTTATGAAGAGGAAAGGCCTTTTCCTCCGAAGGCAAACGGGCATATGCGAAAACTTCCCGGAGGAGTACGATGAAAACCTTCAGTTTTCAGAGGTTCGTCCTGAACTTGCGGCACAACAACGGCTACCTGCTTGGGCAAATCGGGAATGGCGATCAGACGCCTCTTTATTTCAACATGCCGGGCACCACAACCGTCAAAAAGAAGGGGGCGAAGCAAGTTCGCGTAAAACTACAGGTCCACGGTAAAACTACAGTGACGGCAATGCTCTGTTACACGTCAGATGGGCACAAGCTTCCCCCGGACCTCATATCTAAATGGTAGACGCTCCCGAAAGGAGTCGTTTTTTCGAGTGGTGTGATCGTGCGGGCCAACGAGAAAAATGGGTGCGCGTTGCAACCGATGTCTTGCTTTTTTTTCTTCATCGTTGAAACCGGGTGCGCGTTACAATCGAGGGCGCGGTAGAATCGAGTAAATACGGTAACTTTAAGAAGAGGAAAGGCTTTTTTCTCCGAAGGCGAATGGGCATATGCGAAAAGTTTCCGGAAGAGTACGATGAAAAGCTACCTGCCAAACCTGGTCATCACTTCAAATGTGAAATTCTGCTCTTAGTACATGATGCTCTCAATCTAAAAGAAAAATCTTAAGGGTAGCAAGAACTACTACACACTGAATAATGAGCTGTGTGAACAGACAAAACAGAAATGCAGCTTTCACAAAAAAATTGCGTCCCACTAACTTATGATTGAATGTCCACAAGGCATACAACGAAGTTTGCTATTATCCATAGCACTTAGTGTTCCAAAGCACGGACTTGGGAAGATACAGCAAACAAAAAACATCCGCCAGCAAACTGCGATGGAATGACATATGCTGTCCTTAACATTCCTCGTGCCAGTCCGTTTAGAGAGGAAAAAGCACCTCCACTAAATGGGTTTTGACTAAACGCTTGAGCTGAACAGTCTCATACCTATTGCCAGAACACTAAAGCGTTGTTTCTATAAAAGAACTTGCTTGCAAACACTGACACGCAAGGACAGTTTTCTCTAAGTTAAAAATAGAGCCTCATTATAACAAACTTGCACATCTTACACAAAATTAAGTTCGTGACACCCAAATATTCATTATAAATATATATTCCTAATACGGTATCCATTGCAAGACTATCCTTCCTTTACTTTGTTATAACCAATATAGTGTTATCCGGGTTTCTAATATCAAGCTTTGAGTGTAATAAAGGAGTTCTGTGAGTCATCATTGGTTTTCCTATAGCCTGCAAGTCAACACTGGCAATGCAGACAGCTCACAGTAAACAATCGCAGGCTTTCTGAGATGGTCCCACTAATTTGAAGACTCTGTACCTTGTTCCAAGGTCGCGGTAACCGGGAGTGCTTTGCCTCGAAGGCGTGAAGTGCTTGAAAGCCCAGGTGCAACTGATCTTGGCGGTCCATCTTTGCGAAGTCCTGAGATGACGTACTCTGGCTCTTCGAGGGCATCCTTTAGAGACTTCTGCAAGGGCAACATGAAGGGAAAGCGAACTATGTGAACCACACGGCGATACAAAATGCACATAAAGTACTGACAGTGCTGCAAATGAGAGCATTCAATAGAAAAACCAATTAGCTTTATTATTTGGAATGTGACAACTTTGATAGCTGTAATCATGTTCTGTAAAATGTGCATGCCCATCCTGTCAAATATATAAGTAAAAGACAGTTACGGGGGGACGCGGGTCTTAGAATGGTGAAAAATGGCCAAAAGGTCTATTTTGAGAAAATGCGATATTTGAAATTTTTAGACTAATAAGCACATGTCCTCAAATTGTGAACGCTGAATTCGATCAGTAAATGGATTAAAATTGATTATAAGTCGCCACGGGAGCCGCAAAACAACCCACGGCAGCTCAAATTCGTTCAAACATCCCGCGCACGCCGCCGGCGAGGCAGTCGGCCGATCGCCGCCATCTTGGGCTTGTTTTGAAGCTGATTCCTTTGTGCGCATTTTGCCACTTCAAAATGGCGTCGCTTAAACAGAGCGGCTGCCCTCGCCCTTTTTCCGGAGCCCCCTTACGGGCCGCTGATTGGCCGGAGCACGCGCGCACCAGGAGAGCCCTCTGTTCCTCGCTTCCCATTGGCTGATGTGGCCAACGTTGCCCGCGCTTTTTTTTTAATATTGTTCCTTGGCTGCCGGTTCCCGTTCGCGCTCGTTGTTCGTCTGCTTCCCGCACGTGCCTGCTTGTGCTACGCGACCGACTTTCCGTCTTTTGCCAGCATGATTGGAGACGCTTGTTTAAAGAAGAAGACGCGCCAAGCGTATGGCAAGAAACGGAGGCGCCCGTGGAACGCCCGCCAGAAGAAAGCAGCCGACAACATGCAGCAGATTTCACCCGAGGCCGCCGAAGCGGCGCATTCTGACGACGGTGCGCAGCCGCGGCCGCTTGTGCTCGAAGCGGTGCACTCTCCTGTGCCTTGCAGCAGCACCTCATCGGATTGTGTCGTCGGTTCGTCATCTTGCACTTCCAGCAGGATCATAGACCGGATTGACACGGCGTTTTATTCGGCGGACGAGTTTGCTAAGTGCGCGAGAAATGCAGCGGGCTTGAAGGCATCACTCGCATCGCAGTGCGCGACCGAACGCAAGTTCGAGTTACTAGATATTGATCTGGAGGATGGTGGCAAAGAAAACTGGACAGAATTGGTTATTGTTGATCTGGCGGCGATACGCTCGTTATTTGGACTTGTCGCGTGCCCAGAATGCGGTGAAAGAAGCGTCACTATTTCAAAGGCCAAGAAAGAGTACGGGCTGTGTTCGAAGCTCATAGTCACGTGCGGCAGTTGTGACTTTCGTGAAGAGCGTTTTTCGTCCCCACGTATAGCCAACAAGACCGACGCCAAAATAAGGCCGTTTGAAGTTAATATGCGTGCCATGAAGGCCATCAACAGTATTGGCAAGGGGGCAACGGCTCTGTCGGACTTTTTCACCGGGATGAATATTTCGCATCGAGGGCTTCACCACAAGAGTTGCCAAAGCCACATGAATATAATGAAAGAAGCCCGCTGTGCAACATGCTGCCAAATGCGAAGCGGCGAGTGTTGCTCGCGTCAAGGAGCTCTATGCGGAGTTCGGCAACGCGCCCGGAAACGTCGACGTCATTTATGATGGCACCTGGCTTACGCGTGGACATAGCTCGCATATATGTGTTGGCTGCATTGTTGAGATGCGTAGTGGCCTCGTGATAGACCATATCGTGCTATCAAACTTTTGCCTGGCTTGCACAACAGGACCCAAGGAAGGAGAAGCAGGACATTCTGCCTGGCTCATTCAGCATGCCCCTCTGTGCCAGAAGAATGTTGATTGTAATGCTGGCCAGATGGAAGTGGAGGCAGCACTACACTTGTTTGAGCGGTCACTTGAAAAGCACAAGCTTCGTTATACGACAATGCTGTCGGACGGCGACAGCAGGACATTCCATGCACTCGCAGAAAAAGAGGTGTACTGGCTTCATAAAGGACTGCATAAATCATGTACACAAGCGTATGGGAGCTGCCTTACGTACCCTTGTAGAGAGAAAAAAAAAAAAAAAAAAAACAAGAGCTCAAGGTGGCTCACTTGGTGGAAAGGGCAGACTTACGCAACAAAAGATAAAGAAGATCACCTCATACTATGGCTATGCATTGAGAAGCCACAGGAACGACGTTCCTGTGGCTCTCAATGAGAAGCCACAGGAACGACCAGGATTTAAAGCCTGAAGGCTTTGATAGATAGATAGATATGTGGGGTTTTACGTCCCAAAACCACCATATGATTATGAGAGACGCCGTAGTGGAGGGCTCCGGAAATTTAGACCACCTGGGGTTCTTTAACATCCTGAAGGCTGAAGGCTTGAAGGCTTTGAATCCTGGTTCAAATTTCAGAGAGCTCTTGCGAAAAATAAGAGCCGCCACCACACAAGGACAGCCTGCCTGATTCCGTAACTGAGGCATTGGAGCCTGTGTTTAGGCGGCTGAGCGACAATGCCCTCTTGGAAAGGTGCAGCTATGGGATCACCCAGAACCCAAGTGAGAGCGTGCACGCTATGATTTGGCAGCAGGCCCCCAAAACTCAGCATGCATCCTTGCGGAGCATTGAAAGGGCAGTTGCCGAAGCCATCAGCCGCGTCAACCAAGGCATAACCAAGGCACAATCAAGAGCAATGTGGAAATTGCCGAGAAGCTGGGCTACAGCGCTGGCAATAACTTGGTGCGTCGCAGCCTTGAGAAGGACAAGGGCAGGCTGCAAAAATCGCGAAGAGAGCATCTCGACAGCATTTCAATAAAGGAAAGACTTTCAAAGCGTCACAAGCCAGCAGGGGACTCTGCTTACAGCCCTGGTCTGCTGTAAACAGTCATGATGGCAAATAGTGAGAATTTTTGGAAAAATAAATATTCTTGGTTTTAGACCTAAACATTGTGTAAATCTATTGTCTATCCAAGGACAACATTATTACATGACTTTTTTGTGTTCTTTTCACTTGCAAGGCACTGGAACGACCACAAAGTAAAAAATAATTCTCATGAAGAGTCAATGACTATTTTATAGTTCTAGAACAAGCTGTGAGCAGTATTCTGGGTGGGTACAGTGAAATTTAGCATAGACATTAATCCTATAATACAGAGCTACAGAATGATGTCATTAATATCGCTGTAGCTTCACTTTAGCAAAAGTTAAAGTTGCTAGAAACTTCAAACACGTTTTTCTCAATTCGATGTTTTTGCACATTGCAATCGGCCTTACGGGGGTTTTTCCTATGTTTAACTTGAGTGAATGCGACAAGTTGGTATCATTTTATTCGTCTTGACATGATCTAGGGGGGTGATGCTATTTTTATTTCTCTAGCATCACTTCAAAATTTACCATTGAAGATTTCAGTCAGAGAAATTTATTGTAATATAGTGACCATAAGTGTTCGTCTGTTTTCTTGCTTATAAAATGTTTTCAAATGGATAAAAATAGCATCACCCCCTACAGCAAGTCGCCAGCATTGGGACTATGCATTCACTTTTTGGATTTAGCAAGAATAAATTGCCAAGAATACCCGTAAGCAGTACGCAATTAATTAAGATTCAGATCGTATTTTCTAAACTACTTGAAATATTAAGAAACAAATTAGAGATTTGAAATCGGCATGAAAAACTAGCTTAGGTAGTGAAGTTTGGTTAGGATTGAGCAAAAAAAAAAAAAAAATGTTAGAACCCATGTCCCCCTTAAGCCACACTAAGAGAAAGCTTTTATGAACGTACAACCACAGTACATTTAGTGCACACTTTACCAAAAATTAGAGCTTGCCGAAGCTGCAATGCAGGGCTCTCGCAAACATCAGAATACGATAGAAAATCAAGAATACACCTGTGCTGGCAAGACAAATGGCACCACTCACAAACTTGATGTCCTTAGGCATCTTGACTTGTGTTGCGATTCCACCTCTGAGGTAGTCTCCAAATTGTGTCGTGTCGCCCACGCTAAATGTGTAGGGACCTTGCGAGATAGAAGAAAGCATACATGAACAAAAAACGGTACATTGTCAAGCAAACAGCACAAGTACAACCATTAGCCCCGAAGGAAGCTTTGCTGATAACACAAAAACTGAACTCACCGAGCACCTTGACTTTCATGGGTGGGCAGTTGTTGATCTCTGTCATGCCACCAACTTCTGTGAAAGTCACGTAGTCCCCATCTTCAAGTCCGTGCCGGGTTTCATCCAGGCAAGTCACTACTGCATCCTTGTCCTAGGGCACAAACGCCGTAGTGAACCGTTTCAATAATTTATTTCACAGTGTGAATGTAATGTGAAGAGTTGTTTCAAGAAGTAAAGACATGTTCACACTTCACGTGCTCCTTGCAGGTACAGTTGCCGACAGTTTATTCGGAGATCTTCATGGCACCACCGCTCTCCCCATTGATCCTAATGTGAACTCGCGAATGAAAATTCAGGCACCCACCGTGCGCCATTCGATTATTTGGACTTCCTATGACTGACCGGATGCGCCGCCGTACGCCATTACACGCTGACAGCGACGTTAATACGTTTGCTAGGTTGCCAGCACCGATATGCTGCACTAGCTATGGATGGATGTCGGGCCAGAGGCAAAATGCAAGCGGAAATTGCCATTGTCGATCTCGAAGGCTATGTGAGGTGACGCATTTTTTTATTTTTATTTTAGCCGGTCAAGCAGCCAATACAAGCCACCTACAGAGTCTGTTCGCTGTGGCGCTTGGCATGTGTCAGCAGAGCAGCGTCAGTCAGCTTCTTGTTCTGTGTTCTTGCTCTCATGCGTGTTCCGTGGCGTGCTGAAATGGCTCCGACGCCACCCGTATGCTGCGCCGTCGGGAGTGAAGAAACGCGGCCAACGTGGGAGCTACAAGACACTCACGATGACGAAAAAAGCGGAGATAATTCGCCAGGTAGAAGGTGGCCGACCTCAGTCTGAAGTGGCTTAGGGAATTTTCTATTTCCTAGCAAACAGTCTCGGAAGCGCGTGTGTGTGCAGACTACACAGTTTTTTCGGGCGATAGGGCCTATAAAAGATATTTTCGAGTGAATTCGTTTTTTCGGACTCCCGATTATTCGAACTTTTTGGCGGTTCTCGTCGAGTCCAAATAAACGGTCGGCGACTGTATTGCGAACGACGCTTAGCAAAAGCAAGGGTTGAACATAATCTCCTGTACTTACTTTCCCAATGACTTCGCCCCAATTTCGTCAAGAAAGATAGATTTTACCTCTTATAATGATACCATTGAAGTCTGCTTTAGCTTTGCACGAAGAAAGAAAAGCAATTGGTGTGCAAGTATATATGGTACTATATAGAAGTATGGTTAAGCTAATTTGAAAATATGGCATTTCAGAAACTGCACCTCAAAAATGTTTTACATAGAATATACAGAGATTGCCTCTATTGTTTCAACGAGCAGAGACCACACATACTGTAGAGATTGTGGGCTTGGCTAACACATCACAAGCTGTCCACTGAAGTCACTTTCTGTTTTGCTTATTCGGTGAAAGAAAAGTCAAGTCTTCAAGACTGGTTAGGTTCATGAGGCCGCTTAACACTAATGTTCCAAAGCACGGGCTAGCGCAGATACCAATGGAACCCTGATATCTGCTTGCAAAATGCGATGGTATGTCCTTTTCTTTCCCACTCTTTCCACAGCACAAGTCCACTGTACAAGGAAATGCACCTCTACTGAAGTGGGTTGTTCACTACTGCGGCAGATGCCACAAGCCAGATTGATAACACGAAGGTTTATGTAATTTCAAGAAGATTCCGAACAGTTTTCTAAGCAGATAACACTACACTCTTGGTGTATTGCCAGTTACTATTTATTAAACTACTACCACTACTAACAGCTTCCATGGTAGTCAACCAGTTGTCTTCGTGTGCCACACACTACGAAATCAAGGCCTTCAGAGAACATCAAGCATTTCACTCAAACCTCATTATAACAGTCACATCTGCCACAAAAATATTCGTTATATACAGCAATTTGTTATAAACTATTATTTGTAATACTATGTCAAAGCTATTGGCTGCTTCTTTATAACCAATAATTCGTTGATATATATAAAGTTTTCAGTGTACTACTTTTAAAGACTAAGCACTAAACACACCTTGCTGATGGAAGCAACCATGACTGACACAGGCTGTTCTCCATTGGTGTCAACCACACGGAACGTCTCGCCGAAGTCGCAGAAGATCTGCCTGCAAGGCAGTGGCATGGAAACAAGAACAGGCAAAATTGTCATATTTCAGTTCAAACTCGTGCAAATTTCTTTTGCAGAGAAAAAATATACATGAATAATTGATTTACCCAAAGAGGCCTCTGGTGTCGGCTACGATGAGGGCAATGTTGTGAGAGCGCGTGAAATACGAGATAGACAGCTGCTCCGCCAGCGGAGTGTCCGTCAACACCACCACCTGTCAAAAGACACCACACATTTCTTTTGCTTTGTGAGAGTCTTTACATGCATCGTTAAATGAATATGAAGCAAGATGCCATCTAACAGCTTTCAGCTCAGTGAAAGGGGTGCCGACACAAACTTTGGCCTCGCGTTTTTCTGCTGATACAATGTGTTTCTGGAGGCCTGTTAGGTCAACACGACACATCGTTTGCTGCAGCATGTGACAGATAATTATAGGCCCCTCATTATCGACCAGTTTTAGTTTCAACTTGAAAGAGGTCTAAAAACAAGAAGCTGCTGGGTACAGCTATTGCCGCCTAGCATGTGCAGCTCTTTACCACGTCAGCACACAAAACTGACACATTTCCACATGGTCCGTATCAAGAATTACTTGGAGACGAGACTACAGTGTCGTCAAACAACACTTTCAAAGCGTGCGCCACGGTCACGCACTTGCGATTAGCCGCCGAGAAGTACCGTATTTGCTCGCATAATCGGCGCATTCGCATAATAGGCGCACCCCTAGTTTGGTCGCGGAAAATGCGATTTTTTTTTAATTCCGCGCATAATAGGCGCTGTGGGAAAGCCACGCTTCGGAGTTTAAAGGCACCAAATGAAGGAGACGCAAACGCCAGCATCCATGGTAAAAGAGCGTGTTCTCTTTCGGCTGGCTCTTCCTCTTCCTCGTCGTTCTCCGTCTCTTGGTGCGCGCGCTATTCGCGCGGGAGGTTCAAACAATTTCCAACATCCTCCGCGCCCGAAAGTTCAATCGCCCAGCTCCAACGGGCATAAAAGTTGTACTGGCCTCGTAACTTCCGTACCTCCTGCCAAGACAATCTTGCAGGCTCTAACGTGATTATCACTTGATAAGTACACGTCAGTAACTCTACCAACTTTCCAAAAAGTTATGGGCACCTTGTTTTCCTTAATGACGACTACATCGTTAACCTTAAGCTGGTTGCAAGGCTGTACTCGCCTAATGTGTGCACTCCTCAAGCACAAGAGGTAGTCTTTATACCAACGCTTCCAAAAATCAGCCACTATTTGCTGCCTGTACTTCCAATGCTTTAAAGTATCGGAGCGAGTTCCCGACGTTTCAGCAGTATTAGCACTAGGCAGTGTAGTAGACTTCCTACCGGTTAGAAAGTGCGAAGGTGTAAGTACAGCTGGATCGGTAGCGTCAGCGGAGAGGTACGTTAATGGCCTAGAATTCACTACATTTTCTACTTCGGCAAGAATGGTCACAAGCTGCTCGAAATCAAAGCAACCTTTCCCTAGAATTTTCCGTAGGCAGCTTTTAACAGTGCGAATCATCCTCTCCCAAAATCCACCCCACCAAGGACTACGTTCTGCAATGAATTTCCAGGTAATGTGGTTATTAGAGCAAAAGTCCTGTACTTGGAAGTCTCTCAAAGCTCTGTACATCACTTTTAAGTCGCGACTGGCAGCATGAAAAGCTAGAGCATTGTCGGAATAAATAACACTAGGCAAGCCGCGTCGCGACACAAACCGACGGAAAGCCATTAAAAATGACCCCGCCGTCATATCGGAGCACAACTCCAAATGGATCGCCCGAACGACGGCACACGTAAAAATAACGATATAGGCCTTCACGGGACTGGTTCCTTTCACAAAAACGGGACCAGCAAAGTCAACACCCACAACTTGAAAAGGGTGTGATCTCTTAACCCTGTCGGTCGGCAGTGGTGCGGTAGGGGCTGTTGCAGGTTGGAGCTTGAATCTAGCACACACTTTGCACCTAGAGAGCACTTTTTTCACACACTGGCGGCCCTTAATCACCCAAAAACACTCGCGTAGCTCTGAAAGGGTATCGTTTACACCACTGTGCAGCAGGCGCCGGTGCGTGCGGTCGATGATGAGGTATGTGCAGCGGTGGTCAGCTGGTAGTAGAATCGGGCACCTCACGTATTCTGATGTTTTTTACGTTGTCAAGCCGGGTCTTGATTCTTAAAATCCCATCATTGTCCAGGAATGGATGCAGATTACGAATTCGGGATGCCTTAGCTAATGGTTGGTTTTTTAACAATGAGGCGAGTTCTATACTAAAGGCTTCCGCTTGTGCATTCTTCATCCATGTAAACTCGCCTTCTTTTATCTCAGGGGCAGTGAGTGGGCCCATCAGACGACGACTGGTGTGCACTCGACAATTGTGAATAAATCTTCGAATCCAAGCTGTGATTCTAACAACTCGTATCCAGCTGCTGTACTTGTCGAGCTCGAAAAGTGGCTCTGCTTGCGAGCATTGACAAGCCAAAACTGTTGTGTCTTCGTCGTTTGATCTACATAGTTCATCCGTTGACTCATGAGGACCAGCTTCACTTGCCGGCCACGTTTCTTGGGTACCAGATAGCCAGTCAGGCCCATGCCACCATAAATCGCTAGTACAAAGGTGATGCGCTGATATCCCTCTTGTAACTAAGTCGGCTGGGTTTGTCTTTCCAGAGCAATGTCTCCAGCGACTCGGGTCTGTGAGCCCTTGGATCTCAATTACCCTGTTACAAACGAAGGGCTTCCACTTGGTGGCTGTAGACTTGATCCAACTCAAGCAAACTTGGGAGTCGGTCCAGCAGAAGTATTCTATATTTGTGTGTGGCAAAGTATCCACAAGTAGCTTAAGAAGTCGAGCTCCAAGAACCGCAGCGACGAGTTCCAGGCGTGGTAAAGTGAGACCCTTGATTGGAGCGACCCGAGACTTAGCGAGCAGCTGCTGGAGTCGAACCGCTCCGGTACTGTCTTCCACTCGTATGTATGCCACTACTCCGTAGGCACACGGGCTAGCGTCCGTGAATATATGCAGCTGGTGAGTGCTTTTATCAGGGCTGCTGTTGTCTAGTTGATACCTCTTGGTTCTAAAGTCTTTGAGGTCTTGAAGTTCGACAGTCCACTTGTCCCACTCGATCTTCAATGTCTCGGGGAGAACGCTTTCCCAATCGAGTCCTTGCATCCATATCTTCTGAAAAAGTATTTTAACTCGAATGGTGAACGGTGCTAGCAGTCCCAAGGGGTCGAAAATTCGTGATGAAGCCTGAAGCACAGTTCGCTTGGTACAAAGTCCCGCTTTTAAGACTTTCGTCACAGAGTCAATTTTCACCGAAATGGTGTCGTCGGTGTAGTTCCAGGATAGCCCAAGAACCTTAGATTGTGTGACCTGCTCAGCTGACGTCTCTCCTGCTTGCTTGAGCTTCTCTCTTAACAGGTCGCAGTTTGTTGACCACTTCTGCATTTTCATTCCGGCCAGCTCCATTATGGCCTTCGTCTCTTCGTAGAGTTGTAGCGCTTCTTTTGTCGTTGAAGCTCCGAAAACTAGGTCATCGACGTAGAAGCTTGCCTTCAGTTTTGCGGCCGTTACTTGGTAAATTTGTTCAACGTGATCGAAATGGTATTTCAACGTTGCAGATAATAGGAAAGGGCTTGCGGAGGTGCCGAATGGAACTCTGGTCATTCGCATTTCTTGTATTTTTGGCAGTGGTCTGCCTGACATTGGTAGCTCTTCAAACCACAAGAAACGAAGAGCATCTCTGTCTTCTTCTCGAATGCTGATTTGTAGAAACGCCTTCTGCACGTCTGCTGTAATTCCGATGGCGAAAAGGCGAAACCGGATCAAAACCTTGAAAAGGTCAGCATTCAGATTAGGACCTTTTTCGAGTTGTTCGTTGAGAGAACAAGCTCCTGATGCATGCGATGATGCGTCGAAGACTACGCGAAGTCTCGTCGTCGTAGATGTTTCGCGGATTACCTCTCGATGCGGCATGTAGTATAGGTGCTGTGTACAATAAGGGGCATCTTCAACTTTTTCAGCATGACCGTCCACCTCATACTGCCTGATAGCCTTATCGTAGGCTCTCATGGCTTCGTCGTTTGGTGACAGCCGCTTGACGAGTCCATGGAGCCTCGAAAGGGCTACTTTGCGATTGTCGGCCATGTCGACGAGAGGTGATTTCCATGGCAACGCAACTTCATAGCGTCCTTTCCGAAGCCTGGTAGTGTTGTTGAATTCTTCCAAAATATCTGCGTTGCACTGAGACGTCGGCGTGTCGGCAATTCCGATAGCATCGAGGTCCCAAAATCTTTGTAATGGGAAGGCGATCTGGTCGTCTTCGTGGGAACCTGTTCGAAGAACACATACTTGGGTGCTTGCTTTGTTACTCGTGCTTCCACCACCAGATAAGGGGCCTTGGAGAGTCCAGCCCATCTTTGTGTTAATGGCGAGTAAGGCAGGGTTTTCTTCATCCCACCTCACTTCACTCGTGTTGGGCATCAACTTCCAAAGCTGGTCCGATCCAATGAGGACACTCACACCTGGCTCACAATCTACACTCGGGTAAACGACTGCGTCAGCCAGATGTTTCCCCTCCGCTGCGATGGCTTGAAGAAGACGACTCTGCCTTGGTGCTTCAATCATCTCCTCGCAAATAAAGGGCACCACTATGGCCTCAATGTCAATGGTTAGGTCGTCGTGCTGACTGCGGAGCGTGATCTTGACCATTTGAATCGTCGGGTTGGGTCGCTCGCTCTACCAAACGCACTGATGGCGAGTTCGGTCTCGGCAACAGCAGGTAGACTTAGCTTGGAAGCGACGCTCTCAGTGACGAACGTTCGCTGGCTTCCGTTGTCGAGAACACCGCGTATATAGCAACAATGAGATGAAGTCGTTACCCAAGCTCGAAAAGTCTGGAGAAGAACATCATTGATGAGTCGGGGAACTGAAGCTCTCTGAGTGGAAACTTGCACCGTAGCATTCGGTTTCTTCTGAGCATTAGTCACTGATGGTGTTTCAGAACTACTAGCATTGCACATCGAGGAGGCGTGTCTGCGCTTGCATGCTTGGCAGTGCACTCTCCGCCGGCAATTGCGGACCAGATGTCCTTTTGACGTGCACCGGAAGCATCGACCGTCTGTTACAAGTTTGTTGCGCTTCTCGGCCAGAGTCATGTCACTCGTGCAGTCCTCTGTCCTGTGATCGGTAGCAGCGCAGAAAAAACAGGACGAGGGGGAAGATAGTGTCTTGTTTTGAAGAACGGATGCTGTAGGAGTCGCGGACTGCTTCTTGAATGATCTATTTAATACAGGTACGCTGTTGTTCGATGTCGTTGGCAAATTGTTCACTAAAGAACTCTTTTCTCGACATTCAACTTCGATGCGGAGAAATTTCATCAGCTGCTCAAGTTCCTGATCAGATGAAGCCTGGCTCGTTTCCGTCGTGTTCTCCATACTTTCTTTTTTGAAGTATTCTACGACAATGTCAGCTGGTATGACTTTGAGCAGAACTTCATTCAGCATAGCCGCGTAGGATGACTCCGTGATTCCAAGACTACGCAGTCCCCTCCTGTTTAGTTGAACTGTGTCGAAAAGCTTGCGCAGAGCAGTGACATCACTCGCTAATTTCACTGGTTTGAGCGTGTGCAAATTTCCTAAGTACTTCTGCTCAATGACTTTCTTGTTTCCAAACCGACGTTTCAAAATTTCCAGCGCGTCATCGTAACAAGAATCTGTCACCTGAATACCGGCGACGGCCTGAGCTGCAGGTCCATCTAGAAGTGAGGCCAAGTAGTGAAACCGGTCTGTGTTGGACAGCCTTGGGTTCTCGTGCACAGAGTGCAGGAACATATCCCAAAAGGGTTGCCACTTGATCACGTTTCCATCGAAACGAAGAAGCTCCAGCTTGGGAAGTCGTGCGCCGAACTCACGTTGTGGAAGTCGTTCATGCTCGCTCGGTGCACCCTCACAGGTCCTTGCGCCCATGGCTGGAGTTGTAGACGACGCCGGCGTAGCAGAAGTCTTCAGAACTTCAATGTGGTGCTCGAGCAACGCCAGAGTACTGTTAGCGGCGTCATCGTATTGCATGACCACCTCATAGTCGTCTGCCGCCAGGTCGTCAGTGATCAGGGTTTCAACCTCGTTGTTCAAGGCTTTAAGTTCCACGTTGCTGGCGCGTAGGCGGCCGTGCAGCATTCGAAGTCCAGAAAGCTCGAACTCATTGGACTGGAGCACCTGGTTGACCTCGTTGATGATTCTCGTGTTCATCGATCGCCGCGAGGCCCGCTTGCTCTTCGCTCGCTCCATGTCGGTCTAGCTCGCAGCGCAGCTCACCCACACCAGGAATGAAAGGCTCGGGTCGTTGTAGGCTTGATTCCCGGGTCGTCGGCACCAAAATCGATGTGGGAAAGCCACGCTTTGGAGTTTAAAGGCACCAAATGAAGGAGACGCAAACGCCAGCATCCATGGTAAAAGAGCGTGTTCTCTTTCGGCTGGCTCTTCCTCTTCCTCGTCGTTCTCCGTCTCTTGGTGCGCGCGCTATTCGCGCGGGAGGTTCAAACAATTTCCAACAGGCGCACCCCGAACTTGGCTGTGATCAGAAACGATTCTACCCCCCAGCGGTACAGTTGGAACGCGGTCCCCGTACCCCGAAGAAAAAAAGAAGGCAAATCGACAAGCAAATAAAAAAAAATTTGAAGTGCAACGACCTAACCAACGTGTTTGTCGAAATAAAACTTGAAAAAAAAAAAAAAAAAAGCGTCCATGAGCGAAAAAAAAAAAACCGGCTGTTCCATCAATTACTGATACCCCCCAAATCGCCGCGCTTTTTGGAGGTCACGTGTACAACGCCGGGGGCTCGATCGCCATCACCACCATCAGAGAAAAAGAAACGCCATTTTGCAAGCGGTGTGCGTATGTTGTGGTCGTGTATTGAACTTTGGTTCCACCATGGGGAAGTACGCGAGCTACACGGCTGGGTTTAAACTGAAGGCAGTGCAGTACGCGCTGGAGCACGGCAACCGGGCTGCAAGCAGGCATTTCGGCGTTGGAGAAACCAGTATTCGGTACTGGAGGGACCAAGAAAAAAAACTTAAGGCGACGAAGAAGACACGACAAGCTTTCCGCGGTGCCAAGACCGGCAGGTATCCGAACGTCGAAGAGCAACTGGTCCGGCATACAGTCGCCGACCGATTTTCCGGACTCCAAAAATTCGGACTTGTTGGATATTCCGGACTTCATAAATGCACCGTCAGGGATCCCATAGAGCTAATGCATAGAGCTAATGCATTGACCGATTTTTCGGGCGAATTTGCCCCTGAAAGTTCGATGTTTCGGACTAAATCGCTCGTTTTGTGCCACGCCCCTAGCCATTGTGAACGCCGCCATGTTGGATTTTCTGTCGGTTTGGCTAAGCTTGGTCTTCAGATGCTTTTCCTGCCTCCGAGATTGGAATGCGCACGCTATATTTTAAGTTTCGGAGGCCGTGTTTGCTTTTTAAAAGACGCGGTGATGGATGCCGTTGTTTCGTCTTCGGTCAGCACTATCGTCATCGCATCGCACGGGGAGGAGGCGAAAGAAGGATTCTCTACCTGCCACAATGACATTTAAAGACTTCACTCGTGCGGACGACGACATTGTTTCGTGCGCGGAGGCCACTGACGACGAAATTCTTCGCCAGGTTGTCCCGGAGCCGGAGAGCGGCTCGGATGACGACAACGACGACCGCCCGCAGCCGTCGGCGGCGGAGATCGCCAACGCGGTGACAATTTTGTCGAGCGTTTATGGCGACGATGTCACCTTGGCGCAAATACAAGCAAACCAAATTGCCTCCAAGCGTAGTTTGAGGCAAGGCAGCATCAAGGACTTTTTTAAACCTGCCTGATGCAATAAACTTCAGATTTTTGGCGAAAACGAATTTTTCGGACTGTTCGATTTTTCGTACGTTTTTTCGGTCCCGGCCAGGTCCGAAAAATCGGTCGGCGACTGTATACGGGAGCTACGACAAGACGGCTGTGCTGTGTCGTTGGATATTGTGAAGACTGAGGCGCGCAGGGCATCGAAGCAAAAGAGTTCAAAACCAGCTCCGGATGGACAACTCGTTTCATGCGGCACCATGGCCTCGCACTGCGAAGGCGGACCACCTTGTGCCAGCGCTTGCCCGCAGCATACGAGGACAGAGTGGTGGACTTCCACAGTTTTGTTATAAAGCTCCGACAGCAGAAAGACTTCATTTTGCCCCGATCAGCAACACTGATCAAACCTCCCTTTGCTTCGATATGCCGTGGAACACGACAGTGGAGGAGAAAGGTGCACGGAGCATCATCGTCCGAACGTCTGGCGCTGATAAACGATGCACCAATGCTGGCGATGACAGCGGATGGGCGTAAGCTACCGCCTTACGTTATTTTTAAACGTAAGACGCTCCCAAAGGCAAAATTCCCTCAAGGCATCTATGTCAGAGTCCAGGAAAAAGGCTGGATGAGCGAACTCATGATGGATTGGGTGAAAACAGTCTGGGGTCGGCGGCCGGGTGGTCTGTTGTTGCCGTCCATGCTTGTCCTGGACAGTTTTCGTGGGCACCTAGTAGACCGCGTACGAGATGAGCTAAAGGAGCTGCGCACAGATCTGGCAGTTATTCCGGGCGGCCTCACATCGATACTGCAGCCTTTGGACGTGTCCTTGAATAAACCTTTCAAGGACAATGTTCGAAGGCTGTACACCACCTGGATGGCTGGAGGACAACATCAGCTGACTCCAGGTGGTAAGATTAAGAGGCCGCCTGTGGAAATGCTGTGCGCTTGGATCGTGGAAGCGTGGCAGGCGATCTCCGACGAAGTCGTCAGGAAAAGCTTCAAGAAGACGGGTATCTCGAACGCACTGGATGCGAGTGAGGATGACATGTTGTGGGGTGCGGATGATTCGGACACCGAAAACGAATCCCCGCTCGGCGAGGATGAATGTGTGATCTCCGACTCAGACTCCGAATAGGGAAAAGGAGGAACAGCTACGACTTTTGTGTAAATAAATTTTACGTGTGTGTGTGCAGTTGACGGCTCTCGCTTGTTCATTGAAAGGTACAGGTATGTTTGTTTTATGCTGAATTAATTGGTAAACGATAAAGTCTCCTTTTACTTGACAAGTGTGCAGATTTAAAGCGCGAGAACAGAGTTGAAAAAATTTTCGAAAATTTTACCCCGCGTAATTGGCGCACCCCTAACTTCGAGCCGGATTTTCTGAAAAAAAAAAAAAGTGCGCCTATTATGCGAGTAAATACGGTATATGCTGCGGGAACAAACGCGCAAAAGAAAAATGGAGGCTACGACGTCATCACTTGTTTTCTTGGCTGCAGTGTGGTGACATAAGGGAGAGAGAGAGAGAGAAGAAACTTTACTCAAGTGTCCCTGCTGGGGTCAAAGGTGGCGGGGGGCCGGGAGACTGGCCCCTCTGTAACCCCCTTCCTCAGGCGGCGGCCACGTTATATTCAGAGTGCATATTGCACGGTATGGGGGGAATCACGAAAGTGTCGCGAATGTCTGAAGGAATTGGGAGTTTCTGGCCAAACTGGGAGACGTAAGGTATGCCGAGTGCGCACATGAGATGACGTCCTGTAGGAGTTTGGCCTAATCGTTTATAGTGCAATATACGTTGGGCCTCAATGAATTCGTCTATAGTATTGTGTAGTCCTAGGTCATTGAGTTTCGCATTGGGCGTAGACATGGGGAGATGCAGCGCGCACTTGTAGCAGCGCCTGATCAGTATGTTTAGTTTTTTCTTGTCGGTGAGTGTAGTTTCATAAATGGAGCAACATAATGGATTCTGCTTATGGAGAAGTCGGTCACCAGTCGTATGAAATTGGCCTCTTTCATGCCGTGCTGTTTATTGGCGATGCGGGAGATGAGCCTAGTAGTCTGATAGACATGATGGTGTAGTAGTTATATTGTTTCCGAATTGCCGCTGTTCTGCTGAATGCGGAAGCCCAATACGCGAATGGTAGGGACTGTTCGTATAGGGTGATGTTGCACATGCAGATTTATCGTGGGAAGGTTAACATAAGGGAAGTAGGGGGTCCCCAAAAGGTCCCCTTTGAGGGTGTCAGTGACATGATAGAGTCCGAGGCTGCCCACTTCCAGTGAGTGGAACGTCCCCGCTAGTTCATGGCATGGCCACCAGATGCTGCGGTTTGTGAAAAACTTGATATTTCCCTCTAGTTTTTTTCCCCCTAAAATGAAGGCAGTGTATATCAATTCGAACAACCAATCTTTCAATTTGTCAAAATCTTTGTGACAAAAATTTTGTTCAGCATCTCTTCAAGAAATTGAAGCAACTATTCAAAACTTCAACACTAGGACCACTTTTTACCATGCTTTACATGACATCCATTTCTGTTTAGTGAGTGTAGGTGCATGCTAACAACCTGCGGACTTTCATTATATTAAAGAATGCGTAATGCAGAAAAAAAAAAAGCAATTTAGTCTAGTGGGCTAGCTTACGCCCAAACATGGTCATGCACACAATATCTTCCTTTGGCGCCAAGCAGGAAAGGCACACTCACGCTGAACCGTTTTAGAAAGTCCTCGGTGAGGGGCTGCGTGTGGGCTGCAACTGTGACGTACGTGTTCAGCTCTGTGAGGGCTTGGAGGCATGCCTCGGCACGGTTTTTACCAAGGCAACTCTCATTCAGGTAGAACTGAAAATGCAAAGAATCATTGTGAGCATGCAAACTGCGTGGTGACCGAAAACGAAGTATGAACTCCCTAAATGGGCATTATCGGGTATTGTGGCAATATTAGAAGGGATCACAAGGTCTGCATTGAGCTCGTTGAAACTTGCAACTAACAGTGCGATGCGGCAAAACTAGTGGCCAAAAGTGCCAAATGTTACCATGTCCACCCCAGATGAAGGACCTCTGCCAATGATGTACCAGCTGTACTGTACTGCAGAGACATTTCATTACATCTCTGAATTTTCATTTTGTTGCTTCACCTAACCCTTTGTAGTTTTAGGCAGCACTTTCCATTTCCTGGTATCCATTCAGTCATTCCAAGAGACCCCTGATTAAAAGTGCTTGACGGATCCTTTTCGTAATATTCGTTGCCCAGGTCTATCTCATTTTCTTTTGATATCAGCAAAGATGTGGGCCGACTTGTTCATTCCCTGAAACATTGTGCTTTTTTGCTATCCACAAGTGTCATGCTTACTTCTCGGCAACAGTGCCCAATAGACCCAATGTTTCATCCCATCATAGCCAGCTTTGCGAACCTCAACTTTTCAAGTTTATTATTCTCCATCTTTTTTGCCCTACAAGTATGAAGTGGCGAAAATGCAATAGATGTGCACTTCAAGATTTTTCAACAGCTATCAGTTACCACCAACGAATTGGTGTACAGTCCTCCAGAATTGACCCACTTGTTACACTATCACACACATGAATCCAGTAACCCCCAATTTTCCCAGGAGACTGGGTCAACGAAAACTGGTAGCGGTAGCAAAAATTCCTAAGAGGCACAACAAAATTAAAATCATACCGACTTTATCTTTCAATTGCACTTCTAAAGTGTGAAAATAGCACGACTGGGTACTTTCATAGTAAAGCTGGAGACGTGTACGAATGGCAAGGGGGTACACGCACCTCGTTCAAGCGAGACTACGTAGTGCACAAATTGGGTCGGGACAATACTACAGTTGGCATAATATAAATTAAAAGAAAATTATGCAAGTTCATGCTAACAACTGTGCCTGAACAGGCGGTTCTTAGACAAAAGCAACTGCGCCGAAAAAGAACGCAACAGACCTGTGAGGAGAGGTCGGCGGTGGTGCACACACCCTGATCATGGATGGTGACCGACTTGACGCCACTCAAGATGATGTTCTTGGCAATCTCCACTCCCAGGCCTCGCATGCCCGATATGAGCACGTCTGACCGGGCCATCCGGAGCATGGCCTCATGTCCAAGGACATACCTGCAAGGTGCGAAGCCTGCCTGAAACGTTTCTGCCCCCGAAATCCAGCCGAACTTTGGTTATGTATTACAAAGGCTACGACATTGTGGGGACACTGCATAAAGCTCTTAGTTTTGGGGAAAGCAATTTAGCTCTGCAAAGCGAGTACCATAAATCCTATCCAATATTTTGAAGGAAATAACTTTAGGGGTTCGTTTTACTTGTTAGACAATATCAATGAGAGCTAAAACACAATGATGCCAAGGAATACAGAGGGATGTTAGAAGTAATTGTAATGTATATGTGAAGAAACAAAAGTGGACGAAAAGATGACTTGCCACTAGCAGGATTTGAGCCTGCGACCTTCGAACGTGTCAGATGCTCTATTTTGAGCTACACTCATCCCTATTTTTGAGCTACAGCCACCCCCCCCACCCCCTACTATATAGGGTCAATGCCACCTCACTTTCATGGCTCGTTTTTGCCTGTTGGCATCACGTAGCACGTGATCTTGTTATGACCTGGAAGCCGACCAATAATCCCTCGGATACGACCTCAAGGGATGACTGCCAGAACAAGACCCTCGCTAAAAATGAAGGAAAGAAGATTAAATAAATTTATGCGCTCATTTTTTTGTTATACACAATTTTAATTAGAAACTGATGCCAAGGAAAGTATAGGGGATATATAGAAATAATTGTATATAGAAATATTAGCTGTATGCTACGTGATGCCAACAAGAGGTGCTGACTGACGCTCCCATGACTAAATGCACACATAGTGGATGGGTGGATGACCCCCATTGTAGCTCAGCGGTAGAGCATCGAATGCATTATTTCAACGTCACAGGTTCGGATCCTGCAGGGTGGCAAGTTATTTTTTCGCCCACGTTTCTTTGCATTCACATTACAATTATTTCTATCAAGATCTATACTTTCCTAGGCATCGTCTGTTAGTTCTCATTATCCAGAATTTCAGTTCACCTACTTACGGCTGAACATCATGGTGTAAAACACTACAGCACCCAATGTTGGCAAGACTGCTAAAGTGCTTAACTGTTACATGACATATGTTATTTTCTTTTCCAACAGCGTTGCTAGTGATACGAATGTTGGCCTAATAACAGCAGTTGGGATTTTACATCCCAAAATCGCAATGAATTATGAGGTACACTGTAACACAGTGCTCCAGAAATTTTGAACACCTGTCGTACTTCAATGTGCATCTAAATCTAGGTACACAGGCCTTTAGCCTTTCTGCCTCCATCAAAATGTGGCTGCCACGACTGGGGATCGATAGTACAATGTATGGGTTATCAGCTGAGCACCGAAACACCTAGACCACTGTAGTAGGGTGAAGATTGGCCTGTTTACCATCATAATTTCCATACGTCTCATCCTTAATAGCCATTCAACAACTTATAGCACCTCTGCAATCTTGAAAGATGCTGCACTAGACTCATGCATGCATCACACTTACAGCTGTCTTGAGTAGAGACTCTCATCGATGTCAGCAGTGCTTTGGGCTGTGGAGCCATTTTGGGCCATTTCCCCCTGAAGAGACAAAGCAATGTAAGAAAACAGACACACATACACCAGCTACTAACAAATGGTTTAACCTTCCCATGCGGTGCTGCACAACACTCATCTAAATGCCTATGAGATGCATTGAGTGGAACTTGCAAACTGGCATGTCACTCAATTTATATGTGTACTAAAAAAAAAAAAAACTTCAAGCTCGAGATTGCGTCCATTTCGTGGCTCGGTATGCATTAGTAGTTTTAACAAATTTGAATGAAATGTATCACTATTTTAGGGCTAACAGCACACAGAAGCTCGAAGGAACATCACTACTGTGACGAGTTTGGTATGGCGCGTGCCACCACGAGTGACTAAACTCTAGCAATTACATCGACGATCCACGGGTTCTTATACGGACGCATGAAAACGCTCACTCTTAATGGCCAGTCCTCATTACCCCTCGTTGCATGATTTCATAAAATTACTGAATCACAAAGAAAAGATAGGCATAAAGAAAGAGCATGATTCAACGTGTGCTCATCAGTCTGCATGTTAGAAAACTTGTGAGCCGGTTTTGTTGGTAGCGTGGAAAAAGGGAAATGAGTGTCGTTTCATTACATGTCCGGTACATACCAGCATGACCACGAACTATCAGAGGAGAAGGATGCATTCCTGTGTACTTTTTTCCTCGTTTGTTTTTTCTATCTCAATATTTTGCACCTTTTACAATATCAAAAATGGCCACAGCTGCCATGTGGAAGAAGTACAGCTTACATTTGCATTAAGAAAGTTTTTTCTAGGTCATAAAATTTCGGAATTAAGAATACGCCATAAAAGCTGAATTAACAAGTAAAAAGGGATCACTAATTCACACTGAAATAATGAAGTTTCAGGAATATTCATAACCTCAAAACGAAAAGGAAATAAATAAATATAAGAACTTTAAACAACGTCAGATATGGAACGGTATGAATTGACCACTCCCCTCAACTGCCATATCTGACAACAAAGGGTAGTTCTGTCTAAAAAAAAAAATCGCTGTATCGGGCAGCAGTAAACCTCTGCACGTCGACTGTAAACAACGACGATCGGCAGCTGCACAAATAAATCAATTAGCGACTACACCAGCAACCAGAATTCCATAGACGACACACCGATCGGCTTTGTCGGTTCAATCGCGGAGAGTCGCGAGCCGGCGATTGATAAAAACTGGCACAACGAGAGCGTCGGGTCAGCCACCCTTTTCAATGAGCGACGAGCGCTACATTTCGAAACCGGAGGCAGAACAAGAGGAAGCTCGCCAAACGCAACGCGGCAACCACCTACGTGTAGAACAAACCGAGCGTCGCCCGTGTCCTCCGGGGATGAATGGACAAAAACTGGGAACCAACACCGATCAGCAAAAGTTCGTCGACTCCCGAAGGCACCCAAGCATCGCCTAGTCACCGCTGGCCCCGGCGGCCAGCGTCTGCGAAAACTGTACAGCCGCCAGTTGCGTATTCGCAAGACGAGCGCTCGCTAACGTTTCTCGGCACTAACGTTCTACTCAATTGGAGCCGGGAGGGCCAGCCGCGCGAGCTCTTTGCTTTGTCACTTTACATTCCTTTCTAGCTGGCCGCTATTACGAAAAACTCCCATCAGCTGACAGGCGCGCACGCGTACGAAACCTAGCGGCTACCGAGCGACGGCTGTGTGCGTGACCTCGGCAAAAGCCGACGCTCCACCACAACTCGGACACGTCACTGCCGGCAACAGGCGCCGAAACAACGCGGAGAAAGTTAAATGGAAACAAAAAAAAAAAATCCGGAGTGGCGCCGTTTCGAAACGAGACCACAAATTGGTCAACTCCGTCACTAAAATGGGAAGAAAAAAAAAACAAATAAAAGGCCACGCGTCAACCGGCACACAACGCCAACCGGGCTTTCGCTTCCCGGTGTTCTGCCACAACGGCGAGGCTTACGAGCACGACCCACCTGCCGAGACCGCGGGCTCCGCTGCAGCACGGTGCGGCGGCGACTCGACGACGGACTCCGCTGGGTACGCCGCGCTCGACAGTGAAACCCGTGCGACGTGGTCGCGGGTGTGACGACGCCTCCGGTGGCCTCTGGTCGACGAAACGCGGTCCCCATGGCGACGTCTAGATAAACATTTTTTCTCTCTCGTCTTTTCCCTCAGTTCTGGCAATCGTGCAACGCCGGCACGCGATACTGCGCCTCTACACCCTTGGCGAAGAGAGCCCCTACCGGGTGTCCAAACGCGAGGTTAAATTCTGCCGGCACGAGCAACGTTACTAGGTAGGTAATCTAGTAACGTTGGGCACGAGAGCGTGTTGAGCCAACACCAGTGTAAGCACGTGCACGTGAGATGGGGGCAGCCGGTTGTTTCAAGGCATCGCTGGCTCTTACAGACGGGACGGAACAGCCACTTTCCACAGCATTTGGAGACTAAATTTGCCAGAGCGGTTTAGTAGCCAACGGCAAGGCTACTCAACAGTGTTCTACTCAACTGCTCAACAGTGGCTACTCAACAACCTCAAAGGATCTGTGAAAGAGAAAAAAAAAGTAAGAACAGTGTGGAGTCTTCTAAGCGCGAAAGCAAACGAACCAGTGCTTAGTACAAGCGAGAATCTTACAATCTCAACTTACTAAAACTCGTGCGTCCCGTTCGAATATCACAGAAAACTTGTCATTTCGACTTTCTTCTTTCGACGCATGCCATATTGCAGCCCCACACGATTCTCGCAGAAACAACTTTACGAAAAAAAAAAACGTAAAATTTTTCTGCTGCTAAAAACTTGCTCAAAGAAAAAAAAGCTAAAACAGGTTACCAACCAGCCTGTAGCATATGCAACGAACGGTACATGATATCTCAGTGTTGCAACAATTTGTCATTCGCGATAACTCCGCAAGCAGCATCGAATGGCCCCATATGAACCGTTCTAAACATTTTAGACGCTAGCAAACGGTATCGCCCCTTTTTCCAAGTATCACCATCCAGTGCAAAAAATGCCAAGAGTACGGAAATGAGGTCCCCCACAAAGCCGCAAACAATATCTAGCAGGACACAGCGACAACCAAAATTAGGCACGAAAACTTATTACACCGAAATGGCAACTCGGGTAAAGCTTTTGCACACATCGGCTATCTCGTGGCCGGAAAGTCAAATGGTCATCCATCCAGCCTCTCTCCCGCAAAGGCATCTCCGGTAAGATACGAGTGCTTCAAGGCACGGAGAAAGTCCGTGCTTCAGGGTCAGGCGGCGAAGTGAGCTTTACAGGACACGTTCAAGAAACCTCCGAGTACTGCGGTTCAACGCTGTGAACACGAAAACACTTGAATTCACGAGCACTCGAGGCTTACATCTTTAAAAATGTTGATAATTGATATGTGGGGTTTAACTTCCCAATACTACCATGTGATTATGAGAGACGCCATGGTGGAGGGCTCCGAAAATTTCGACCACCTGGAGTTCTTTAACGTGCACCCAAATCTGTGGGCCTAAGCAATTTTGCTTCTATCGAAAATGCAGCTGCCGCAGCAGGGATTCGATCCCGCGACCTCTTTAAAAAGGTTACCGCCAATTTACAGAAAGGTATACATTTCGGAATCCGCGATAATCATAGATTGCATTACAGGGTCTAATATAATTCCGGAAGTCACATCCATTTAAGGAAATGAGATGTGGCCCACAAAAACTTTCAGTGGCGGGGGATGGCAAACCCCGCCCCCTAAAAGAAAGGGGAGAAAAAAAAAAGCATTATTCTCAAAATAATGGCGACGTTGATAATGCCAACATGACGCATCTAGAGATCACATGCACTCACTCTAGGAGTTCCACCAGGGCTACAGTTGAACCTGGAAATTGACTGGCGTAAATAAGCCCACCCGAACTACACTGCATGACTCAAACGCACGCCGCACGGTCTCCAGAAACACAAGAGTGAAGACGCGTACCGTTTTCGGTTTTTTGGGTGTTCGCGTGAACGCAGAACTTCGCTCATCCGGCGTAACAAAATGCCGACCAAAGTACGGTTCATGCAGACATCCAGACACTCCCCCTCGCTGCCGGAGCTATTTCTGGAACGTATCAAATGCACTACTACCGCGCCACAAACAGAAGAACGAACGGCGTTCTGTATCCGCTGCCGGACCAACAAAGTACCGCTACACATTGATTTAGTCATGGCGTTGCGAATTCGTAGTTTATTTCGGCGCCAGTATTACAACTGCATGGAAGAGCGACTTAAGCGTGTTCTTGGAAAGTTTTTGACAATCAGTGACTGACCAAGTGGTGCAACAAACGCTACGAGGTAAGATTTTTTATTTGCGGCATTCGGGAACGATATGTATTTGTTAAAGCTTCGCCGACGCAGAACAGCTTGGCTCGCAGCCTGAATGGCGCTCGCGTTGCACGAGCTGGATATATAACGAGACACATAAAAATAAATGCACGCGCCAGTTACGAGTTGGAGTGTGCCTACACGACAGGTGCGAAGCTTTGCACGCCAGGCCTGGAAACAATGCAAGAACTTGACGCAACAGAACGCTAACTGCACGGAGCGCAAAACGCCGGCTACTCATTCCGCCCAATTAGTGGTAAGAAAAAACAGAGCGCGTGCTTGGAAAACAAGTTCGCCTTACCGTGAACAATGCAAAGACGAAGTTTTCACGTGCGGAGCAAACAATTAGGTTGCGTAACGTCCGGATACTCGAATGGCAATCTCGAAACTTGACTGCTCCGTGATGTTAGGCCTAACCGCGTGCGAAAGAGAAATTTCGCAGCGAGCCGAAAACGGTCGCAATGAGCGACAAATGCTACTTGCGGCAAAGATAGATACTTACAACTGCTTTTCCAGATGCGGCGTTGCCAGAACTATCCTCGGTCCTGCGTTTTTTTGCCGGAGGGCTCTTGGCGTTTTCAGAAACAGTGTCCTGTGCACAAGACATCTAAATCTTTAAGAGCACGGCACATGAATACAGCATAGGATCAGTTTTTTTCCCCGTAGCTTGCACTGTGCACGCTCGCTCCCCGACACGATGTGCGCGCTTTCGCTGCACCTATAACAGTCTTGCGACTGCTACAGCAGCAAAAGCAAGGCGCCGACGAGACAGGAGTGGCGGCTTCTCGGTGAAGATGGCCGACTCGCATACAATAGGAAGTAAAAAACGGCGCGTTTCCGAAGTGATGAGCAACGTGCGAGCAGCACGTGACATTTGTACGTGAACTGAACAATATTGAGATAACAACTTAAGTTATTTTAACTTATTATTTCTGCTGAACACAAATACGTTTAAATTATTACAGTTAATGTTCTATGTTGTGTCCTAATTTGACCTCCAAGAAAACAATTAGCGCTTTGGTTTTAAATACAGCTCTCAGAGGCTATGCTTTTGTGTACTGTAAACTTCAAAATTATACGTCAAGCCTGCCATCTTTTTTTATTATCACAAGACACGTGTGAACTCATTCAATTCGAGTCAGCTTTAGCGCAAACGTCAGGCAAAGTGCGCTCCGATCCAAATCAATCCAAAGGACGTAAACAAAAACTCGTGCTTTTCACAATGGTTTGAAAGTTTCAATCCTTTCGCCACTTTCGCGTTTACATTAATTGGCTTATCTTATGAATCACTGACGCACGTTCACCAAAAGTTGGAGCAAAAATCTGTGCTCATGGAAAGCACTACGAGAACTGTTCGCACTGTTTGTCGGACGGAACACGTCTACATGGACGTTTCACTGCAAGTTGATACTCGATGCCTATCAAATATATTATTTGTCGCAGTAGGCAGCGCCTTTGCTATAGGTGCATCGGGGGTACACTTTAATAGAGGTCGCTGAAGCGCGAATAAGCGACAGACAAATGCCTTTTTTTTCCTTTTTAAATAAAGCTTGCTCTGTAACAAGTGAATTGAGGCGAAGCAGTCGGTATTTTCGTTTCAAAAGGCACGCGTGTTAGCTTCGCTAAATTAGTTTTATTTATTGGCGCGTGTAGTTGCACCGACAAAAGGTAGCTAACTGCACGTCGTTCACGACTTTTTTTACTGTGCATTTTCTTAAAAGATTTCAGCTCTTCTCTTGACGAGGACAGGACAGAGAAGTGCATATATTCCGGTTGTACCAAACAGGACTATTTGTTGGGCAAGAATAGAGTTACATTTGCTCAGTAATATCGTCCACTTTTCTTCCACGTGCATGTTAACATAACGTCATCACCAAGATCTTGTGTTAAAATGCTCCAGTAAATTAATAAACGTGCATCTGAATCTTTTCATTGTACCTTTCTAGTAATTATCTACTAAAGGTGCTTTTTACATGCGGCTTCCTAGTTTAATGCACTAAGCCGGGAACGTGTATAGTCGAGTGCTTAGACGTTTTCTGTACGCCTTATAAAGTCATTGCAAACTAAGCCGGGAACGTGTATGGTCGAGTGCTTAGACGTTTTCTGTACGCTTATAAAGTCATTGCAAACTTTGATATGCGAGGGTGGTTGGCTACATTTAAACGCAAATTTTGTCGTAGTGTATAGGGTTCGAATGACTCAAACTCTGTGCAATGACATTTAACACAACTGTCCTATGCACATAATGAGTCACTTGTTTCGATCAACACTGTTATTGTGGCCATGAAGTCGACATTGCGACTCGTTTCATGTTCCAACTAATGTGCGGTTCCCTTTATCTCACTCCCCTTTCGGCTTATTTGTACTATTAGTGCCTTGCCTCAATGTGAATTAGCAGCATGCTACCAAAATCACTTTTTCTACCTAAAGATAAGCATGCGACTGTTCCTAATTTGCAGCCGTTTTGAAGAGCCTGGCGAAGAAGTTGATGCAGCAATGTTCAAGTTTATTATACAGCAAGCCTTGAGGACATCGTTTGGTGAAGTAAGGCCAAAGAGCCAATCACAAGATTTTTTTTACGCAACACCCACGCCTTACCTTGCAGGTCGGTGCATCCGTTCATGTCGACGTTCTGAAGTTCAGGGAAGACAGATCTGCGCGCTTACTTGCGAGTTTTGTCCAGGTAATGTTAAAAGCCTGCGATCTTGGCACTGTTTCCTTGGCATGATGCAGCACCAAGCAGTACTAAACTTTTCAACTGTGTGATGTGAAAGCCGTGCACACGCTGGCATGCTTTCGTTTTTTTTTTGTATCCGAGGGAATAAAATGAGCAGAGCATATAATTTCATTATTCCTTTAGCCATGGAGGCAATTTCTTGCCTTGAATTGTGTAGGATGTTAGGCATACATTTCCAGATCATGCAATTGCTTTGTTCAGTTTTCCTAAGGAACGTCAGAACAAAGTTTGTGTACTGCTTCCATACAGTTAAAGCTCCATATATTTTTGCCATCTCTGATGCATCAGTTGTCACAATACTTCTTGGTTTTCAATATCCTGCAGCAACCTGGTCAGGCTTTGGAGCTCTCTCACACTGACCTCCAGCTACAACGGAAGGCCGTGTTCCTTTCGAGTGTACAAGGTATTTAGATGCTACAGCTCTGGCAATATCCAAGTGTATTGCTTCAATGTGTGCCGTTTTCCCTCTGTTTCTAAGGTGTCCCCTAGCCCGGCCTCGCTGGCAGTGTCAAGTTTACACTATCAGCATCTACCAGCTGCAGAAGAAAATGCTGCCGAATAAGTGCTCGAGCTCCTTGTTTGCTTCATATTCCTCCACGTACCGACAGCTGCACCTTTTAAGTAAAGGGACACTTGCGTCTTCTGTCACCACAATGGCTAAGCTATTGGTCAAAGCCTGGCAACCGATTGTTCTTCGAAAAAGATTCTCCACAGTTCGGACTGACCCTAGTGGCAGCGGTGCATTTTGTCTGTCAAAAAAATTATGCCCTGAGAATCATCTTGACGAGAGACTTCGAATAAACTTTGCCATTCATCTTCATTGAAACTACCATTTCAGGCATCAATGTTTTTTCCATTCTCTCTCTCTCTCTCTTTTTTCAACTCCACAAAGGTCAAAACTTTTAATCCAAGTTGTTCTCTCAGCTCTTTAGTCAACAAAATTTCCTTTCACCTTGTAATTTAGTCCGGAGTTCAAGTCATGTTACAACGACTTCCAATACTTGAAACCGTAATGGTAGTTTGCACCTATTCATTAGAAATGCCAGTTTTTTCAAATACTTTATGTTACACTGTGACAGTGTAGTGTTTATTCAGGTTATGTAGTGTACATTTATTCATTGATTGAAAACATCGCCACTCAGAACAGCTGTACACAAGTTTGAGGTGTGACATGTCGTGACTACCTTATGAACAGCTTAAAAAAGAAAAGATCAAGCCGAAAAAAATATTTTTTAAAAATTAGTAGTTCTAAACTAACCTTCTTCCAAGCCTCAAAAACACATTTGTAAAGGCAAAGTGCCTTCCCTGGAATATACATTACCTAATTCATTTTTAACTCTGACAAAGCACTCACTAATATTGCCATGCATGTTTCTTGTTAGAAGTATGTTGAATTCAATTTACACCCACAAAGATTGTCAGCAGTCCTCAGCGCAGGCCATGCCTCGGTGTTCGAGAAGCTTTGTGATTGTAGGTCGTTTTGTTAAGATCGTGCACAGGAGGCGAACAGTCCAGAGCTTACGCGGCTGTCATCGATAACACTTCGATAGCTCATGTATAAAAACTAACGTGCTTTACTGCATGTCAGTTCTATCGACAAGTGACGCTCTGTTTGCCAATATCAGGGTACAGCATGCATCACTTGCTGTTTGTTTCCCAGCCACAAGTTTGTCCAAATTGAGAGTTTCCACTTGAACTGAGCCACCTACTGCCCTTGTCCATTTCACGACCCCGTGACAACATTAAAAAAAACAGGGTTAAGATTGTGTGCAGGAGGCCCTATGCCCGCCTAGGAATTTAGGCGAAGTGTATGTACTTTTTTCTTTACGAACATGAGAGCTACAATAATTATTTTACTATCATTGTAATCATGAGCCACTCCTCTTCTTCCCGAACCAGATTTAGCTCTGAAGACTGTAACACAAACTTCCCTGTAAATTTTTTGCTTCAGGCACTTAATAATCACTTGATAATAGCTACTAGGTGCCGCATTGCACAGGAGCATATTTCCTAATACGTTATCAAGATACTGGCCAAAACCAATGACTCTGGATACTGTGGTTGCTGAGAAAAAGGAACATAAGTACAAAAAAAGCATGTTCTGAGATAATCGCATTCACAGTTGAAAAACTGAATTATTTCAAAAAGTTCAGCGAGATAACAGCAAATTGACAAACTCGTTCAATAGGTACCAGCTAGATACTAATTACTAATATAATTTTTTTCTTTTTGTGTTAAAATCTCTTGCCTGGTGAGCCTCATTTGTCGCCTGCTCTGCAGCCGTGTAAGCACAGAGCTGTCGACGCAGTTCAAGGGTGCGTAGGGCCTGCACTGTGCAGTGCCCAGGCGAAATTCCAAAATAAATTCACACGGGCTATATTGCCATCATTAAAAGTTAACACAGCATCAAGAGTGCATATTTACAGTGGTTGGTGCCAGAGGAAAAAAATTTTTTTGAGTGAGCCCCCACACGACAATCCAACGAGGAAAAAATTTTTTTTGAGTGAGCCGCCACACGAAAATCCAACGACTCGTTATGGTTTTGAGTTTTCCCATTGAGGCATTTAGCAGGTAATTCTGGATGAGCTAGTTCCAGATAATTTGTCTTAACAGCCTCAATAAAAGATGCTGGAAGGTGTTCTTAATGAACGAATGGTTTACCATTCAAAAGGGCTTTGTTGAATTTACACAAGATTTGGCGTCCTTTGATCAAAGGCCGGGAGATTAATTGATATTCTTTGATGCCATGTGAAAATATGTGGACTGAACAGCTTTTATCATGTCCTCCAAGTTGGCTCTATTTTGTTTAATGGCCCAACATTAACGGTTTTGGTGCTTGCTAATCATTACACCACTAAGACGTCCCTGACCAGATATAGATTGCTTTACGGAAAGCTCGAGGCTTTTGCTTTCTTTTGTTTTCGCAGTTCTGGGCCAATTCTTTTCTGAATGTGCCAAATACACTCCAGCTTGCAAACTGTAACTTCCCCATATGGCTATGATGCTTGAACTGCAAGAAATCCTTTGCTACGTAAGAATGGAGGGCATGGAAAGTCGCCACTTAAAGTTTGTTGAAGTAAGTCATTTATAGAGAAAAAAAATACGCTAATACAAACATACGACTGATTCTAGTTCAGAAAAGGCTGCAGATTTCAAATAATGCAAAAAGAAAAAAATATTTTTCAATATTTTTGCTTACCCTGTCCCCTTGACCATTGATGCATTGCTCACTGCTATGAGCAAGTCTCTTTTTGAAAAAAAAAAAAAAAAAAGTTGTTTTACCAACCTAGTGCTCTACTTCGAAACTCCATGCACTGGGCAAAAATATAGAATTTGCCTGAGAAATTTCGCATCTCTGTCTTCTATCTGTAGAATTTGTTTTCTCGCCAAGACCCAGGGGTGGTTTTTAGGAGCCCTTAATAAACCCTGAAAGGATAACTCTCTCACCTGGTCACTTTGAAATGTTACACCAAAAAAGTTTTGAGGTGGTGAAATCACCAATTAGACATTAAATTATGACACACATAAGAGATGGTCAAAAAGATTTCGCATTCAGTCCTATATATTACAAAAATAAAATATGTACAAAAGGAGGCAGTGCTATTCCTTCTCCACGATCCCTACGCTGGGTGTCACTTGAACACCTGATCTACGACATCTATGAAAGCTTGAACCAAGGCCCACTCTGACACCAGATCCAAAGGTGGGGTTCTCGTCCTGCATGTGCTTGGAGAGCCCTGACCGCCTCGCCGCAGATGTCTCTGCACTTCGGCCTTGATAGCAGCCTGGAATGAAGAGATAGTGTGACGGGAGTTGAGTTTTATCTTACTCAAACCTCTGTTAAATTGCCACATTGTAGCAAAAGTAAAGCTGCTGTGTAAATTTGTTCGAGCGAGTTCTCTTGCTACTCAGTTGCCTCGTATGCTACAGAAAGAAAAAAAACTAATTAGCTGAAGTTGACACATTTAAACAGCAATGAAAGAGAAAGAAAACTGATTGAGAGACCCATTTTTCTGTAAGGCGCGGCCATGCGGACCCAATGAAATCGTTGGGAGAGTTATTCGTAGCATTATTAAATCTTAAAAATTGTATTAGTTGAAGCGTAGAGCCAATAACTTAATAAAAATAACAATTGCTGGGGTCTTGTGAGTCAAAACCGTCATGTGATAATGAGGTCCACCATGGTGAAGGACGGATTAATTTTGACAAACTGGGTGTCACTGGGTTTATAAGCACACAAGATTATCTCTGAATTTTGCCCCAATCGAAACACAGCAGTCATTCTTGTAAATCGAACCCATAGCCGAGAGATTAGCATTGTGACACCTCATGTGCTAAGATTAGTGCTCTGACACAAAACCATGACTGGCATCCAAAGAGGGCTATTGTTCCTCGCCCCTTTTGCTCTGTTGTCAAGCTACTCTCGATATAGTTTTGGCTCCTTACACCGGGATTGCTTTTCTTTTGCCTGAGAGGGACACACTCAAAGCACCACCCACATAGTTTCATCCCTCACCGCATGCAGGTCCCCTGATTTGAAAACTGTGCATTCAGCATCACTGAAGCTTGGTTGTCTCCCCTGCAGTGGGGCGCTAGTTTCGTGCTATTTTAGGTAGGCATTTTGAAGTGATGCTGAAATTGGTCACAATTAACAATGCTAGTTCTCATTATAAGATATATTTGATCGCTTATGATTCAATTTCGCGTGACCAAACACAAGGCTACAACTTGGAACAAAAATTTTGCTGTCAAGGGTCCTTTAAAGAAAAACACAGGTTTGAATGATCACAAATAAACTTTTTACTATGATCTCGCAATCATTTTTAGGTCAAGAAATAAAGTCGCAGAACTATCTTCATGCCTTCAGATTTTAATAGTGAAGATGTTCTGCAGGCTTGTACTACAACAGTGAACATCTCCAAATTTACAATACTTTGAAATCGCTTGACATCTTGCATTACGACTGCCACATGCTCAGGAAATTACAAATCATTGCAAAACTTGTGCATTTCTTAATACCCATCAAAAATATGCACTCAAGCCATTTGCGACATCTTTTATTTCCTGTTCACTCCCAAGGTTATTCTTCAATTTTTTGCAATTCTACACTTGTCTGTTCATGCTCATTTTAACTATTACTGTACAACCACACTGTTCAGCTCCTGTAACACAGTCAAACCAACAGTGACCCACTGTGAAAACCCCTAGTATCGCATTTGAAACTAATCAACAAAACTGAGGGCTACGACGAAACTTGAGACTGTACAGACCACTCTGGTCAGGAAAGCCACGAGCAGAAAATAAGTCACGCGGCCTACCGTCACCACTCACCAAGGTCCAGAAGAAAACAGAGTGGGTCAGGGGACACATGGGCGGGCATCTCAGCCAAACTCAATAAGTCGGCATGTGTGGGACACATATAGCGTAGTTAAAATAACTTGAAGGGCCCCTCACCAGGTCTGAACATTTTGAGCTGACAAGCACAATGAATATACATATCAGGTGTTCACAATCACATCTGCCAAAATTTGCAGTGCTGCGGACCACGAACATAGGCCAAACTTCAAGCTGAATGCCATGTGACCTTTGTCTTGCGAGTGCGAGTCCCAAGATGTATGACAAAAAATGGCCCTACGTAGTTCTCTTTGGCACGGCTCCTCTACATAGACATTGGTGCTCTGATGTCATCCAAAATAGTATGTGACACTGTGAGAATTATTTATGGCGACATGCCCAATTTGTGTAATCTGTGGCTTTCATCGGATAAGGTTAAGAAGTTTGTGGGGATAATGTGACTGCAGTAGGCACAAGATGGGGTTAATTGGCAAAAAATTATTTTTCTGTAGATTTATAACATTGTTCTATTAATACTAAATTATCTTGCCATTCGCCCTCGTATTCTTTTCCATGCTTTCTTTATTGTGGGTCCCCCCACAGTCTTCGGACTATGGAACCCTAGCCTGTAAAATGTCTTCTTCATTTTATGTATTGCTACTTTGTTACTAATAAACTTCGCACTTCAAACGTGGGAGAGGCCTTTGGCCTGCAGAGGGCGTAGTCAACTTTTTGAGGATTACGACTTACCATCTCTCCACTGTATGTCCTGGATAAGAGCTGCTTGTCATGGAGGGACACCTGTGGGTGCAGCCGGTACAACAGGGCCTGTCCGAGAGTTATTGAGAGGCTCATCTCCAGGATGGCAAATTCCATGTTCCTGGGTGTAGCGATAACACAGCTTTCGAGTGCAGCTATATCAACGGGTTGAATCTATGCAAAGATTGTGGCTCCCTATTTCAGGCACTTCTTTGCAAGTTGCTAAATTGTTACAGTAGTACCCCTCTCATACCCAGCTCGGAGACCACGAATACTGTGACTATGTACCTGCAAGGTTTCAGACGGGAATGCTGCAAGATGGACACGTGAGGAGGGGATTCACAGATAAGTGTCTGTAGATTTGCTGCTGAGTTCGGATTCCAGGAACATTACACGTAGGAAAATGTATACCTTTAAATCCCGAGCAAGCGCCCTCCTCCTTTTATGGGCCAATGACCGAAAAGTCTCCCCCCCCCCCCCCCTATCCCCTCTAGCCATTTTCACTGATTTTCTTCGCCCGATGAAGGCAAATAACAGGAGCGAATGCATGTGTGCTCAATAAACCACTTTAAAAAAAGCATGCGTGCCTCTTATACCGTCATCTTTAATTTGGATTTGTGACCCGCCACCCTCCAAATCTTATCTAATCATCTTTCACTGCAGTAGGGGGCTTGCTAGGTACTATTTCAGGGTAAGCCAGGTTTTACCATACAGACAAACTTTCAACATCAGGATTTGCACACTGAGACATCCCATAATCTAGCTTCTTCCCAAACGGTGTATCCTGTAAAATTTTACATCAGTTTGCACATCGCGCTTAAAGGGTACTGACACAAAAACTTTAGCCTCGTGTTTTTCTGCTACAATGTGTTGCTGGGGGCCTGTTACTCATGGCAAGACACATTGTTTGCTGCAGCACGCGACAGATAATCGGTTAGAGGCCCCTCATTATCGACCAGTTCCAGTTTCGGTTTGAGAGAGCTCCAAAAACGAGAAGCCACCGGTTGCAACTATCGCTACCTAGCGGTTGCAGCTCTTGACCATGTCAGCACACAGAACTGTGACGCACTTTCACACGGTCTGCGTCAAGAATTACCTTTGAATAGGAAACGGACTGCAGTCTCGCCAAACACAAAACTATCTAAGCGTGCGCCACGGTTACACACTTGCATTCAGCCGCCAAGAAGTATAGACTGCGAGAACAAACGTGGCAAAAGAAAAATGGCGGCTATGATGACATGATAACTTGTTTTATTGGCTGCAGCGTGGTGACATGAGGGAAGCAGGGAGTCCCCAAAGGGTCCCCTTCGAGGGTGTCAATGGCACGATGTAGTCGAGGGCTCATGCAAACTTTCAAAATTAATTAAAAATATCTTTCAAGCTATATTTGCTGTTCATATATTTTGCAGATGATATACGAATGTTCACAGGGATCGACCCTGCAGGCAATCTCGGCGGCGCAATTTTGTGTCAGTACCCCTTCAAGACCTTGCAGGACCGTAACACATTCATCTCAAGATGCACCAGGCAATGTCAGAGAAAGCTGTGGGGCTAATGCCACACAGTACTTCCGCTTAGAAAGGCATCCATTACCTTTGTTGGCGAAGGCTGCCAGCAGGCAATGGCTGTCGGTCAACCTGCATCGACATAGACGTGAAAACGAGTTTTTTCGGGTGACAATCATGCACCTACAAAGGCTATTATGGGTGCCACAAACTATTTCTATGTATTTATCTTTCACTCCTCGAAACAGAAAAATACATAAAGATAGACATAGTTCCACATTTGGAGGTCCTGAAGTAAAATATGTCGGGAGGCCTCCTAACAAGAAACAAACGGGGGTTACAAGAATCTTGGCAAACAGTGAGTCATATATACTAGCACAAAAATTAGCTGTTTTCATATAATGCTAAACGTTGCAGTGGACTAAAGAAAGGGAATTGACCTAGGGGAGGCCATTTTCCTTTGGCATGTCTGTATGAAGTCAACAGATCATAAAAGCATAGAAGTAGCACTAATTTTTAACTGAAGTGTACTAATCAAGGGGCAAAGAGGAAGTGGATGAAAATCTACAGACCATTAGTGAGATACAACCTCTGCATTAGAAGAGTGGCACGCTACCAATCGTGATACAGCTACGGCAATATTGCATTAGTTTTCCTCGCATAATTATGCATGTGTAATCCTTGAAGCAATAGCTAGCACCATTCAAGGTCATCACAATGAATCTGGAATGTTCCATTTGCCCGAATAGCCGAGCAAACAGAGCAGAAAAAAAGTGCACAGATAATTGTATCTAGCAGACAAATAGACTACAAAATCAGTTTTTTTCAATACCAAATAATGAACACTTATTACCACCATTTATACTACAACATATATGAACCTATGAAAGTCCAAAGTTGTCTTTTTTAACTGAAAACCTTCAAGAAATATTTGTGAAAGGCACCGCTGTAAGAATGCATGAGACACTAGGCTGTGCTGAACAGTGCATAATCTATAAGCGCTTCATCACGTGCCTTGGTAAGTGACTTGAGGCACAGCTGAGCAGCTGACATTAGGGTTCCGAAATTCAGCTTCTCATCCTGCTCCACAGAGGGCGACTGAAATGACAGATTTGCTATCGGCTGCCACTCGTCAATGTCCAAGGCCTGGGGAAAAAAAGAAACTTTAATTCAGATCCTGTGCCACAACAAAAACAAAAACTTAGAACAAGAAAACAGGCTACCCCCAAGCTATCAGCTAAAAGGTGAACATTTAGCAGATATTTATCTAGTTAGGGACATTAAATTAAAGGGAAGAACTTGAATAAAAATTCATTATTAGTCCCAACATTTTGGAGCCTGACAGGCTCCTTTTTCAGAAATTAACTGCTGTCATGATTAGCACTGCTTATAAGCATCATTCATGCTTTCACAGGTGTGCATGGCAGTGTGAACAATGTTATAAGCAAGGATGTGGACTTCTTCATACACACAGCATAATATTAATACTATAGAGTGATACATTAGAGGGAACTTGGGTGCTTGTTTATGGAAGCTATAACACAGGGTGCTTCAGCGAGCACAGGAATGAAGGATAGCACAAGAATTTGCCTAATATTCATACTTTCGACTCTGTTTGGCTTTGCATGACTTGGAGCTGCCTTGTTATGAAACAAAAATAAGCAAATGGTCTGCAGTTGCACTTCACCGTGAACCTTAACCTTTTAGGCTCGCCATTTCAAGGCGGGTCAAAAAGTTCACAACAGTTCGTTCTTTCATACGAAAAAAAAAAAACACAGCAATAAACAAAGCCGCTAGTGCGTCCCAGGACTACAAGTACGAAGACTAGGCAAACCAATGCATTACCCATCATTCCCGTGGTCGCTGAATGATTGCAGCGCCAGAGTCCCTTCTAGTTAAAGCATTAACTTGATGCATGTCGCACTCTTGCCTTAACGTGTAGACATCGGTTTCCTATTTGGTACAGTGATTCGGTACTAATAATGCAATAGAGAAATATATGTGTAATACCATTAGTACAACAATGTAAAACCCATTTCAAAACGGACGCAAAGCCTGTCATTTTCAGTGCTGCAAAGCGATCACCTCCTGCGGTCCCACCCCATCGAATCACGTGGCCACACAAAATGGTGATGCAAAAACCTGCAATTGACATTTCGTCTGCTTGGCGCACATGTGTATAAACAAATTTTCGAGCCCCCCCCCCCGTCGCCGCCGCCGTCATCAGCATCCACAAGTGAGGATGAAAAAACTCATGACTATGAAATCGTGGCAATTCGAGAGGTGACGAATCATTTTCGGTTCGATCTTCTTCACAGCAGCGATTCTGAAATCGATGTCAAACCGAGCAGCAACGAGATAGTTGGAGACACACGCCTAGACCACGCTGGCTGGTAAGGCATACGAACGCTACGTGTGTGTAACTTGTTCGCAATGGCCGTAGCTTCAAATTATCAGATTAGCGATTACAACTCAACAGCAACAATCATCCGAAGCAGCATAATAAAAATGCTGGATTTATACAAACCCGCTGCATGAAGCAAGTGAAACAAAGCAAGTGAGGCCATTGCAAAGCAGCCAGGCGTCGCCGCCAGACGGTGCCACATGTAGGCACCGCGATGACTACACTAAAATTGTTGACGCCAACACTGCTCGCTCAGCGTCACTCGATTCCTGAGGCGTGGCCACAAAGCTTGCTGAGCATGTCAAAATACTGTCGATGTCTCATGCCTGGGAACACGCTGACGAGCCTTGGACGCTCTTTGCGCTCGAAATAGAACAACTACATGATGAACGCGATTCATACTTCGCAAAAATAAAGCTTGTGAGTACCAAGCAATTGAATGAACGCTACACCTCGAGTTTAAAACTCGGAGTCACTGCTCCTTTAATTTCATGAAAGTCTATGATCAATACCACATGACTCGCACATCCACGTTAGCATAGTTTACACACTGCAAATGGTTCTTATAGCGTTATAAATGTCTTCATGTGCCTATTTTAGTCTAAAACATTTAGTGCAAGTGATTCATACAAAAATACTACAAACAAGAAAAGCACTGTTTGTTACCTGATCAGATAATGCTTCAGGCACACTTGGACTGTATTGTTTACAGCAGCATAAGCAGATGAACACCAACTCCAGGAGCCTTTGAGGAAAGAGAACAAGATTACTTTGCAACATTTCTTTTTAAAGGAAACGTCATCCGAGTGGACAAACTAAAAATGAAAGTTAAGGAAGCTTCATGAACTTATAAAGACAATAAGTAGTGTATACACAAAGCTTTAAGTACTAGCTTTAAAGAAACCCACTCTAGTGCAAGTGTGTTTACCATAAGAAAGAAGAAAGCCTCAACTCCCAGTGGCCTCGTAGTTGCAGGAGCAAAAGAACCATCTATTAGAGTTCCTTGCATTCAAAAACTCTGCCACCACCTCCTCCGCTTATCGCAAAGACATAATGCCCACCCGCTCCAGTGAAAAACTCGTTTAAAGAAACTGGCTAAAGGGCGACACCTTGCGAGCTTATGAGGCGACACTTCAACAAAAAAATTATTTCTTGCGTCCAGATAGCAACTTTCCTCCTTGGCAGCCTGTATCGCCTTCAGTCACCTTTGACATCAAAGGAATAATAAAAAAAAAAAATCTGCGATACACTACTCTGAAGCAAGATTTCTCACGTGTCAGCAAATGTACAATTACTGAGAACATTACACATTTGTTTTCACTGACAGATCTACAATAGGTGAAAGCTCTACTACGGCTCTTCACAAACTGGCATATGAAAGAGAACGAGATTTTTAGACTTTCTTGAAAGGCATCATCTACAGTAGCGAAGCTTGTTGCAATTAATATTCAAAATTCATTGTTGAAAGCAAGCAAAAGCACAACTGGGTAACATATTCTAACTCCAGAGGAGCACCACAAATAATTAAGGAATTTCATTTTCATATAGATGATAGCATAATATATGAAATCCTAAAGACAAATATCATCACTTCTCTGGCCTGTCACGAGATTTGTTTCCAGTGACTGAGTAATGTAGGAGTCGTGGGAAATGAAATTTCATATAAATCAGCCACTGCAGCGCCCGAATAAAAATTCACTTGACTCTAGTGCCCATTTCCTTCTCAAAAGGCAAGAATGTTGGTTCTAAACTGTGCCAAAAATAGTGAAAGGACGCTTGGTTTGACGAACATACATTGTCTTCACTCTTATATCAAACAGATCCATTTCTTTAATTTGCAGCCAAGATTGGTCAACCATTTGACTCGCTCCTGCATCATATACAATGAGGTGTTACATCCGCACTTCACTTCTTAAGTTACGTAAAAAGTCTCCGCACTGCGACCGCAGTGATCATGGCAATGTGTCAGTGAAGCACATTATTATACAATGTCCGCAGTATGATGAACAAGGAACTTAATTGAGTTATCAAGTGGACCGCCTCGACAGACGACCACTTACAATTGGCAAAGTGCTCGGATTGTGGCCACATACTCATAAAGGTGCACAGTGAGCACCCTTTGCAATTTCCTTAATGAATGCAAATTTAATGAACTCTCTGTAGTTTTTATGCTCCTTGCCATAACGTCGACACATTAATGAGCATATTTCATAGACAAGATTTAAGTGCACAAAAAATTATCTGCACGGACTCTATTCGCGATGTGATCACGCAATGTTATCATGCAGTATGAAACTCTGGAGCTCATTGCAAGAGTATTGGTAAGCTCGTTTGGGGATACGGTAACGTAATACAGTATGCCTCACTTTTTTCTCGCTTCTGTCAGCTTGGGTGACGGATCGGTTACGTCGTCGGTCGAAAGCTGCCGCTTCGGCTGGCTCGCCTGCTCTCCGGGCTGAGGTTTGACGGCAGACTGCTTCTTGTACTGCGTCAAGGAAACAAACTGTATTAACTGGAGTTTGAATTGAATGACTGGAGTTTGAATTGAAGACCAGCGACAGCATTTCCGGAGTTACCTCAAGCATATGCTGAAGTAGGGTGGGTCTGCACAGGTAGGCAACCGCTGAAGACAGCACACAGCAGATGCTCCTCTGGGAGTGCGTAACAGCAAAAAAGAAAGTTTGTGATCAATCACCGCTAAGCCTTGGACCAACATTGCAGATTAAGAAGAGAGTTTTTAATGACATGAGCTCTTGCGGTACTATTTCTTGTATTTTATGGCAGGACATTACGACCGCATATATGGACCAGCCTTGCTTTTAATAGTGATTTAATTATGAAACAATTTTTCTATCAGGTCAATTAGCTCAGGCGACAAAGCTGCCTCTTGTTTCCCAAGATGATAGAAGTAAGACTGCAGAGCATAAACCGAATATTATTGGGCAGCTGCGTACTGGATGTGTAATATGCACAGTTTTTCAATTTGCTAGTAGTTTTTGAGCACAATTTTAATTAGTCATTTCATAAATTACATACTGAAGTTAATTACAAAAAAACTTAATCAATTGTAAAAATTATCACATTTGCGAAAATTATAATTTTCTTTATTGCTACTTATATGGAGATGTGTTTTATGTTCAAAATAATTATAGTTCTGTACTGAACTTCCATCTCAGAAGTTCCCTCCAGTGCTGCGAAGGGTTCAGGGCACATAAGCCAATATGAAGGGCGATTAGCCTATCCTTCTGTATTCATCTGCTTAGCGTCGTTTCCTCAGTGTCTGCGCACATTGGCCAATCAAAGCGATGAGATGACATCGGCAGAAAAAAAAAAAGGCAAAAATGGCAGCACCCACCGGAGATGCTACCCTTTGCTTCGAATTTATTGAGCCGTTATCGCACCCTTTGTGACCCGTAAGTTACAAAGTGGACACTTGTCTTTGCTTTAGATTACCATTGACGATGACAGCAATCTATTGGTGACTACTACATTGCATTAATTCTGTTATCAAGTTCATGGCACATTAGGCTTAGCAGGCATGGCTAAACAAACAACAGTTCTCACAAATAATGACAAAATGTACCATAATGCTTTGTTATCAGAGTGAGATATGGCACAAAGCGATGGATCACTCATGCCAGGGCAGAGGGCGAATAGATACTGCAAATTTGGGTCAAAGTGGGCGGTTGGGTCTGCACGGGAGCTGCAATGTTGATTTGTAATCGTAGTTACCGGCAGTTACTGATACAGTACTTAAAGGCACGCAGCACAGGTACGAAGCAGAATGAGCACCGTATGTAACACAGTGCTCGGATGTCGTGTAACACGTGCCAAACAAGCGTAAATGTCTCAACCCTGGCAATCGTAAGGTAATTATGCCCGCACTTATGTTCCGCTGCGCAAGAGTTGGCTTGCTTACACCCTGTAGCATTAGTGGTGCTGAATGGTATTGGCGAGATGGAGTATAGCTGCCGTTCATCATGAAATACAGCTCCAGCAAAGTAAAAACAGAAATACCAAACAAGGCTTTCAGCTATAAGTGAGCACATAGATGTAGCCTAAAATGGCATTGTGGTTAAAAAGTAGATTATATTAGGCATACAAAAATAACTGTAGATATTAGAAATGCAATAACAAAGAAAATTGCCTCGTTCTACAATATTTTGGTTTCTAGAACCCATGTCTCTGCTGAAGTAGCGAAAGCTGAAATGTTAAGCAAATGGCTTACCATAAGCATCATCAAAGGATTCATTTGGTCACATGGATACATAGTCCGTAGGGAAGCCACTTTACAGATAAGCCAAGACGTTACCAAGGCCTCGTCTACTTGTGTTGGGTTGGAGCGGACTTGCATTAGGCACTGTGAGGGGAAAAAAAAATAAACGCGGAGGTTCGGCACTTGAGAATATGCACTTTCATAGAGAGAACTGTTTGTCATAGTGGGCTGTTTATGTTGTGAAAAATACACAAGTGGAAAGAAGAAAAGGTGACAAAAGGGCTGCAGAAAGAGACAGGTGTGTGACGAGCTAGCCCTGTCACCTTCTAGAAGCTTCGAGCCAAAAAAAGTAATATTCACATGATATTCAAGTGCAAAGGGGACGGTGGTTGATATCAAATTTTTTCGAAAAGAATTTGGTGAGTAGTAGCAATAGTTGTAGGGTGCAGGTAAGTGTTACATAGTATGCTACTTTTAAAAGTTTTCGTACTTGTTAGCTCCCATAAGTGCACATAATACACTTTTATGCTTAAAAAGTAATAATAATTGGGGTGTAGGCATTATGCACACTTAAAGAAGTACTGACATGATTTGAAAACATCACGAAAGGGATGTTTTTGTTTTTTGATATGCTGTGTCAACACTATCCACGCACTAATGTCAAGCAACATGTATAAAATCCCGAGATTATCCTGACGAGTGAAGAGGGTTTCTGAATCTGAGAGCTCTGCATCCTGCGCGCAGCGAAATCACAGAAATCACTGACAGGATCACTGGACTACCATTCACTGAACGTTGTTTATGTGCACCACTAGCAGATGACTGATTTGCCGCTAGTATGTCGCCAGTTGCTGTCTTCCCGTGATGTTACACTGCCATGACACATAACGGAGAAGACACCGTCTGGATATTGAAACAAAGTGTGCTTTCAACGTAGCCGTAATAACAATATATTCGATGCATTACCAAGCATCACAACACTCGTTTTAGGTTTCTCAACACCAGTACATTTACTTAGAGCAAAAATCCGAAAAATTCTAAAATTCGCGTCAGTACTTCTTTAGCATTTAAGAGTGACTTTGCAGCGGTGCATATTTATCCTGAGCGTACAGTTTCACAGCGTAACGGCTTTAAACTGAAGTGAAAACTCATTTTTAGGCCGGTCACATAAGAAAAAATGCATCTATTCGTTTGTAATGAATACTTCGAAATTTCTAAATCTTAAATTCAACTAGTGCACATAAATATCCATGAATCTACTTTCAATAAAATAAGCTATCAGTTTGCACCTGCATTCATCTTGCTTTTTGTTGCAATATTTACAATGAATTTAATGTTGAAACACCAACTCGCCAACATTCTACTCTTTTAAATCTATGATAAAGTGAATTCGAGTACTGTAATACTGCCTGAATATTTGCAGTGTTTGAGTATTTGCACAAACCTAGTACTAATGGGATATAACATGATTCCAACAACTCTCAATGCTAATGCTGGACTTGGAACTCGGAAGCAAATTGTCTGTTCTATTGCCTTCTAAAGTCTTGACCGTTGTTTCTAGGCTCATCTTGCGTCCTTAATAGATTCGTGATGGAAAACAGGGAAGCACAAACAAAGGTGACATAGAACAGCAGGACAAAAACAAGTGTGCACTAATAGAACAGCAGGACACAAACAAGTGCGCACTAAAACTTCCTATCTGCAGAAGAAATACGCTATAGTACAACAAAAACACAAGAGGAGAAGGAAATGCAAGAGGGAAAGGCCAACCCAAATCAAGTGTTGTCCAGAAATGTGATCTCGCAATCTCACAGCAATAAAGAGGGTTAACTGACACAAACACTAGTATCAGTATTCTTCGTTATAAAATAAGGTGGTACTGTGCTTGTTTGTGTCCGATTCTTTCACGTCTCCTTTGCTTGTGCTTCCAAGTTTTTCCGTAATGAATCTACACTAACGTGCCCAACTATCCACCCTTCTATAACTTCGATAGCTCTTTCGTTCACAGTGGAGAACTCACAGCGTAAAGCCGGTCAACGTGCAGAGCCATGAAACCCAGAGCGCTGTCGAGAAAGAAGTGACGCTGCACGTGCAGCATTGCCGTCACCAGCTGAACCGTCAGTCGATACACCGACAGCCAGCCCTCATCGGTGCCCTGGTAGCAAGCTGACAGGAACGGGCTCACCTGGTCCACTACTCCACAGCACTGCAGCACCTCAGCCATCTTGCCCGACAATGCGAGAACGAGTTGTTAAACAGGCACCAAGAGAACACCCGGACAAAGAAAGTCCCCTTACCTGCGGTAAAGCCGTGAGTGCGAGAAAGAAATGGCAGATGGCTTGAGATAGGCGACTGTCCTTCATCTTCTGCAAGCAGAAATAGCTTAAAGTGTTTATCACTGAAAAAAAAAAAAAAGAGAGATAGAGAGAGAGAGAAGAGAGAGAGAGAGCGCTGGGTAGCACACATGCTCTTCAAGCCGAAAGTCCACTACACACTTTGCAATGCACTGCAAGAGTACACCTAACTGGGCTGCTTGGTACTGTACAGCTAGGGTGAAGCGGGAAAAATTAACGCTAAGCAATGCACATACTTTCGTTTCCATCGTCTTCAGTTCAGGTCATATTGACGTCATTTCAATTCGACTGTGTACATCAGAGCCAACATAAATTTTAGAGACTACACTCATCATGGTGTGATGTGGTGGTCCTGAGCAACTGTGTACAAGTTGTTATAGTAATTTGATGTTGCGCTTGAATCTGCGAGTATTGCCAATGATTAAGACTTGAAGACACGGTACCGTACAGGGGACAGTCGCTGCAACGTCTCCAGCGTTGTTTGTTCCCATCTTATTCGGAAGTGCACGAAGTTACACAATTGAGTACCAGACTTCTAGCGAGGCACGAGCTGCAGTATCAGATGGGCACATTAATTTACCTTGACATTCTACTGGCCATCCATTCAAATTAAACTTTACGATGCATGAATTTATATGAAGTGAAGAGGACAGAGTACTACTACTACTACATATTGCAGGCTCATAGTTGAGGCCTCATAACCAGTGGTCAGCTGGAACCCTCAGAGACGACACATAGGCCATGCAAAGAAAACTCAACATTTACTGCTCAGCTCAGGGGCCAGAATGACTGGCCAATATGATAATGAGTGCGAGTGTACCCAGGCCATTTATCACTTCTATGTCTGGCCAGTGCCCTGATATTATATATAACAAGTACAGAAAATTCACACCTATTCCTGCTCATAAAGTCTAACCTGAAGGGAGACCTGGAGAAGGTTTGTCAACTGGGCCACAACCAGGTTCTGCTGGAGGATGGGGACGCAGCCAGCGTTGTTATCAGAAAGTGACAGCAGGTCCTTGAGGAATGTGGTCAGTGTCGTGCACACCTGACCACCACATGCGGAGACCAATATGACAGGTGTGTGTATTATCGCTTCTGGGAGAGCAGTTCCTTTAAACAAGACCTTACTCTCACCAATTCATCATATACTGATCGATTCACTGACTGAGTAATAATGCAAATAATTCAAGCATTTATGTAAGTAAGTAAGTAAGTAAGTAATCCAATCAACTAACCAACAAACCACCAAATATGCCCTTACAGCCTTATTCACACACCCAACTTTCAAGTACGTCTAACTTTTCACTCGAAAAACCAAAAGCGTTGTTTGGTGGTTTTCCACATGTTACCCAACAAGACTTTCAGATTGAATAGAAAGCCCAGCTTAAAATAAACAATGTTGAGATACAGGAGTCTCCAAGCAGAATTTCATGCCTGAAACACAAATGGAAGTGTCATTGAAAAAAACACACAAAGAAACAATGAGAAAGGCTGTAGTATCTACTTTACTGCTGTGAATACTAGTAAGAATAGCAATGAAGAGTTTGATCTTGACAGCTATATTGTTAGATTTGTACACTATCCATTCAACTCAGCAGTAGCAAACCCATAAACAACAGAGAACAGTTGCATTGTTCTGACATCAGTTTTTTTTTTCAGCCTCATCACTGATATCAATTTTGCTTGTTATGAAAGGTCATCTTTACAAACACTCAAATCAAGTAGCACGCCCTCCTACTTTTTCTCTGCTTTTGTTGAATACGTACTTACAACTTTGCATCACCCTATATTTTTCAACCATTCTTAAAACATTCTTAAGAGGGGAACATGCATTTAACAAAACTCGATGAAACCTTTGCAACATTGTGGAATAAGTACAATTTCACAAATGCATAGATTAAGGTACTTTACGTTTTGGAACGCTGGCGGGTATGCTGAAGTCAATACTAGCTGGCACAGCTGCAAATGCAGAACATACCTGAGCTGATAGAGAGCTCGGTGATTTGAGGCCTTCCTCGGCACACTTCCTGCTGTAGAAGGTTAGCAGCGGACACAGTGAAGCCACCCACAAATGCACACTAAACTTGCATTCCTCTGTAAGCAGAAAAAAGGAAGATAGTTGAAGCATAAACTGGCATGCTTCACATATTTTTATCCTTTATCTTTGATGGACAAAATTATAAGGGACATAAATAAGTAAAGAAAGCATTATCATGCTGAAAATTTCAGTGAACTGGTATTCATTACGCAGCATTTCAACTTTGACACCTAACGGCTGTTAATACGACGCCATGACACTCTGGCTTTGACCCGTTTTTTTGCCGCCTGTCTGACATAGTTTTAAAGCCTGCCCAGCCAATAATTGCAGTACAGTAAAATCCCAAGCAAGCGCACCCACTCCTATCCCTATGATTAGGCATAATTCGACAAGATTAGGAGGGGGGCCCTTACTCAATGATGGATAAAAATTCAAGGGGGCAGCGGAAGAGCTGCTAAATGTGAATGCATACCCATGCTTTTAATTCTGAAGACTCTATTCAATGCGCATGCATCCAATGTTTTCATTTGCCCTTGTTGGGTGAATAAAAGCAGTGAATAAAACATTGGAACTGGAGAGTGCGGAGAAGAGATCACATATTTGAAGTCCCCCGAAGGAATAAAGAGCCGCTTGCTCAGGATTTTATGGTAGTCTGACCTTTCTTTGTTGCCATTTGTTGCTTCAGTATCTTCACCATGGTGGCGCCAATGGCACTTAGTACGAGGGCAAACCGCGGGTGAAGTGATGTGGTGCCTTGCTGCAGAATGCCCAGCACGGTGTCTAGGCTGCTCATCCATTCCGCTACCGTAGATGTGATGTTGCTGTTCAGAAATGAAAAGATGTAATTATGTCTGAGAACACACCGTTGAACCACCTTAACATGTTGTTTGTGAAATCTACTCGATTGACAACAATAGCAGGATTATGCAAGCCTCAGGAAACCTACAAATCTAGTGAACGCAGCTTAACGTGTAGCTTCAAGTTCAAGAGATAGAGAGAAAATATTTTTGTGTAAAGCTAGTGAGTGAAGGTGGCAGGGTCCCCTATTCCAGGAACCCTCTGGCCCGGATCGCCCGCCGGGCTCAAGCGACGGGTTGATGCTGGTTAACCAGATCCAGCTGGGAGATCGCAGCTCCCAACGCTTTACTTAGTAGGTCTGGGTTAGCACCTGTTGCCGCTGCTTGTAGCTTTGGCTTTGGGACACTTACTTTGCACTGAAGTAGGAGCTGTGCCGAGTGTCTGCCACATTGCAGTGAGGGCAGATGTATTGATTAATTGATTTTTGGGGCTTAACATCCCAAACCACCATATGATTATGAGAGATGCCGTAGTGGAGGGCTCCGGAAATTTCGACCACCTGAGGTTCTTTGACGTGCACCCAAATCTGAGCACACGGGCCTACAACATTTCCGCCTCCATCGGAAATGCAGCCGCCGCAGCCAAGATTTGAACCCGCGACCTGCAGGTGAGCAGCCGAGTACCTTGGCCATTAGACAACCGCGGCGGGGCGTGAGAGCAGATGTAGCTATCCAACGTCGGCCTCACATAATGCAAAGCTCGAAACTATTTTTCTTTTCTCGCAAACTTTCAAGCTGCGACATTTCACAGAATTGATAGTTATGTAAACATCATTTCTAGACTGTGCAACGACCAAGCATCCTAAAACTTTCCTAAATTATTTGCTGCTACCACTGCCAGCAAAACATGGCTATTACTACAATAATGTCGTGCTGCGAGTGCCAAGCTTGCAATGAAACAACACTTTCACCCTTGAAAATGAGGCCTAGCCAATAAACGTCCACTTCTTAGGTTAGCTGCATATTTATTGTTCATGGGACAAAGTTTGCATCATGATTTTCAGCAAAACTAAACATTCAATAACGAAATTGCATATTCGCCTATATCGTCTTGACGAGAAGACGATATAGGCGCACAAAATTGATTACATAGTTTCCTTGCCATGTGTTGCAAGGCTGTGGACAAACCGAAAATGCTGTAAAGAAACACTAGAGAGCGAATGATTTATCTCATTTTAGTAAGTTACCCACCTTTACTACCAAAAGCACTGATCTTGCCCCAAAAAGATGCTGGGCAAGTTCAAAAAGAAAATGTGTCACAGAAAAAATGTAGGTGTGACCAATGTCTTGACCATTCTGCATCAACTCACACAGGTGCCAAAAATCTCAATGGCATCTACTAGCACCAACACAATCACCGACTAATAAAAGTGTTGTCCTCTAAGGAAGACCAGACATAATCTATCAGGTGCCAGGAATTTTTGTCGAACTAATGAGGAGAAAAACTGATGGAAATCTGCGACATTGCACTGACATTTATGCACGTACTATTTGGTGCAAAATACAAAAATTGAACTTTGAACATAATTTCCTCTTCTATCAATAAACCTATGACAGTTTATTAGCAGGGTTTTTAATGAATTAAGCTGATTCATTCTTTAGTGTTTCTTTAACATAACTAAGATAGTTTATGAATACTTTTGCTACAATCCACACTTCTTGTAACATCGTTTGTCTGTTAAACACTAACTATAATAGTATATATATTTACCACAACAACCATAAAACATTTGTTAAATGTCAGATCATAACTTTCAGTAAGGTCAGCAGCTTTGTAGTGCTTTGAGCTGCTATCACAGAGAGCCCAACAAAGGAGCCTCATTTGTTAGGAAATTCTTTAGGCACAAACCAAACAGTTTAGCACTTACCTGCTCCAATGCTGGAGTAGCATGAGATACAGTTCACCAAGCACAATGCTAATTTTGAAATTCGCCGGGACGCCCTGCAAAAGGAAGAAAGTCAGAATGACAAATATTTTATGAATTACTATTGTACTAATGAATTCCAAGTTCACAAAGAATAATAATGAAACACAGCTTTAGTTGCAACAAACCTTTTAGTTACAAATGTGAGAGCTACAGTTGGACATTTTTTGCAACAAGATGTTCAGAACGTTCAAGATACTTTATAAGAAGGTCACCTGGCTGTAGTAGTTCGCACGCCATAACTCTTACAATGTGGTCATGAGGTAAGGAATCCTTCATTATACATGCAATTTAGTAGTACACGTGTCCGACTCCACGCTGCTAAAATCAACGATTAACAAGTTTAGGTGTAACAGTATACAGTGAGAAAAAAAAAAAAAAAAAACGAGAGACGGGCGCTGTACGTGCGGTCTTTTGCTGCTTATTCATTTCTCCTTTCTTTCATCGTGAGATGTTACACCTATGCCTTCTGCATTAGGACTCCTCCTATGACTTGTACAAATCAATCAGTATTTGTGAAACTGGAGTTATTTCTCAGCCACTTGTATTAGTTGTGTGTTTCAGTTCTTTTCAGACCGTAAGGCTGGAAGGTCCAGGGCATAAGGCAGCTCTGCCGTTTCAGTATACCAGAACCAATGTTCAGCTCACCTCAGCAACAAGGCTAGAGAACAAGTCCTGCAAAATGGCATTCTTCTCTGCTGGCGCAATTTGCACATGCCGACACTGGAAGTGCAATGAAGGGAAATGCTCAGGCTCAATACGCTGAAGACAAACGAAGTCTACGCTGTGACAGGAGCTGTTACCTTGGCCAGGATCACGCAGAGGTCACGCCACCCTGACAGCAGCACGTAGCCATCAGTGATGGGGTCGAACATCTCAGTGGTATCGGCAATGCTCATGGCCGAGGCATTCAGGCTCATGTTGCCAACTCCGGACTGTTTGGGCAAGCTGCTGGTCACAAGCTGAAAGAAGGCGCCGAGCTATCGGTATAGTGAATCAACTCAAAGGTTTTCGCTCCCCCACTATCATTGGCAATAAAATTGAAACAAACTAGGGAAACTAACTTACGAATGGCACGCACAAGAGGACACATGATGATGGAATAGGCACCTGCAAACTTCATCTGTCACATTGTACTTAGCGCATCTACTCAAGAAACATGCACCACACATGTGCATGAATGTGAGAGTATACTAACGATATGACGAGTTATGAATTAGCCCAACAGCAAGTTTTAATTCATCTGTCAGGTTGTTCACACCGGTCAGTCGGTGCGTCAAAGTTTGATGAATCAGCTTAAGTTAGTATATACTCCTAGACTACGTGTACTCCTCTAGTATTAAAGAACCAGGCGTACAAACATGAACATAAGAGAGAAGTTAAGACACCATGGAAAAAAAAAAAAAAGGTGACTGAGATGCTCAGTCTTTAAAAGAAGAAATCTCATTAGGTTCGCCAATATTTTTTACCACTATGTGATAAAAACTGGCAGTGTTTTATACGTCTGAAACACATGGACAAAAAAATACTAGCATCAAACAAATTTCATCAAGATTAATAAGCCAGTACTTTGCCGGATAAAAGTGAGACACACATACACCACTGACTCACGAAAGAACCATCATGCGGTCACATAAGGTGGGCACTTCAGATGAAACACCTGACACGAGTTGCACAGAGGAGGACTTCTCAAGTATGGCAAAGGAACACTATGCGCACCTAATTTCCAGCAGGAGAACAGCATCTGCAATCCACCTTTTCCACGATGCCGCAGCGCATGCTCCTTTCCCTAGTGGAAAAGTCGCGAAACGACTCCTAGTCTAGGAGGCCTTCATGCTAGCGATGCTAGTTCCCCCGGGCCCTACCAAACCCAACCAAAATGCCGAAGGGCAGCACAGGAAATTGGATAAGGCAGCGTTCGCCTTATAAGCCTTAATAAGGCTGTGGTATGTCCCCGCAACACTTGCTTCACCGCCCAGAGCCCACACCATTTTGTTGTCCCTTTTTTTCACTGACGAAATGGTTGAGTAATAATGTTGTCGCTGAATATCCACCCACTTTTCAAGAGGTACATGATATCAAGGAAACCATTCCCATGTATCGTTATCTGCAACAAGCGAAGTGTATGGCAATGTTGTAAAAGACCGCGTTTCAATGTGTTTATCAATAATGTTACTGTAAAAAGCTACAAAAAACACATGATCACTCGAATCTTAAATCGCTTCTCTAGAAAACCTGAAAGAGACAAGATTACCTAGCACTTTGAATGCAACGAGAAAAATGCTTAAGCTTCCATAAAAAAATGAAACAAATTTAAATGGCATTGTGACATACTGCCACCTTCTGAAGCCGGTGTAAAACATACTTTTTTTAGCTTACATGCAAACCTTGGGCAAGATAGGAACCACTTAGCGTTGTGCCAATTGTGATGGGTGATGTGGGAGAAAAAATTTTCTGCAGAAGAAAAAGTGGGATGTAGGTGTCGCACTGATGCACAAAGCGTTAACATGAATACGTATCAACCGACTCAGCTCTCTGTTATTCCACTCTTTCAATGGTTGTGCTTAGTTTAAGGTTGAGTGCTCAGTTTGAGGCATGCAAAATGACCTCTTTGCTCGAATGCGCAATGTAATGCCACTTTTTTGGGTACAGGCGCCTTCGCAAGGTGGCTCGAATGATGTCAGCATAAGATGACTGCAAATGCGACTGCAATGGTCAGACCCAACACAGAAACCAGTCCGCCACGAGTCTGCAGCCGCGAGGTGGAATAAAGTGTCTGGAAGTTGCAGCCAGATCAAGTACTTATATCTAAATCTAACATCCCACAGTGTCTTCAGGACTATTTAAGTATTGGTCCATATTCAATTTAATACAGCAGCCGCCATTACTGCACAATCAGTCACACATTGCTGTGTTTGTGGCTCACCTTAGACCAGTCCTTAATTGGGGCTCCCTCCTTTGCTTTGTTGAGGACACTTTTCACATTAGAATCAAGTTCATTTCTGCAAGAGGAAAAATATTCAAGTGACAGTAAAACAGTTAAAGCCCCTGAAGACATGATAAACAAAAAGGACAGAGGCTCTGTAAAAAATCACCACAATGTATGCGCTCGCAGCAAAAGACAACAATTATCTTCAAGTGGTGGGGCTGGACACCTTAGCGAGAGAACACTGACCAGATGAAACATGAAAATACCCGGACTTCATATCGTATAGGATCCAAGTACTGGAACATTTTGCAGTATGGGCTGTTGAACAGTTCATTGAACACGTTTGCCACAGACAGTAACAGATTGACCAATTTGGTTGAATGTGCACATGGACTCTTATCCACATGCTATGCACACATTCTATATATGCAACGTAAGGAGATGTGTTGCATACAACTGTCAAAGTCAATGTCACCTGAGAACTGGGGCCAACTCGGCTGCGAAAGGGGCTTGCTTTGATCTCTTTAAATACTACTATTGCAACAGTGGCCCACACGAGGACTAATGTGGCTTGTCGATGCACTCAAGCGGGGACTATCTAACACGCACCTCTTGATTTCGCTCAGGGCGCAGCACTTGAATGGGCACACAAATCACTCTGATGCACTTACATTCTACGAGACCACATCTATCAATAACCATGTCTTCAGGCAGCTGCAGAGGCCCACTGGTTACGGCGCTCAACTTCTGATCAGAAATATGCGGGTTCCTTTCTGGCTACACCGGTCATTCGATAGAGCCGAAGTACTAGATGCCCACGTACTGTACAATATCAGTGCAACTTGAAGAACCCGCAGCCACAAAAATTATCCACAACCACACGCCTCATAGCTGTGGAATGTCAAACCCAATTAATAAACCAATTTAGTCATTAGCACCCAGCATAGGTTCAAACGTAACATATTTTACAGGTTATCATTCGCATTCTATCAAACGTCAAATCCTGCTACTATTCAAAGCTGTTTCCACTTCCTTTGAACCTAAAAAAATATGGCATTTGGACAGGGTTGGTTCCAATTTAAAAAATATTTATATTCTGCAGGTTAGTGATGTGACGATATGTATGGCCATTCTCCTTTATAACATGTGATATATACTGTTTGAATTCGATTAGAAATTATTCGACCAAAATCACTATTCGCTTTAAATTCACTTTAAACATAAAATTCACTCTTTGCACAAGTCATAGCGATTTTCCTTGCAAGCACCTAAGACCATAGGATGCAATGCCACGGGAATGCAGCAAGCACTGCACAAGGCATATTAATGGGACACTAAAGGCAAATATTAAGTTGGTTGATTGACTAAATAGCAGTCCAGAAACCTCGTAGTGCTACTTTTGTGCCAAGGAAGTGCTTATTTTGAAATAAAATCACTGTTTCAATGGCCCGCATTGCATTATTGCACTTTAAGTCACCCACCTGGAAGTGGCTTGCTCCATGTCACTGTTGCCGTGCCGAATGTTGCCCACCTTTACTGCACAACCACCGACACTGGTAGCAGCACAGTGAAAGTAGCAGGAGCCACAGCAGCAACAATGGCCATTGAACAATTTCCTGCCTCGGTCCTTTGAGATAGCGGGCGTGCATAGAGTTTCCTAATATTAACTAGGGGGACTCTGGCGCTGCGATCGTTCAGGCGACCATGAGAATGATGGGTAGTACATGAATTTGCCTAGTCTTCGTACTTGCGGACAGCTAATCGCACTTGTGGCTTCATTTATTGCAGTGTTTCTGTTTTGTTTTAAAGGAATGAACAAACATTTTGAACTTTGTGACCCGCTTTGAAATGGTAAGCCTAAAAGATTAAGGTGGTGAAGTGTAACTGCCGAACATTTGCCGATATTTGTTCCGTGACAAAACAGCTTCAAGTCACACAAAGCCAAAAGGAACGTAATGTACGAAGACTAGGCAAATCCGTATACTACTCATAATTCCTATGCTCGCTGAAGCGCCGTGCATTGCAGCTCTCATAGACACCAGTGCCAGAGTTCCCTCTAGAGTATATATAGGAAACTCTGTGGTGGCGTTACTGTTTAGTTCAATTGAGCCCTGCTATATGGCACCACCTATCCAGGCTAACCAGGCAAAGATGGAATTTTGAACCACTTTGTGCCATTCAAAATAGTAACTGCAGGTGTTCTTTTTTTTCCAATAAATCAAAGAGAAATGGAAAAGCAGCATTTTGTTATGTCTCTTGATGCACAGAAGTTTTTTTTTTTATTGCAGCTGGTTTGATTACTAGTGATCAATTGTAGTCAGATGGGATCATTTCCAAACTATCCAATTCGTGGGGCCCATGGTATAGTACATTTAGCTAGATTTCTCAGTAAGTCGAGCACTGCTGTTGACAATATTGCCATTTTAAATGTTGTCATACATTGAGCTTTCACTCTGACATGAATTTTTATTTACCTTAGTGTCACCTTAATGAGCAAAGTAATCTCAGTAATAAAGTACCGCAGTCAGTGGGCTACTTGGCAGGTGGCACAACCCACACACATTGCAGGTAAGCATTTATTATTTACTTATTGAGGCCTGCAAGTTATGGCAGTGGGAAAAGTGGAAACTACTCACTTGGATTGGTATAGTTCTAAGGCGAGTGTCTTGAAGATGAAAGCCACCAGCCTGGACTGTTCTGTCACCACAGCCTCTCCCATCAGGGGAAAACACACCATGCTCCAGAACGACTTACTAGAAAGAAAGCATGAGAAAAACATTTTTAGCAAATGAAGATAAAACCACTGACCTTCGATACTATATGAAGAGCACGTGCATATATATTGAATTCTTGGATAAAATAGAATCAATCAACAGTGTTGTTTGCCAATACCAGGTGTTGAATCTTAAGTTGTAACAAAGTTTCACTAGCAGCATTAAAATGTGGGCTTATTACTCAGACACACTGTTGTGGTACAATGAACGCTTGAGGCACTGAATGACACAACAGATAGTATAACTTGTAATTATGTCAGGCACCAAAACATTCAAAGTGGTCGCTTACGCATCCGAAGTTGAGTGGCTACAGAGATATATTAATAATTCTTGGGGTTTAGTGTACCAAAACCAAGATATCATTATGATAAACGTCGTAGGGGAGGGCTTCGGAAATTTTGACCACATGGAGGTCTGGGCGTCTAAATCTAAGCACATGGGCCTCGAGCATTTTCGCCTTCTTAAAAAATGCGGCTGCCGTGGCTGGGACTCTATTCCGCCACTTGTGGGTCGGCAGTCGTGCACCATATCCACCATAAACCACCGCGGCGGGTCAGCCACAGAAACACCATAACTAAGCATGTGATGGGAAGCTCACACAACGTCGTGACGTTAGCGTGCAGTAGGAACCGCACCTAGTTTTTAAAATCATACAACAATTAACTATTCAGGGTGCACTCGTGCTTAGCAGAATATTTTCTAACCTCTTGAGAGATTCGTCTCTTATTAAACGCAAAAAATATGACAACTGAAAATTCTCCCACCAGTAGCTCTTTCCAAGTTATAACAATGAAAATGGAAGAGCAGCTGATGACAGAATGTAGCAATAAGTGTGGACTTGCCTCTTACGCAGCAGCTCCATGGCTCGCAGCTGGTGGCATGCCCACAGGCTATGTATGAACTCCACGCATGAACAGTGAAGGTCTGCTGGACAGTAGTCTTTGCCCTACAGAAAGTGGTGCAGTCGCGTCATCACATCGCAACGATGGCAGTACACAGAAGACCCTCGACCAGAGCGCTACTGCTATATAACAAGTTTTCTAATTAATGGGGGCTAAATTAACGAAGTTTTTAAATGTACAGTTAGATAAAGTGCACTCGGAGGCATCATTATTACCGCCTGACATGCGGGCTTGAATTTTATCGTCGGCAGACTTGTTCACTTGAAAAGCCTTAGATTCTCTAGTCAATAATGGTGAAACTAAATTTGCTCGACAGTAGTATGTTCAGTGAGAATTGAAAAGTTTATTCATACATGTTGTTCATTTCAAAACAAATGTGCTGTCTGCTTTAAAAAGCGAAAATCCCATCACAACCGGCTCCTTTAGGAAAGCTCTAAAAAAGGAATGCTGCTAGAGCAGTAGTACCCACCTCTTGCTTTGTTTTCAAGATCTGTAGAACTTCTCCTAAGCACAAACCCAAACCTGAGGAGCTCTGTAAATAAAAAAAAATAAAGAGAATTTCCGTTTTGCAGTGAAATTTTACCGCAGTCAATGAAAAAGCAAAATAACACAATTGCCACGATGCATAAATGCAGATGCAGCGCTTCCAAGTGTTCCTGTTAGTCATACAGGTCCACGACCAATGGGTAGTAGAGACAGACCCACTTGATGTCACTGGAGAGGGTGACGCACAGTGTTCGTTCCTCTTTGCAACATTAATGCTTTAGGTAGTAATGACAAACGTTTCATTCTTAGTATACATTACATTTACATCAGCAAAAGAAAAGTACTTATGGTTCAACCAGAAACCAGCTAGCACGACTGTCATTCACAAGTGAATGACAGGTGCAATATGGTTCTGTGGGCAGATTCAAATTTTTTTGTGGTTTGAAACCGAGTATAGTAAATCCGACCCCATCCACAAACCCAAAAGTCGTTCAAAAAGCATACCTAGTGATGCGTCCCCTAAGGAACCAGAGGAAGCCGCAGACGATGGTGATGATGTCGTAGAGCCCAGGAGCAGCTCAAATAGTCCTGGCTGTGTGCGCGTGCACACAGCCAATAGCTGCAGGAGGGCAACCTTGAGACGCACATCTTCAGTGTCCTTACTAAGTCGTAGCAACAACTGGTCACGAAAACTCTCGGCATCACGCCCCAGGCATGCAAGCAGGGACATCGGGTACAACTGTAAAAGGCACGAGGAACAGAAATGTTGCTTGTTCCACAATTATTTTGGGCAAACCTTATTATAACGAAGTCACTTTAAAAAGAATGTGACAATACATTCACTATACCCGATGCACTCTAAGCACATAATTGGTTACTTATAGATATACCATCCAAAAGCAACTTGAAAAATAAGCAAAGAAAACCATAGCGGAAATTGATTGTCTTTGACTGTAGTATAGTAATTGTATACATCATAATTATTTACAACAGTTAATGACAACAATTATCTTCATGTATGCTTCCCTCTGCCTAATTGTTGGGTTCATTTGGTTGTGTATAACAAACAAACAAACAAACAAACAAACAAACAAACAACAAACAAACAACAAACAAAAAATCCCCCTTTTTTCATTCTGGCTATGAGCGATGCCATAGTGGAGGGCTCCTTACAATTTCTACCACACAGGGTTCTTTAATATGCACTAGCTCCTAGAATTTAACCTTTGTCAAATTGTGCCCACTGCAGCAGGAATCGAATCCACCCCTTTCATGTGGGCAGCCAAGCACTCCAACCACTCAACCACGGCGGTAGCCTTTGAGGGGGGACATGTTACCTGAAGCTTTTTTCTTTCATTATTAACGAAATTTTATATAGATGCACAGGTATACGTATTTTGTTATGCCAATCTCGAAAATGTAATTTTTTTTCTGTGACTCATTAGTATATTTAATAATCAAATTTTAATTACTATTAATAGGTGTGACAATAGATGTAAATCAGCAGGGCGGAAAGTTATACTTAATGCACCCATACAAAGCAGAATTGATAAAGATTGAACTGCTGAAAGCAGTTTTCAAATGCAACAACTGTAAGAAACTTAAGAGCTCATCAAAGCTTCATGTTTACATCACAGCTACTAATGAACTAGAATAAAGGCAGATAAAAAAATTATAGACAGAGAAAAAGAAGAATCTGCTTGCAACAGTTCAAGGTTTATGCATCCAGCATCATATAGCAAGAAAATATACCTGTAGCTATTCTAGAGCTAGAAATATTGTTGCACCAAGTAAGCTAAATGAGTAAATATCTTGCTCTGAGAAAATCAAGACAAATGCAAACACTGATTTATTCACAAACACCCCCCAAAAATAGTTACAAGTTATTAGCGTTTCCTAGTTGTAACTGGTTAATATCCTTCTGGCACATAGCCAGAAGCAGCAGCTGTGTTTTGCGAAAAAAAGTGCCTTTATAGCTTCAACTTCGGCTGTAATTCTGCTAGATTTGACAAAATAAAGTTATGCTATGGCAAAAATATGAATTTGAGAGCAGAGAAATTTTGTGTAGTAGTGCTGAAATACCTCTAGATTTCAAAATTGCCATTTTAAAAAATTTGATTTTAGCCGCGATTTTTTCGTCTCACAGGCCAGTGTACCCTTAAGGTGGTTGGCCACTCAAAAACAAAAATTTTTTTAAGGGCAGGCAGCATTGAAATAACTTTTTCCACAAAACCAGCATGTCTTATTTAATTTACCCAGCTATTTACAGTGCAAAATATTGAATATTTATTTATTGGGAGGTAATCTTTGTCAAAAATTGCATTAAAAGTGCTAGCCACGCCAGTTGTGAGAAGTGACTAATGGGTGGCTTTATTCAGTAAAGCTCTGACATTTGTGTAACTAATGGCTGGAGCTATGCAGTGAACTACAATAAACATTATGCAGTGAATATCAAGGAAGTAATGCTAAAAAAACAAAAAAAAACGGGAAAAAAGAGCCAATTTAGATTGAACCTGTTGGAGAATTCAGCTGTGAACTGAAAAATATTCGATGGATTTCTTTTCTACTAGTTCACTGCACAGACATATATGTTGTAAATCATTGTGCAAAGTTTCAGTTCAAATTATACACTGAGAAATACGTTATGAAAGTTTGCGTCACAACATTTGGAGCAAATTGTTATTTTCAGAAAAACGTAAACAAAGATTTCCGAGCTTGTCAAAAGGGTCACGATCTCCGCATGCAGGCCTAAAATGCACCAGATTCATAGCTGGGCCCTTCTGCGAAAGCATTATTGTCTCCTTTTGTTCGGGTGGCTGCTCGTCTTTTCTTCCTGGCCTGTTTTGTCCCATCTGCTGACTTGCGTTTAGCATTCTCCATGCACAGGTGATCCCTAGCGATGCAAGCTTTCGTCGTGTGGTACCCTGGTTCTACGCCAGCTTGCCTCAGGATATCTAGGGTGCTTACACTGCCATTATTAATGTATGCCACAGCATCATGCAAGGCAAACGTTACTGTAGGCAAGCTTACGTAGACTTCTTTGGGTGCCCGCTGCCATATTAGACCATTGAAAAACTCAGCATTTTGAGTCTTTCCATGAAGGCACTTTATTAGAAGTTCATCAGAGCACAGATCACTGTAGACAGTTCTAACTTCGTTGCGCACATCATTTGGAAGTCCTCCTTTGTGTACATATTTCCCTTGGCCGAGTGCTTCGACCCTTTGGTATCCGCAACAGCTTTTCGGTCCAAGTGGACACAGGCCATGTCTCGGCTGGTTGTCGGTAGAGCTGCAATGAAAAAGACTGACAAGGGTAGACTTTTTCATTGCAGAAATGTTCCCCACAATAGCCCTTATGGCGATGCCATAGTAGTTTTGCAGGCGGTCAATGAGGACATCAGTGAGCTTTCCCATACCACCGAGTCCACGCACTGCCTTCTTCAGTTTTCTGAGGCGGCAGCCAACACGCTTCTGGACATGCCTAATACATTCCAGTTTCTGCACACTGTCCTTTCCATACACGTCCTTTGACAGCGGCATAGCTCTTGGAATCACCATCGCCGTAGTACTGCAGGTACTTCAAACCTCTGTTGCCTTTCGACCTTTCAAATATTCGGTATAGACAAACCGTCTCCATACTGCCAGCACTTTCTTCATGGTTTGCTTGACAGGAAGTGTGGTTTGCCTTCCATTCCTGGTACGAAGCACTATCTTGCCTCATTTTGCTTTTGGTTTTACAAGACTTACACGAACTAGAAAGGGCCTCAACATCAATAACCTTTCTCGTGTCAACAGAAATCACAGACACACAACCGTTCAAAGACATCATCTTATATAACAGTCACAATAAAATGCATAAAGTATTTTGAATAGAATTAATATAGACGAAACAACACTTGCTTTTGAAAGCGATTTTTCGAAACCAAAACCACAGTTGGAAATGTGGTTTCGGTTTTGCTATTGGAGCGAGCATAGGGTATAGAAAACTTGCTGTAACTCGCAAACTAATGATGCTAGGAGGATAATTTTTATTGCAACATATTTATTTATTTATTTATTTATTTATTTATTTGTACCCTCAAGGCCTACAGGCATTTCAGAGGGGAGTGGGTTACAAGGTTATACAAAAAACTAAAAAGCAGCAACAAAAGTAGTAAGCAGATAAGTACAAACATACATGGGCCCTAATCATACAATGTTAGCTAGTGCTGCACGAAACTGATGGTTGTCTTCGATTGCGGCGGTCAGTCCGGGAAGGCGGTTCCAATCTTGTGACGTCTGAGGAATAAATGACTGAAAGAAGGCATTGGTGTTGCATTGTATTGTTCCTACTTTGTGTCGGTGATCCATACGAGAAGAAATATATGAAGGAGGAGTAATTAACTCACTGAATAGGGGCGAATTATGGTAGTAAATTTTGTGAAAGAGACAGAGGCGAGAGTGTTTGCGGCGCGAAGTTAGAGTGGGTAATTGAAGCAAGTTTTTTATGGACGTGACACTTGCCGCACGAGTGAAATTACCGAGAATGAAACGTGCTGCGTTGTTCTGCACGAGCTCAAGTGATGTCACCAGATAGTCATGGCTCGGGTCCCAAATGGATGATGCATATTCGAGTTTAGAACGAACCAATGATTTATACAAAAGTGTTTTTAAAGAGGTAGGTGCAGAAAAGAAGTTGCGGCGAAGGTAGCCAAGCAGGCGATTAGCATTATTAATAACGGTATTAATATGAAGCGACCAGGTAAGATCAGTTGTTATGTGAATTCCCAGGTATCGGTACGACGTCACAGGTTCAAGAAGTGTGTTGTTAAGGTAATAGGAACCCGTCGAAAGGGCTGTTCTTGAAATGCGTAAGACTTTGCATTTAGTTGTATTAAGTTCCATTAACCATTGCTCACACCAGTTAGAAATTGCATTAATGTCCGATTGCAGTGCCGTAACGTCGTTATCGTTGTTAATTTCTCGAAAAATAACACAGTCATCTGCAAACAAGTGAATATTAGAGAGAACACAGCTAGGTAGGTCATTAACGTATATCAAAAACAAAAGTGGTCCCAAGACAGAGCCCTGGGGAACGCCGGAATGAACAGAACTGGGTGAAGAGTCATAGTTATTGGCTGTGACAAACTGGAAACGATTAGAAAGGAAATACTCAATCCATGCAAACAACTTAGGATCTAGATTTAACTTGCTTAGTTTGTAAAGGAGTAGTTTGTGAGACACTTTGTCAAAAGCCTTGGAGAAGTCGAGGAAGATACAATCAGCGGATGAACGGCGATCTAAAATTAAGTGTAGCTTGTGGGTTAATGAAAGCAATTGGGTCTCGCACGAGAACTTCTTTCGAAAACCATGTTGCGTGGGTGAGAAGAAAGAGTTAAATTCAAGAAATTTGACCAGATGGGAAAAAATTACATGTTCGAGAATTTTGCATGGAATGCTTGTTAGTGATATGGGTCGGAAATTGTTAGGCGTGTGTTTGTTACCGGACTTATGGAGTGGCACCACCTTCCCGACTTCCCAATCCGCCGGCAGGATGCTCGTGTCGAGGGTCTGCTGGAATATTTTGCACAAAATAATAGAGGAATACACAACAGTACTTTTTAAGAACTTCGTATTAATAAGGTCAACACCGGGGCTCGATGAGGGTTTCAGTGACTGGATTATTTTACTTACACCACCTGGGTCAGTAACAATGGGGTCCATGGAGAGATAATTACAGTTCTGAAGTTCAGGTATTGAGGGGTATATATGTTCAGGTATTGAGGGGTATATATATGTTCAGGTATATATGTGAATGTCTGTGCATGCAAGAAACACAAAACCCCAAAAATTTATTTTACGAAAAATAAAAAAAAGACTTTTGAAGTTGGCCTATCACCTTAAGCACATACGCAGTAATCTTCGTTGTGGTGCATGCTCTATGGCTGGGAATCAAACCTTCGTGGGTTTTGTATGCTTGAAAGCATCGACTTTATTGAAGTGTTTTGAAAAAGACATCTTGTCTCTTCCAAACAGATGAACATTATAGAGTCGGAAACTACATATGATCATTTATCGTTAGATTCTTTCGCTGATTTAGGCACATAAAATTTTTGCATGAATAAAACCCAGAACTTTGCGGTGAGTGGAGCATCCCCACAGCCCCTAAAATAGCGTGGCGAGTTTTTCAAGCATACCAACAGCTCCACTAGGAAAGTATTAACAATGTACAGATGGTAAGAAATAACCACAATTTCTTGTCCTTACGAGATCTGTCACTTTTCCATTCTGGATCCTATTCCTTCTCCTTATAGTCTATGCACTGTTAATACTTTGTTTATGCATCCTTACCCCCTCACCTAAACCTCAGTTCTTACAAGATACAAACAACTTCCAGGAAATATATAACACTTACCTTAGCAATGCGCTTCAGCAGCTGCACAGCCAGGGTGCAGAGACGTGGGTCAAAGCGGAGGTACAGAAAGCGTGCCACCGAGACTGTCAGTGACGGTGCACCACCGGCGGTCTGGCTGGGTGACACCAGCAAGCGCTGTTCCAGCAGGGAGCCCTCGCCAGCACCCACCAGCAGCAGACGGTTCAGGAGTGAGAAGCACAGTCGCACAGAGTTCAGCAGGTCTTTCGAGTGGCGGCTGCATCAAGGCACCAAAACACAGTTGCGAAAATGGCTACTGTATACTGTATTTTTTTCTCCTTTGCAAAACACATTATGTTCAACTGCCAATAAATAGGATGAAATTTACATAATTTGTTGCCCAGGTTTCGGAGACCAACTTTAAAGCAAGTGGAAATGTTGAAATAAATTGTGTATTTTACAGCGATCAGTTGAAATCAGAATATAAATGATTTTCTAGTCATTGCACAGACAGTGGTGCTAAACATCTTGTGGGAAAGCTGACACCCCCTGTAAGGTTGTTTGCGCCGCGTGGCGCACGTGTCTCGTGCAAAAGCCGTATCTCCCGGTCACAACTATTGAGTGGTAGGTGGCATTGTGTTCGCGAGCATTGATCCCCTTATCATCATCATGGTTAGATCGGTAGCGGTGGCGGTGAGCCCTGACAGCATGAGAGAGTTGAGCGAGTCTCTTTGGCGAGGGGCGGTAGCGCGAACGGTTGCTTCTCGCGCGGGTTCCCGGTGAACGGCACCACGAGCCATCTGCCGGAGACCCGCACGGCGAGTCAAGCGTTAGCAACGCCACTTTTTCGACACAGCAAGTCCAACTGATACGCATATCTATGAGCGCACTGCGATAACTGAAGGTTTAAATTGTACAAACGCTATGTGCAGCTCTGCTTTATCCGAGTGGTAAGCTGTCAGCGAGAGTGCAAGCAGCGAAACGTAACGCTGAAGCCATGAGACCTCGATGATGAGAAAATGAGCATATCAGCAAAATCCACTCAACTCACCTCCCTTCAAATTCAACAGCCCGGGAGACGAATTCCTCGGCGGAGACAATAAGCCGAAGCAAGGCTGGACAGGAATCACCGTGAAGCAGCCCATACACGCAGAGCTCAGTACTTCTGTGAAAGGTAAAGACGGAAAAAAACAGACAAAAGAGAAGGAAATAGTATCACTTTTTTTTTTTTTCAGGTTGAGTAGGCTATGATAGTGTCTGAATAAGTGCCTGTTGTGAAATAACCGACAGTTCTCAACCTGCTTTCTCAACTTACCCTACGGTCTTTGGCTTCAACTTGGTTGAGACGGTCACCAGTTTGTGGAAAATGTTTAGACAGCGATGGCCGATGATGTCCCTGTCGTAAGCTCTGTTGTAGCGCCACTTGTGGAACGAGGGAAAGATGTCCTGTAGCACCACGGTCAAGCACGCGAGAAAGTCTTCGTTCGCAGTGTCCTTGAACGTCTGAAACAACCAATGGAGGCCTATCTACGTCGGACTTTCTACACCAAGCTAAGTGCAGTCAATGTTTAAAAATCTTAATTTGCTCAAACAGCTGTGCTAAGACCTCAAACAAGGCTTGAAGTGACAAAAAATGGTGGAGCAAGAAATGTCGCAAGAGCCGATGATCCAAAAATTCAGTATCCAGTACCAACGTTTTCACAGTTCACTATGCCCTTTGAGGGAATTTTAAGTAAATAGATGAATAAATAAGTAAATAAATGAATAAAAATACAATTTTTTCTTTGTTTGGGCACTCTCAAAAAGTTCACTTACAGGAACATTGGCTCCATGGACATTTCTTGTTTCAAAGCTCATCATTCAGACCACCTCAAGATAGTATTGTGCAGTTGGTACTGCATTCAAGATGTGACTTCAACTTTTCATTTCAAAAGGTCAATTTCTTCTATATTCACAGTAGCACTTGACTAGCGCTGTTTTTGTTCTCAAATTTCCCACTGGCGTGTGTGCATTTGATTTTAACTATTTGTAGCATCGCAATACAATAAGAAAGGAAAAAAGGCAACTACCCCCTGACCAGGATAAATTTTTCGGCAACTAAGAAGCTTCCTTTTTTTCCGAGTAATTCATATGGATTTCCTAGAGGCTTCATGCTACAAACAGGTGGTTGTCTATTTTTATTTTTTTAGTTTTTCCGCCACCTTGCGGGTTTTTTGTAGAACTCGTTTGCCTTACAGTGGAATACAATGTATCATTTATAATCACCTCGTTTTTGATTTAGTTATAGTGCTTTAATCAATTATTTTTAGGCTGCTTTTTCAGTGTTTGTTATAAACACTGCCAAGAGGTCCAGACCAATGTCCCATTTTGGTACCCTGTTCCAAAAAGGCACGTTTAACTTGGTACTCAATCTTGCCACATTAGAACATTCGTGCCACTGAAAAACGAAAATCTCAATGCAATGAAGTCTGCAATATACAGAAGCTTTTTGCTGAAAGCACAACTTCATGACGCTAAGGTTGCACTGTATGTGCAGATAGTATGCATCTGCTCTCTCCTGGTCACCTTCCATGCAATGCTTCTTTAGAAAACCTCGGTTCAATTTTTCCCCCCTTTTATAAGAAACCAACAAAACCAAAGTAACTTCACAGCGGAAAATGGTACCTCAGCCACATTTCCAAGCAGCTTCAGAAAGGCAAGACAGATGGGATGATCACCCACAACCCTTTCTTGGGAGACCATGGCTTGACTCAAGACATTGTCCGTGACCATGTAGCCCCTGCAAAATAACATGGGAGTCTGGCATCAGACGGATTCATGGGCAACTAGCTTTAAAATTGGTACAGACACCGCATGAAACGGCATGCTGAAAGATTACTGTCAAATACATATAATAAAACGTACACTGCAAGCCTGAAATCAACTTCGTAATTCAGCACATCTGAAATTTACATAAAACGGAATATTCTGACAATTACTTCTGGCAGACACTTCACTGTTGGCCAAGAATATTAAGCGACTAAATGTGAGAAAAAAAAAGTATATTTTTTTTTCTCTAGGAATGTATGTTTTGAGACAGTTGATAAGGCATTAAAAAGGACCTCAAACTAAAGACAGGAAAGCTCTCGTCCTGCGTTTTCTCATTCACAGTATCGTCTTTCGTATCGAAGTTTTCTCTACATTTTCTTGTTTCTTCGTTCCCTACAGCCGAAACTCACCAATAAAGGGTTGAAGAGCCAAGACTCTATTGCTTGACACTCCATTTCTTTGTGACACACTCTGGACAAACAGGCAGTCCCTTTGAGCACTATACCATGGCTACAAGATGCACCTACTGAATGAGTTCTTCCACGGACTTGGGCTTTGTTCTCAGTGCAGGGAGCAGGCCTGTCGCGACTAGCCGCTTCCAGGACTTTTCGGGATCCTTACCAGCCAGGATGGCCACCATCTCTAGGCACTCTCCCAGCACTTCGATTGGAGGGCTCACCAGAGGTGTGCTGAGCAGTATGAGCCTGAAAGAGACAAAATAAAGGCCAACCAGTACAATAAAGTTTTAGTTTGACTAAACTTGTTACAAGTTAGTCACAACATTAATGAAAGACAACAAAAAATGAAAGAAGGTATAGGGGACATGATTTGCAGCTTTTTAACTACACTGGAGTGACATACATCTTAACTACTAATATACAGTTAAAAGACTAGAAATAATGTCTCCTATATTCTCATTTATTAAACTGTCTGTCGATTTTGATTAAGGTTGTGTCTAACAAAGAAAAACAAGCCCTTAGTTGCCTTTTATTTTACTACGAGTGAGTAATAATATGTTCTCACAAACACCCTTTTGGCAAAGCTGCAATCTTGGTAATGGTACATTTTTATTTCATTACCAGCTTTCAAACAGCACCTAAACATACAAAATATGTACCCAGTGGTCATCGCTATAACATGGAGTCAGCATGCTACCTTAATGATATGTTTCAAAGACTCCTTTTCTTGAAGGTCATGATAAGATGTGCATTATACGTCAACCTTGTCACGCGACACTCCTTGTGAATGGTGATAGCGTCATTTTTTCCTTTCTTTCTCTCTTTTTTTTTTTGTTTTTCCAGTTGTGGTATCAAAAATACCCAGTTCTACAAGCTTTTTTTCAATAGTTTCACTTGTGATTCAAATGTAAAAACACTGCATACAGGCTTCTATGTATGAAAACTAAACCTGAAACTAAGCTTTTTATGCTAAGAATATGCCTTAATGAAGACATTGAAGAGAGCCTCTGTCTTCTCGCCTTCCGTTTTCCTGTCCACTATGTGCACGCCGAAATGGTTCCAAGAATATCCTCAAACCAACTCTCCCAACTTTCTATACTGCTACATTATAAGAGAAATTCCGATTCAGCTTGAGAGTGACAAAAGATTCAAAATTACTTGTTTGTTAATTTAATGTCATGATTCATTAGAAGATGCTGCTTTCGTTTGTGACATTATTCCAGGTAAGTTCTCCAAAGAATTTAATTGTACTATATGTATACTATGTAGCTTATTCGTACATGCTTGACATGTGTATTTTTGTACTCTTCTGAGGGTAGTACCGTATTTACTCATGTAATGAACACACTCGCATAATAAACGCACCCCCAACTTCAGTCATCAAAGTTTGAAATTTTTTTCCCCCGCGTAAGACACGCACCTTCTACATTCATCCGCTGCAGTCCCGCTAACCGACACCTGGTACCTCCTCACCCGTTGGATCTCTTCCGTTTTTTATGATTTTGCCGACTCCCCTCGGCCACCTCGGCTCCCTCCCCCCTTTTGCACCTTGCCACGTGCCGTATTGTTTTTCTTTCTATCTGTGCGCATTACATCCCCCATCTTATCTATGCACTACAGCAGTGTTCACGAATCGTGCAAGTGTTGAGACATCGCAGCTGATAAGCACACAGCGAGCGAAGGTCACGAAACTGGCCACCCCAACTGATGGTCGCTTCCTGCAAATACCAAAAAGTCCAAGCACGTGCATGTGATTTTCGAGTGACGACGACAGGATTTGATGTCACAAAGAGTCATTTGTCGCTATTGCGTTGCAGGTTTCTGGAAAACCAGAAAAAATGGCTTGTCGTACAGAAAAGATCACGACAATTTCCGCAACATGGTAGCACTCCCGATTCTCGCTTCGCTTGTTATCAGAGCGTAGGGGAACTTTTCATGTAGAAGCGAGGCGGCGGCCAAATTATGTCGTTAATTTTGTTATCGATGATATGTTCCGATGCTTCGGGGGTAGCTTGCTGCCGGTTTGTTCTGATGCTTCGAGGGTAGCTTGCTGCAATGTTGGTTACTTGCTACAATGTAAACCGCGGCGTCATGGTCGCCGTGCGAGGTTGCTGCAAAGTTGGCAAAGTGCGTCGTAGCGACGTTTTTAGGTGCCCCTCGAGACTTGGCAGATACCACTGTTGCGGTTAAACAATAACGAGAAAAGATAGCATCAAAACATTTTTGTGGCGTACCCAGGGGGCCCGGTGACAGCTTGCAAAAGATAGCGCCATCAACCACCGAAGATGAGTAAAGTGCAACAAAGAAGCTGTTTCCAAACAGTGTACGCGTATGTAAAATGCAAAAGGCTTAGCGACCTAACTTTTTTTTTTTGCATTACCTCATTTTTTCTTCTCCCGAAAAAGTTTTCATAAAATTTACCCCGCGTAATAAACGCACACCCTAACATTGCTCCGATTTTTCGAGAAAAAAAAGTGCGTGCATTACGCTAGTAGGTAAATACGGTAATAGACTGCACAAAAATTATTCAAACAATCAAAAGTACAGTACCATTTTCTTTTACATTGCATTATCATAAAAGAGTTCGGACAGGTATCACTTCAAAGTCAATTTCAACACAACTGTAGCAACTTCTTTGTAACTCAACACGTAAAAATAACATGACAGAAAAAAGAAATTTCATGTGTCAGTTGCCACAAGAACTAACCTATGCAGGGCAGCAAAAAGTTCATCGATGTTATTTGCCAGCAAGTCTTGTAGCGATGAATCGGCTTCCAGAGGCTTCGGATGAGGCGAGCTATATGTAGCAGTCTCTGAAGCCAGCCTTTGTCAGAGTCACCTGTACCAAAAGCACAACAAGGTGCGCTTTGTGTACAATTGTTGTTGGGTGCCATGAAGCTGCTTACGACTTTTGGCAACTCCTAATTTCATAAGAGTTCATAACTTAATACTAATGCAAGATGGTAGACTGTTAAATACAATGAACACAACTGCTAACATGAAATTCGCTTTCTTTTTACAACGAAAACTGCAGTTATTTTGAAAATTCATTTGTCTCTTTTGCTAGGTGCCATCTTGCATAAAAGTCAAACAAAATGTGATAAAAAGAGAAACTATTTTGAGGCACATTGTAGCTGTAACGACAATGCAATACTACTTTCTCAGAACAGGCCAGTCTAATAATCACTGAGCTGGCTTACAGATAATAACTAACTTACAGGCAGTCTACCCAGCTAACAACAAGCCATTTCTGAAATGTTCCCATACAAGCACCATTTGCTTGTTTTGTGACATGGCAAATGTAGGCATAGGTTTTGCGATGAAACTATGTGCAAGACACAAGCATCAGCATATTCAGCTAAATAAATGCTATTAATTCCTCTTGATGTAAATTCAGCCAGCCGTCACTATTAGCAGGGCCCAGCAACACTTTTTCAGCAAGGTCGGAAACTGTGCTGATCGGTAGTCGAGGCTCGTCGGAACACGCGAGCCATACATGAAATCTCAGCCCGAACTGATGTGGAAACTGATGTAGAAATTGCTGCCTCCTATTTTGACAAATGATGACGAAAATCCAAAGTCCGCGACCATTGGCTGATTCAAGCATCATGAGCTGATTATTTTGCCGTGGCCACCGTGGAATGCTACCACATGCTCATGCGCACGCTCACAATCACCCTGAAATTAACTCGTGCGTTCGAGAAAAAACAACAAACAGAAAGTTCGTTACACATGCTGACAAACGAACACACCTTCGTGCCCCCTTGTCATCTCCCCTGGCATGACTTTCACTGTGCTGGCTGGTATGAAAAGAGGTAGAAAGCTTCTAAATATTGACCAATCACCAAGTTTATACTTAAAGGGACACTGTAGAGAAGAACGCTTCTTCGCGCTTGAGTAAGGTGCAATTTCACAGTCCCGAAAACACCACTCTTACCGCGAGACAAAACTTCGTAAGCAAGAAAACGCGTGAAAAGAAAATGCGAGTGGAGACATCACCTTGAGATTCCCAAACAATGACATCACAGATTATGACAGCCACTACTGGGTCCTACATGGCGTTTAGATGATAAAAACGAAGTACATTGTCATCGGAGGGTGTCATGAATGTTATATGCGAAGTTTCGGAAAATTTAATTGAGCCCGAGTCGTGATAATACGAAAAATAAATTTTGGATTCTAGATGTCGCGCATGAAGATTTTGGCATAAAATTTAAAAATCAAAATTCAACCTTGATTTCCTGCATTAATTATGAACTGATGATGTAAAAATTGTGACAGTACTAGAGTTCTCCCAGTACTCTTCATCAATCTAAAGATTTACTTTATTGTCCATGTTAATAGATGATAAACATTTTTGTAGCAGTCTATACGTGAGACAATAGACTCGCGTACTGAAGCCATTCAATGATTGCTTGAAGATGTGTTGCAGGGCCCCTTTAATATCCAAGTAAGAAATTACAAGACTGAGCGCTTTCAAATTTGAAAAATTTTCTATTGTCTTACAGAAAGCATTGACTTCAGTATTTTTCTAAAGCAAAAGTTCACGTCTTAAACAGAAACATACTTATGAACAGTGCCAAGAAAACCATACTGATGACTTACAGGGTTTAAAGAGTTCACAGATGATAACTTGCCAACCATTAACAGTCGCCTGCCATCGGACGAATGAGCTATCTGCAGCGAATGAAAAAGAGGGATAAACACAAAGAACATTTAATTACGCTTCCCAAGATGAATAATAAATGACAACAACCTCACCTCCAGATTTGAACACAATTCCTTCCGTCCCATATGGAATGAACAATGCACCTGCATAAAAACAAGATGTGAAATGTATAATGCACTGAATTAAGAGCACATTTATGAAACTGTAAGGAGCAATTTACTGTAAGTGCTAACATTGAGTGTCTGGCTCCTGCTGTACAATAAGCCAGATACCCGTGCAAAACTAAGCAAAATTGGCATTACCAAGTTTTTCATTGAATTACTGGCATTACCAACTCCTTAATTCCATTATTGGCATTACAACAGTTGGCATTACAAACAATTGGCATTACAACAGGCATTTAATGATGTGCATCAGGCATGTTTTCTGGTGCACTGCAATCGTCACTTTCTCTACCAAGCTTTGAAAACTGACCCTGAACCTAGCATTCATTAAAAGCAAGCTTCTAACGCTGCCAATGGGCATATTTCCATGCGTGGCAAGCTGTGAAGTGTTCACAATGGCAGTTGAAGTGGTATTAGTACTAGATATGCACTCACAACAACACTACATTTTCTGTCAGTGCAGCTGTGTTTCTCAGAAGTCGCGCCACTTGAAACAGCAAGCTGTTTTCATTTATAAAAGCAACGGATGCTTGAAAGCAGTCCTGCACAGTTAGGATGGCACAGTGTACTTAGGTTGTTGCCCATTAAGGGTGTGCAGTGCGTTTATGGTAGTACTTCACATCATGCACGTCCAAGTAGATCGCTGAAGTTGCTTGACGAAATTAACAGCGACAAAATCGTACCATAATGTTTGTTAGCGGTTATCATCTCACCTTTCTTTTTTTATGCTTGTGCAGAAGAATTACTTATTGACCAGTCTCTGTACTCACTGAAAGGATGGAAGACCTCTTGTGGTACATTGCAGCGTTAGCAAGTGTGAGGGGCCACGGTCATATTCTATGCTGACACAACAGTGCACGCTATGTATGGTGGTAACAGGACAAACCTCCACAGCTTAGGCATTCAGTGAGTGCATTAGGTTCTATGACAGTCATTCTGAGATTTGTCACAACTATGTTTTATCCCCTAGTAGCATGCTTAATTGAAGCAGGTACTTTTACAGCATATCGGTAGTGCCATGTAAATGCAAAACGTGCAAGACAGCAGCGCACATAAAAACTTGTCGATTTGAAATCACTCGGACTGTGAAAAATTTTTCAATTAACAAAACATACAAAAAGTGGGATGCAAGAAACTTCGAATTATTGAAAGTAGGTAATCAGAGGCTGTCGTTTGCTGTGCCGGCTAGATTGTGGCTCAAAGGGTTAGGTTGCCAATTTGGGGCCCTTGCTTGGGGCCAATTTTGCCACAAGCAAGGGGGAATTGCAGGCCTCATTACTGACAACGTGGAAGGGAGGGAGGAAGGGGGGTTATAAAAAAAATGGCAGCTTATCCACAGGGTGAATGATGAAGAGTGGGGCAAAGCATCGGTCCTTCCACTCGTTCTTGCTTCGGTCCGTCCATGCGTCCGCCTGTGTGACCGTCATCCGTGCGTCCATCCGCCCGTCCGTGCATGCATTCGTCCATGCATCTGCCCCTGCATCCGTCCATGCGTCCATCCGTCCGTGCAGCCATCCGTGTGTCGATCCAGTCAATACTCCAAGTACCACCATCTCACATCTTTTCATCATATATGCGTCCGTCTGTGTGACCATCCATGCATCCATCCGCCCGTCCGTGCGTGTGTTCGTGCGTCCACACGTCGATCTGTGCGACGTCCTTGCGTTTGTTTATGCATCCGCCCCTGCGTCCGTCCATGCGCCCATCCGTCCGTGTGTCCGTCCATGCATCTGTCTGTGTGTCCGTTCGTCTATCTAGTCAATACTCCAAGTACCACCATCTCACATCTTTTCATCATATATTCCGCATATAGAAGCACCGCCATCCAGCGGACATTTCAAGGACTAAACGAGAGGTGGCACACGCACACTTTCTTACGGCTTGCACTTCGTGTCTACTTCCTATCTTTAACCACCTCAAGTTCATGGTATATACTAGTTCACTTTATTCATGGCACTGCGGCCCAACGCTAGCTAAACCTTTCTAAAACCAAGGAGGTTATGCCCAGCGAGTATAACCTAGCAACCCTTTCTTGTCAGACAGTGCTCAATGTACATGCCAATGGCTGCTAATTGGGAATGAGAGACAGGAGAATTCGGCCTTTAGTTAACGCACACGCTGGTAATTTTTTATTGTTCAACAACGCACAGGAGAAATCTCCCAACGGAACCAGTTAGTCTAGGTTAACCTCCCTGTCTCTTCCTTTTATTTATTTCTTTCTCTCTGGTTACGCACTCTCTCTGACTACGACGAGGAATGAAAGGGTCCTGCTTTAAGGAGCTTCGCCCCTAAAAAGAGAGAAAGAGGTTTTGTAATCAACTCAAATGTGTGCCTGTGGAAAAGAAATGCTTCACTGCAACACAGTGGTGACATACGAGTAGCATATCACCTGCACCTTGCAGTGTAAGCGCGTCATGATGCGACCATTCACCCGTTTGCTCTGGTAAAATAAAGAATTTAATAGCAGCCAGTGTAGCGAAATTTGTGACATGTTTTGGCTGGAAAATATGATCAATGAAGTTTTCCAACTCAATTTTTGAAGTAGGCTTAAGACAAGAGCTTCGCCAGCAGTGCAAGTGTGCAAATGACTGAAGCAGCTGCCAATAGGAGGTTCACATACATTGCGAATTCGGTTAGACTGTCCTTCACTAATTTCTTTATGTTCTCATAATGAATAAGTAAATCATGATGCGCTGACGTTTCGAGAACAAGCAACATGCTGTCCTCGTGTCACATTTGTCATACGGTGAAGCATGTCTTATTTTCCACAGGCACACATTCCAACTGACCACAAACAGCTTTTTTTTTTCCTTTCCACTGGCAGTATCACTCAGTAGTATCCCTATATTGCATTGCCTTGTGGCTCCTAAGGGCTGTCGTTTCCACGAATTTGCGGCGAAGTCGGGATCATGAATTGGCACATGGAACCCAGAATTTTCGAATTAACCAGACTCTTGCTGACTGCCACTTCAAGTTAACCACGCAAACTTACACCACAAATCCGAAACTGCAGAAATACTTCAAATTATTGAGATTTCACTGTAGTTTATACTCACGGCTGCCATAGGGATATCGTGTTGCTGTCAGCAAAACACGAGAGTCATCTTCAGCAATCCGCATCACACCAGTAGGCACGAGGTCCAGAGGTTCCAAAAAGCAAGGCACAGCTCTGAACCTGCTTATCACCTGCACAGTAAACAGGCACATTGATAAGAATTTTTTAACTTGAAGTTATAAGCTCTTATCAAGAGATGAGAAGCAAGAAATGTGTTCAGCAGTAGTAGTTCTGATGAAATGAATACAGTGCATTTTTTTTAACGAAGCGGCATACGCACATTGCTTGAGCTGTGTTGGCTTGCCCTGGCTAGCGCAGCCAGCATTTCGAGCAGAGGTTCTGCCTTCAAGGGGAACATTTCCTCTGCTTCGACGAGCAGATGGCCCAGTCCGGAACTTTCCCCCTGCAATAAGGAGACAAAGGCAACACTCATCCTGGCCTTCGAAGAGTAGATTCTCTCGTGCTTCAACGGTAAGTGACCAACCTCCTTCCAGAAATCTTGGGCAACAGTCGGGTATTCGAGGAGCTTCACTGCGAGACGGTACAGCGGCTGCAGTAGACACAACAACCATCAATTATGCCAGTCCCGTGCAAAAAAAAGTAAGGCAGTGGGCAATTCACTTTCTTTTTACATGTGAATAGGTTTGTATGAATATTACAGTATTCAAATTCGCTTCGATTTTAAATTATTGAAAATTTCAAAGTACAGTAGACTCTCAGTAAATGAAGATCTGTTAAACAGAACTACTGCTTAAATGGAACTATTGCCTCTGCAATGCTTGGTTTCGGGCTTGTATTCTGCACCCATGTTTACCTCTCAGTAAACGAAACTCTTGTTAAATGGAGCATATTTTGCCAGTCCCTTCAGGTTCTGTTTACTGAGAGTCTACTGTTTTCGAAATTGGCCCCACAGTGTAGCCTCATTATAAGTTGGTGGGAATCAGACATTACTTTGCTAGAATCACTTTTTCACTATATCCGAACCACAGAGTAAAGATAAGTTAAATGCTGACACTCGCTGCTCGTTATAAATGGGCTACATTGTATATTAGTTTGCATATAACTCCCTGTAAGGGTGGTTTCACTGCAGCAGAGGGGTGCTTAACCGTGAAAGCACTTATTTAAATGTACATTAGCACACATACACCTTTCTGTAAGATGGTTTTGCTGCAGCAAGAGAGCGCTAAACTATGAAAACATATATTAAAAAAATTACGTTAAAAAAAATTATATTAAAGAAAATCTACGTGGCCACAAGACCTCTCTTGTTGCTAGGTTAAATGAGCATATTACCCTCACATTGCCTCATCATTTTTTAAAAGCTTGCCATACTAGCTTATATGCTCTATGTATGGTAAATTTTAATACTTCACATATTTCACAGGTCATCACTTGCATTCTATCAAAAAACAAATCCTGCTATTATTCATAGTTGTTTTTACTTTAAACCAAAGAAAAGGGCATTTGCACAGGCCTTCTTTAAGCTTTTGAAAAATATTGTGCAGGTTAGTTAGGTAATGACAAATGTGCTCATTATTCTTTATAGTATGCGCTATATACTACTCGAATTCGATTCGAAAGTGTTAGACCGAAATCACTACTTCCCTTTGGCTTCAGACCTAAAATTCACTATTCACACAAATTTACAAAAGACAAAGGTTTTATTGATACAGCATAACGAAGTAAAAGATTTCGGCAGACTATGGCAATGGGCCTTTTCGTAGTATGAACAGCACCCCAAGTGGAGATCGCCGAAACCAAAACAGGCGGCCCTTGGGCTTCGAAATTGTCCGCCACATGCCAGTAGGCAATCTTAGAGGCTTGCATTCGTGCCTCTCTATGGCTGAAACACTTGTAAGTTTGTGGCACCAGATGTCGCTGGGTCTGCATGTGTCGTCACGTTTTGGCCACCTAAAATCATGGCTTCTCGAGGTCGGCGCGCACGCGCAGACTACCTACCCAGAAAAGGCCCATTGCTCAGGCTCACGCACTGAAACAGAAGCAGGGTCTCAAGAAAACTTTGTCAATCGCTGCATTTGTACCTGCTAGTATTTCACTTAAACCTCAATAAAACAGACACGGATATAATCAAATATAAATTATAATAAAGTAAATGAAAGATAGTCTTGCGATAAACAGTATTAGGAAAATACCGTCAAAATAAATTTTTAGATATAACGGACTTATTTTCATGTAGGATGCGACTTCTTTGCAATGAGGTTCGAGTAACTCCAATATACAATCGATTATGTGTCACCTGTAGATATGAGAAATCATTGAATAATGAAGTAAATTTGCAACGTCTTTTGCTATGAGTAGGTAATGAATATTTGATCACAATGAACACTGCAGGTAATTGAGGTGTTTTTGTAATACACAACGTTCGTTACACCTAGTGAGGTTAAAATATGACAGTGTATGATGAAATGCTGGCATTCCTCTAGTGAGCACATGGTGAACAGCACTTTGCTGAATGCGTGAAGTATCAATTCTTCAGCACAGTTGTGTTCAGCGAATCTCATTCCAAGATTTTAACTACTGCAAGGGCATAGATTTGATTCCAATGACTTCGTCAAGCAAGGTATGTGTGTTTCATCGCCACATGGTAACAGAGAAGCCGAGAAATCGGTGTCGCTTGATGAGAAGGGCATGGCGTAAATGGTGTAATGAAAAGTAAGGTGAACAAAAAAAACCCTTTGGCAGCCAGGGTAGAATGGTGCGATGCTTTTGGCAACTGTTGTGATGGAAAAGTCAGGTTTCTGTTTCTTTATGCAAAAGTCTGTACCAGGTTTTGCCTGCGTATGCACTATTGTGTTGCAAAGTAACACCAGACGAAATGACATTCGAAAGTCATGAGTGCACTGCATTGCTTGTAGGACAAGAAACAATGGAAGGGACTGAAGCCTGCACCATCATTGACATCAATATTGGCAGAACAGTTCGCGAACTTTGTTCACGCAGTCTCCACGATTCGCCAAGCTTACAGTCAGAAAACCGTCCATGCAAAGTGAAGGGCAAGAAGTAAAAAGAAAAAAAACTTTTAAGCGTCTTCACCTCAATGGGACCGAGGCTGCGATGATTGAATGAAGCAACCAGCAGAAAGACGAGCTCGTAGACAATGGCGTGGACTTTGTTTGGAAGGACCTGAAAAATAGATGTCAATTTATGGCCATAGACAAACGAAATGCATGAAGAGGTAAAACAGCTTTTACAAGAGATAATTTGAAAACACTACGGTACAGTCCACTTATAACAATGTCCAAGTGGCAAAGAAATCCCATGGTTATAACCCGTAATTGTTATTAGTGGATAAACAAAAAAAAAGACAAAATAGAGATGAAAAAAACATTTAATTTACATGCAAGTAAGGTAGTGCAACTATGTACTAGTACTTAGAAAAGTAGAAAAGGCATGATGTGTCAGCTTTGATTGCTGCTCGTGTAGCTGGTGCACATTTTCCCCAAGAGCAAATACCGTAATTACTCGAATCTAACGCGCACCTTTTTTCCCGTTAAGCGAGTTCATAAATTGCATGCGCGTTAGAATCGCGTACAAAAAAAAAATGAATACGGTCATTCTATTGCCATCGGCATTTCCATAATGGCCGCCCCCTACGTGCGTCGGCATGGCGCCTCGGCCATTTCTGCCTACGTGTTTCGCATGTGCGGCACTTCGTACGTGTGCTGAGGAGTTCGTCATCTTGTAGTGCATTAGCATCGACGGCATGGAAGGGCCGACTCCAAAAACTCGAGTGCATCACGATGCCGCTTTTAAAGGAAAAGTCATCGCGTGTGCAGAAATGGACGGAAATCGGGCCGCATCGCGGTCGTTTGGAGTTCCCGAAACGTGCGTGCGGGACTGGCGGAAACAAAAGCAGAAGATTGTCGACAGCAAAGCTTCACGCAAAGACTTCAGTGGACCACAGCAGGGTCGGTTTCCGCAAATTAAAGAGCTGCTCGGCGAGTATGTGCTTGAGCAGCGAGCGGCACAGCGGCCCGTGACGACAGAACTGCTCCAAGTGCGGGCTATGCAATTAGCCTTAGAAAAAGGTCTAATGCGGAGCCAGTTTAAAGCGAGCAGGTGCTGGCTAACTAACTTTATGAAGAGGAAAGGCTTTTCCCTCCGAAGGGGAACGGGCATATGCGAAAAGTTTTGCGGAGGAGTACGATGAAAAGCTTCACAGTTTTCAGAGGTTCGTCCTAAACTTGCGGCACAACAACGGCTACCTGCTTGGGCAAATCGGGAATGCCGATCAGACGCCTCTTTACTTCGACATGCCTGGCACCACAACTGTCGAGAAGAAGGGGGCGAAGCAAGTTCGCGTGCTGACATCGGTCCACGGTAAAACTACAGTGACGGCAATGCTCTGTTACACATCAGATGGGCACAAGCTTCGCCGTACCTCATATTTAAATGGAAGACGCTCCCGAAAGGAGTCGTTTTTTTCGAGTGGTGTGATCGTGCGGGCCAGCGAGAAAAATGGGTGCACGTTGCAATCGATGTCTTACTTTTTTTTTTTTCGTCATGGAAATCGGGTGCGCGTTACAATCGAGGGTGCGGTAGAATCGAGTAAATACGGTAAGTACTCTACGTTGGTGAGCGGGAGGTCTTTTGCGAAAACAAGGTCCCAGATGGAATGTACAATCTGCAGGGCCCCCTGGGATAACAGGGCCTGCATAGGCTGCTCAACCGCGTCGTCGGAGTCGTCCCTTTCTTCACTATCCGCAGCACAGAGGTTGGTGCAGAGATCTAATTGCAGTGCACGCTGTAGCCAAATTCAATCGCTATATCCGATATCGCAGCACTGAAGCATCGTAATCAGTGGTGTGTGAAACGAAGAAGACCCGGACCCAATCGTCTGGCTGCATCGAAGGTTAAAAGAACAACTGGGCCAGCCAGCACCCGTGGATCGTGCCCGCCGCCCCTTCTTCCTCTTTCATTTGTAACACACTCCCGTGGACAGCAAATTTGCGCACGTTTCAAGAAAGCTGTGAGTGAGTCTGCCACGAGGAGTTACACGGTGACGGCAGCGCCTTGCTAATGAAGGAGCTTGGGGAGGCGGCGGCTTGTCTTGCACAGGCGGTCGTTCAATCTTACTTCGATGTCCACGGGACTTCGTGGTCACGTTGTTAAGTTGTTAGCCACCTTGAGATTATAGTAGATGCTTTTGCTTTTCTTGCGTCACTTGCAGTATGAGGATTCTGATTTTACCCTGCTTTCGTAAACTCGCGAGGTTTCCCGGTAATTTGCGCGCTCCTTGGGAGTGATGTTGGCCTTTTGCTCCTGGTGTTGCATTTGCAGCTTCTGTATCTGCTGTGTGATCATGCGCTGCTTGATCACTTCGGGTGTCAGGTGGTCCTGAGCGTGTGACTGGCTCACAGGTGCATCCGAGCTGGATGAAGCCTTCGGGATCGAAAACGATTGTTTTTCGCTCGATGAGAATGACAATGCCGAAGCATCCTGGTTCCGTCGGGCGGTGACCTCACCAAGGACAGGCATCTCGGCAGCGTTTGAAGGCAGTGGAGATTCATCCACATGATCTGTTGCCGGTAGCTGTTTGTCGGCATCAGTCTCGACGTCGCCAACGATGACGCACGTCAAGCTGGCATTTTCTCGTGGATCAGTATAAGTTATGGTGGCGTTTTCAGAGACGTTGCTGCAGGAGTCTCCAGACAACCGGTCGATCACGGTGTATTCCCCTTGGCGAAAGTCCTCGTTTGCGCCAGTTTCCTTCATGAGGCACATTGCGTTAGTACTGGAGCTGTGTCGTGTAGCGATTGTACATCAGATACAGGTCTCTGGCATTAGGCGCCATCTTCATGCGATGTTCGGCGGCGTTGTGGATGGTCATGGGGTGCATGTCCTCAATTGAGTACAGCTCGTAACGGCCCTGCTACTCGCTGTTCTGCGGTGCACGGGGCTGCGCGACGGGCACCTTGTGCGTTTGTCCTCTTTGTCTGAGATGAGAGACTGTCTTGGTGAGCTGCAGCTCAGACCGCAAGAAACTGGGTGCTTGTGGTCGATGTGCATGGTGGAGCCGAGGTTTGCCTTGGACATCGAGATCTCCATGGTGCACTTTGTGAACGAGTCTGTGCACTGAAGCGCCGTGGATTGCGTGGAAAGCGGCACGTCTTTCGGCATGCGCTCAAAACTCGTTTGAGTTATGGTTGATGTTGATGTCGGCAGGCCACTGGAAGGCAAAGTCGTCACTTGCTTCGAAGTCGATGCGGGAGGAGTTCTGAGGCTGGTCGAAAGTGAAGTCGCGGCCTGCGGCTACGTCGAGGCGAGAGGAGTCGTGAGGGCGGTCGCAAGTGAAGTTGAGGCCTGCTGCGGTGTCATTACGAGAGGGGTCGAGAAGCCGGTCGAAAGCGAAGTTGCGTACTAGTGTAACATCGATAAGAGAGGAGTCGTGAGCGTAGTGGAAAGAGAAATTACAGGCCGAGAAGGAGTGGTAGTGGACAGTTGTGCACTATCTTGCCGTACCGACGTGTTGTTGGCACGCTGTGAGTGGTTCGTTCCATTGTTGATGTCGCACAGAGAAGTTAGATGTTGTCCCGTGCATCAGTGGCATTGCAGGGTTCTGGCGGTACGGCAATCATTGGCGAAATGATTGCATTTGGTACAACGAAAGCATCGCTTCTTTGGGTGAAACCTTTCCTGCATCTATTTCAGAGGAAGACATTCGCAGCTATCTTGAACAGTGTGTTCGGCAGAAGTGCACAGGATGCAGGGGTGCGAGTATGGGGATTGAAGTTCAGCTGATAAAGCCGCAGCAGAGCGTAAGGGTGGCTGACAGATCAGCAAGTATCGCTGCGAAGGCCTCCAGCTTGATATCGGTTCCTGGAGACCGCCTTTCTCCCGTATCTCTACTTGTACTTTCATGAAGCTTAGGAGATTTTTGGCTTGTGACCGGGCTTCCTCTAATGCAGTGGGGTTTTCAGTTAGCATGGCTTCCTTCTGCCGTTGGCGATAGAGGATGCTGAGGTCTGGAGATAATGCCTTCAAGAGGACCTCCTGCAGCATTGGGCAATATTCTCCTGGAGACACTCTGAGACCTTCTAGGGCGTTCCTGTGGAAGGTGACTTGATGATATAGATTTCGTAGCTTGGTCACGTCAGTGGAACTATGGAGTGGTACGACTGACAGCAAACTGTCGAGATGGTCGTCGACTAGCATGTCACGACGACCGAAGCGGTCCAACAGGATCTGAATGGCGACGTCATAGTTTGCTTCGGCCAGGCGAATACCTTGAATCGCTGCCTTCGCTGCCCCAGTCAGGTATGTCGATAAGTATTGGAACTTATCGAGTTTCGGGATCCAGTCGTTGTTGTGGATGCTTCCTTGGAACTGGTCCCAAAATTCTCGCCAGGCTACATTGAAGGTCTGGCTACATGTAAGGTAAATGGAAGAACTGAGCGAGCCAGCACTCCTGGCTCGTGCCCGCCACCCCGCCTTTCTCTTTATTTGCAACAAGTGGTTCATGTTACCACAGCAAGCATACAAGAGTGGATGGTGCTATCGTTGCTCAGTGTTGTATCGGATATTTGAAATAAACGGCATCATAATAAGTGGACTCGAATGTATATCGCACTGGCAATCACGTGGTTGAATAAGATGCTTTAGGCCTGGCAACAGGCATGCAAGCTGAAATTACGCAGACAGTGTGCACGCTGCCAAATACAAGGAAAAAAAAGCCCATTTAAGCAAGCTTTGACTCGTTCACATTTCAGTCGTCCACAACAGTTATAATGGTCTAGGACCTCCACAACCGTATTTACACGATTTTAGGTCAACCCATTTTATCTAAATTTGAGTAAATACAGCTGAGTAAGTACAATATAGTATTTCTTCATGGTAAACCACTTTTATTTTCATAAACCCACTTATATGCACTAGTGTTCAACAGCCTTTTGATATGACCTTAATGTCACACACAGTCCAGGGCCAAGCCCTGCCTCACCACTCAGCCCTCTCATATATCTGACAAAGTTTCTGTCCCAATATGCATTATATTTTTGCTATGCGACCATTCTGTGCGATTTTTATTCTTATTGCTAACATTATTTTTCTCACTTTGATCTAATTTCTTCCATAAGGCACCACTGCTCAATCGTCCACTGCAACTATGGTTGTAAAAACACGCCTAAACAGCGGGCAGTAACAAGACGAGACCACAATCCCAATAACTTGGGAACTTACCCCGTCCCCAAAGAAAGCCGGGTGCCTCAGAACGTCGTTGAGATAGCCGAAGGCATCCATCCGAAGAGCTTCCTTTCCCAGTCCAGCTGTCCCAGTGCCTGGCAGGATCCAGGAACGTACTAGCAACCATGAGAGCAGCAAAGGGCCATGGGCTGGGTTCCCTCCAAGACAGGACATGCTGCGATCTAGTTGCTGCGAGCAGCCATAAACAGTAATGGTGTCAACGTCGCAGTAGCACATGAGACAAAACAGAGTATAGAAACTTTCACAGACAGAGCAAAAGAGGGGGAGGGAATACAGGAAAGGCAGGAAGGTTGACTAGACAAACTCCACTTCACTACCCTACATGGTAGGGGAGAAATGAAGAATAAAAGGAGAGACAGAAAGCATGACAGTGCAGTGAATTTACAGACAATAATTTAATTAAGGTGCCTTCAAGGACTGCAGAAAGCACCACATGGCTTTCTGGCCTGATGAGTTGTGAGCTCAAGCTCCCAAGATTTTTTCAAACTAAAAAGCCAATGAAGTGTTCTCGCGACACAGCGAAGATTCTAACAATGTTGGTCAAATCGGGGACACCGGCACAAGAGCTAATCCATAGTCTCTTATTTTTACGAGCGAAAAGCATTTCATAAATATGATAGTCAACTAGTAGTTGCCATGACTGGATTCTAGATTAGCGTTCAACCAAGCACACACCCGGAATATGATGCAGTAAAACTCGAAAGTCACAAGAAATTAAACAAAACTAGCATGAATGAGGCACTAGTTCGCACACAAACCGCTTAGTAGTGAACATTTCATGAAATGTTACCTCACCTGCAATGCGTCCGAATCTTTCAGCAGCTGATGATCTGTCCTGAAAGGGAAAAAGGAAAGAGAGCTTGAGTTCCCAACTTGACTCCTCTCTACCTGGAGGGCCAAGGACGAAGACACTCACATGCTCTTCAGGTGACATCGATGAAGCCAATCGAGATCGAGGCTCTCTACGAGCACAAGGCATTCCAAGTAACTGCAACACAAAAGATACCCATACGCAAGCAGAAAAGTTGGGTTCTCGAAGTAAGCAGTGCACACAAAAGCAAACTTGAATTATGTGAAGGCGCTTCTTCTGAGAGGGGCCCTGCAACACTTTTTCAGCACGGCAAGAAAACGCTGCCAGTCGGTGGTTAAGACTACCGAGAACCCACCAGTCAAACATTATAGCACTGCACACTGCTTGAAATTAAATTTACAACTAATTCTCAAAGTCGGCAAGACATAGTTATTTTTCCTTTCTACAAATGATGTCATTTACCAGAATGACTGCGCTATACAAACAAATTTATGACTATTGGCTGGTTTGAGCATTGCGAGCTGCCTAGTTGCCAGTGCCGCTGCAGGAGGCCGCCACGTTTCTTCGTGCCCGCATGCAATCATACTGAAAGTGAGTCGTGCGGTCCAAGAACTAAAGCGCCCTCCCTCTCTGCTCGTTTCAAACGTGCTCATTGTGATGGGAGATAAAAGAAAACAATTGCAGCGACTGATTAATCTTTGTAACTCTACTCCTACTAGATGAATTCTAAAAGTTTTTGCGGCAGCAGTCGATTCGTGAGGCAATAAACTCCTTTAATCAAGCCACTTGACATTTATTTAGAAAAGTGTTGCAGGGCCCTTTAACGACTTCAAAACATATTGAAAGTGCAATAACTGAGAGCCTTCACATTCACTTGGTTTAAATGCAAGTGCGAGACATCGAAGCTAGATATAACCCGTGCCCACTTTACGTACCTGATGAGGTCCAACGTAGACCTGTGGCTGTCACCCAAAAGCTTTCTGAAAGAACTCCTCTGGCCAAAGTTGTGCTTCTGCTGGAGAACAGGCAATCATGATAACCACTAGTCAAGCTCAATATGATACAAGTGTCCCGGCACATCAGAAATAAGCGAGAAATTTAATGTGCTAGGTTTAGTTTGCAACATTAACATTATTTGTTGGGGTTTAACATCGCAAAACAATGGTATGATTATGAGAGAAACTGTATTGAAGGCTCAGAAATTTCGACCCATTTGCATTCTTTAATGTGCACCCAAATGTAAGTACATCTGCTGCAAACATGCTAGGGGTGCTAGGGGTGCGCAAATATCAGAGTTTTTCATAAAAACTGGATATTACCTAATAGAAAATTTCGATTGTACTTGTGAGTAGCTAGTATTCAAAGTTTCGGAAAACTTGACCCGACGAATATCTACAGCGCGACAAAGGCCAGTGGTGCAGCTCAGTTGGGGTGGGGTGGCTAAAACTAACGCTAATGTCTTTACAGAAAGCCTTCCGTTGAAACTGTCACCGATATGCTGGTTCAAATGGTAGCACATGTTTATGATAGACTCCCATTAAACAAAAGTATCTTAAATAAAATTACTGCTTCAATAGAACAACAGCTGAAAAAGGGTTTATTGGCGACTGTTGCGACGGTGGTCCTACGATGAAACACGATCGGGAAAGAGCAACGGTCAAGCAGATGCCGGCGATGATCAGCACGAGCCGAGCGAGCGAAGCCCAGGACCCAGTACCCAAGCGGAGGCGATGTTGCTTGTCAACGATGCGTTTTCTTCTTCACACAGCCTTTAATACGATTGGTTTCTCACTTGAATTCAGTACCCCTGTTTATCTGTCAATAAACAAAGCTACTTTCAAACTAAACACTTTTTCCCGGTCCCTTCAGGTTTCGTTTAACTAGAAGTCTTATAATAATGGAGGTTATGTCATTTCGGCACGTCATGGCTCTATCAAAAAAGCCACAGAACAGCCTGGGAGACTGTCAAGCTGCTAGTGTTAAAAATAACCAGCAATGCACTCAAACCTTAAAGCCAATAGGTTCAAAATGACTTCAATGAGCTCCTGACCCCAAGAAAGGCTGAACCTTTTCAACAGTGGAAAGCTGAAAGACCCACCGTTCACCCAGGTATCACTAAAATTCCTTTTCAATACCTTCCCATTCTTGCTACTGAGGTGTGGAGCACGTGCATGTTTTAAATTGCAGGAAAACACCCTGATCACGACGAGGAAGTTTGAAGCAGGATCACACGGAACAGCTTGTGTTCCTGCATGACAATTGGTGGTTTTTCAGTGGCAGTCACTCACCAAGTTACGTGCTCAAGGACATGAGCAGGTCGCATTTCTTTGTTCTTGCTTTCAATTTTCCTCAAAATCTTTGGTATTCGATATTCCATGAGATATTCGACATTCTTGGTCATTATTTGGTGCTACTACATTTGAATTCGTTTCGAGATAAACCTTCACAATTCACACACTCCTAATTTCTACCTCCATTAAAATGCGACCATGATTCAATCTTGCAAATGCTGCAACATTGACATTCCAGCAGGTTGGCATTGATCTGCTACTTACTTAATAAAAGTAGCGAATCATACAAGGGGAAACCAAAAAACCACGAATGTTTCTAACGTTCAACTTATTTGTCTTGTTACGTTAGTTTCGTAATGATTCCAATGTTTCATATTGACACCCAGCTTATGAAAGATCCCGCAGACCAAACAAAATACTGGTTGGGCTTTAGCAAACCTTCCAGTGCTTTTTGCAATAATAACTGAAAGCGTTTGAATATTTTGTTGAGCTGCTGTCGGCTATTTAACTATGCTAGAGACAGAAATTCTTGCAAGCATAAGTAATTAATTGCATTGCTTTTTGATTATACCAATTTAAGCTGTGTACCTAGTGCAGCGTGACTTTGAAGATTAAAAAAAAATAAAAGAAAGAAAGTGAACCACTTACTAAGTCCCCGAAACCTTATTGTACATAACATTGCCAGTTCATATGCAGACGCACTACGACTATACTGTCAAAAGCTGCGTTCTTTTACCTTTCGTCCCAATAACACAAGAGGGGCAAAGCAGGCTCCAAGCATATTCAAGAAAAGCAGACGATAGAAAAAGCAAATATCAAAGCTAAAACACTATCCTTTTGAGAAGCTGTGTGTGCAGATTTGTAGATACAACTTGTTTTTGTCAGATTCATCGACTGGAGGCTAAGAAAAATAAAGGCACTGAGCTTCAAATGAATTGAAAATCCTACATATTCAATGTCTTCGTTTAATTTCAACGCACTGTGCACAGCCCTGTATGAGCACTTCGTAAAAGGCATTACCACATTTGACGAACCCGTACCTGAAACACGTCGAGCAGTTGAATTATGTTTTCCAGCTGCGGCTGTATGTCCTTGTAGTAGAGAAGGACAATCTTTAGAAGTTCGCACTGAAGGAATGGTAAGAAAAAAAATACAGAACTCCAATAGAATGCAAGATTACGTGAAAGAGAGAGAAGTACAGTAAGTGGAAACCCTCACTTGTTCCTGCAGCGTGTAGTTTACCCATTGACCGATCAGGGTGTTAGTCTGAAATAAAGAAAATTAGGTTTGATGGATATGTGGGGTTCAGAGGTGCCCTAAAACACCTTTTCAAGTAACTGTGAAATGAATTTACTGGAAGAGCTTATTGCCTCACCAATTCAACGCTGAAAAAATTTCAAGAGTCTGTCCAGTGCGAGTGAATTTACAAAGGGTTTGTCGCATGCTGCAATTGCATTCTCTCTTCTCTCGAAGCGACGAAAGCACTGGAAACTAAGCAGGGAGGGATGGCAGGGCCACCGAAAAACGTCACGTGCGCCTCGTGACCTTGAGCCCTTTTTTCATTTTTTTCTTCTTCAAATGCATGGCTTTCTCAGTGTGATCGCGCGTGCACGCGTGGACAAGTAGCGGTCTCATGCGGCGATCTCTGTAATGAGCGAGCGTGCCATGTTCAACTCAGCCCATAGATGATAGATGGGCTTGCTACGTGTGATTTTTGAGCATATTTTCTCATTTGTCGAGAGAAGAAAAAGAAATTTTTAGCTGACTTTGATAATTTATTGTGAATTTCAAGCCACGTGCTGCGCTATAATATTTGGCTCCCGTGTTGTTGGGAGCTTCTACTACCGATCGGCAGCGTTTTCTAACTATGCTCAAAAAGTGTTGCAGGGCTCCTTTAATGTCCCAAAACCACCACATGATTATGAGAAACACCCTAGTGGAGGGCTCCGGAAATTTTGACCACCCGGGGTTCTTTAACGTGCATCCAAATCTGAGCACATGGGCTTACAGCATTTTCGCCTCCATCGAAACAAAAAAAAAAATATGTTGTTGCAAATGGAATTGCAAAGCTCAGCCCTGAGCACAAAATCAATTAGTAAACTGAAAAGCTGTAGGCAAAACTAAAAAAAAAAAAAGTCTGGGAATAATAATTGTCCAACATGTGTTGTTGAGATTAGAAGGTTCAGTTCTAGGAGCCAGCAAAAGAAACTAGAATTTTTTGGTCATTAATTCTTTTCCTTTACACAAAAGTTGAAACCTTGAAAACCTCACGTGAATAAAGTGATAAGTTTCACAGATCTCAGATTAATTTATTCCTTGCAACACTTGGCAGACGGATCCAGTTACGGAACCAAAAAGGTGAATGGCATTGTGGTGCACTCGCGCAATTAGTTCTTGGAGTTTCGGTGAGAGAAAAAGTGTTGCACAGTACCCTTTTGTTTATTGCTTTTTATGAGAACCATTGTCACAATCGCTCTCACAGCTTTATGATGCTAGCGAATTCTGCTGTGTGTCAGCATGTCAAGATAATGTCGATAAAGCCAAGTATAGAATTACAAGATGCAATTTCAGCATCCCATTACAATAACTTACGCAGGAGGTACTTTTCAAACATTATTTCTTATGAATGTCATCCTTCTCCGATGAATAAAAGAAGTAATTTTTGTACAACACCAAAAATATCCATCAGCGTGCTCCTTCTCTCTTTCATTGAGCTGAAAAGGGTTTGCACCCACTGCGTGCATGCACTCCAGCTCTGCTATTTCACAGCCCATCTAATTGAAAGGATGGCCGTATGTGTTGTGAAAAACTACTACAGATTGAAATGTTTAATTAGAGGCCATGTTATCTGTTAGCAAGCTAAGCAAGATAACACCTTTTTGTAGATCTTGTGCCACAAGCACTTATGTCCCCAATGAAACTACCCGTAGCCTTTGCAACCACTTGTGGCCTTGTTTCTTTTCGGAAATGCTATAAATTGTCCAATGCACTTAACATGGCATAGATGCACTGTATCGTAATGCATGAAACTGTTTGTTGACCTGACAAATGAAGAGGAGCTCAAGCATGAAGCACTTGGTTTGTGAAAACTGATAGTGACTTACCATGTAAGGTCCATGAGACTCTCTTGATGGTGGCTGGGTATCGACTATCATGTTCAGCTGCTCAATTATCTGTGGCGGCAAGTAATTGATTGTGATCAGTTGTTGACAGGCTTCAGAAGACCTACTACTAGGGCCACTCATGGTCGTCACAACACTTAACACATTTCTATCATAAGTGTAAGCGTGACGAGTTGTTTTATCAATATATTCACAAACACACTACAGTTCATTGAGCCCTCCCTTCAGGCATTTTATTTTTCCGAGTGGTCTAGCAGCTCAAACACATAAACAATTTCTGTTTCTATGGTGTGATACCAAACTATGAGAAAAAAAATTAACAGCCTTTTAGGCATTTCAAACCAACTGGATTAGGAATGAACTCAAAAAAAAGCAATCTTAAATTAAGGAAGCTCACTATATTGGAATCTACACAGGTGTAGCAAACTTTTACTATTTACAGTTGCTGCTATGTAAAGAAGAAAACCGGAACTGTCAAACATTTACCATGTGGGATTCGAAGTGCAGTTTTTAATAGGCTAATGAAACCTTATTAAGTACTTGCATAAACCAAATCACTAGATGTACTCATTTATGGTGTGTGATTGCTAATAAAACCTTATTAAGTACTTGCATAAACCAAATCACTAGATGAACTCATTTAAGGTGTGTGATTGCTAATAAAGTAAAGGCAAGTGCCAGGTGTACAGAGAAATTACAATATATGTATTCGGTTACCAGCTGATGCCATAAATAATGAAAAAAAAAAACTGCATCTACAACTCTATGTACTTCTGAAAATGCTTTTTGATTCATGCTAAACATGATTTATGAAACTATAAAGCAAAACGAATTCTCAGCTAAAAAAGATACAAAGTAGAACTTGTACCTTTTTGATGATTATTTCATCTTCATTGAAGCGCTCCAAAAATCCGTCAAATAATTTCTGAAAAGAAACAAAGCTTGTTAAGAAAAATGCCCTGCAAACAAAAATATCAATGTACGAAAGTTAATTTTACTTTCAAGTTTAAATAATAAACGTTTGTCTTACCACATACTCATGAGAAGGGTTCTGCCAGTGCTCAAGAATGTATCTCAAACAAAACAGGCTGAACAGGCGTTCCATGCGATAGTAGTTCCAAACCTGTAAGACAAAAAAAAAAAAAAAGAGTTTAACAGTGAATATCTCGGAAATAAACTAGGACAGGTAAGAAGGAAAGGAAAAGTGAGACATAAAAAGCAAAACTTGGTAGCATCGTAAGCGAATAACACAAAACGAAAACGTTACCTCATTTAGTATGTGCGGTATATTCCGCTCACTTGCCACTGTTGCCTTTTAGTAAGGAGAAAAAGGAAATCGTAAGTCAGTAGTGTAAGCTAAAAGAGAGTTTTACACTTCAGGGAATTCGCCCTTGAATTAACACACACGCTGACACACTTATACGAAACGTTTAGAAAAATCACGCAGTTACCTTCAAGTCATCCGGGGTACCTCGATACTCGTAGGTAAGGTAAGCGCAAAACAGCTCGTAACTGCGCTCTTTGTCCAATCCCTGAAGTAAAGTGGTTCGTTAAGTACCCCTTTAAAAAGAATCGGCAGCTTGTCCTTAAGCAAAAGAAAACTCTAGTCTTACTTACGAGAAGAGTGCTGAGCTTGGAAAGCAGTTCTTGATTAAAGCTTTCGGGTACAGTCGTCTTCGATTGCCTAGTGCCCCCACAAGAAAAGAAATTACGTAGTTCGATGAACAACAGTAAGTAAGGGTGCGAAGAGCAAATTACCTTTTCTCGGTAAAGTAAAGGAGTCCATTGAGAACTTGATCAGCATTTTTTGTTAGCTCGATGCCGATTAATTGCTGTGGAAAGTAAGCAGCCAGGTAGTAAGCAGTGATGTCACACCACTCAGGTGCGATGTAACAGTACAGAAAGGCTACGTACGTTTGATCTGAGATTAGTGTTCCCGGAAATGATGACCCATAGGTCCTTGATAGACCTGCAAAGAGCCAATTTGTCAGTTTGCATGCTACGAGCATCCACGCCGGCGCTAGTCGAACGCTGATACCCCCAATGACAGTAAGTACAAGAACACCGCGAACGAAAAATTTGCTGTTTCTCCACGTCTTCACCGGTGTACTGACGGATCGTTAAGCTTTAACTAAACACATTTGTAATGCAGGTTACACAGAAAGCGGCTATTGCGAAGAAACACACCACACACCTTTGAATGTCCGCCATCACTCAAGCATGTAGAGTCGGTGGAGTGATGACATGATCAATGCCACCTGGTACTACTGGTGCTGCCTTTGCTGCCACCAAAACGCTACCTCTGTTAATCAATGTCAAAAAAAATTGTAGCGATGGCATTGTACCGGCATTGTAGCAATGTTACTTTTTTTACAGGAGGTTTATTTTGCAGCTTCAATAATGCTTCTGAAATATAATTTTACTCAACTTTACCGCAAATGACTTCAACGTGTTTTACAAGAGCATCATATGTCTATACAAAATGTATAACTAAATTTTTAAATTTTGTTAATAAAAGATGCTTAAGCAAATTACAAAATTTTAAAATTAATTTATAAATGAAATTTGTTTTATTTTTGGTTATGTTTGGAGTAACTATTAAAAGTGCGGGGCGGTGTTTGTTGCGGGACCATGAAGCTGGCAGCAGGTCTTGCATTTTGCTGTCCGCGCTGTTGCTTATGTGGCAGCTTGCCGCTCCCTGCGCCGGCGGCGCGACAAACATTGACAGGTGATAAGCGCAGCTGCATTTCGCCCGTTACGTCATGGAACGCCTGTACCACGCTTCGAACAGTATCGTGGAAGACATCCACCAGTGCTTCAAGAGGTATGAAGTCTCGGTCGGCGAAGAAGCGCAGCGTATCGAGGCCGTCATTCAGGAAAAAATCAACGAGCTGTCTGCCAATTGCGAACGACTGGCAATCCTGGCGAACAAGGAACCAGTGTCGCGTCGACAGCACGCGAAGATGAGAGTGGACGAACTCAGGTACGAGCAGAAGCACCTTCAAGCGGCGTTGGGAAACCTGCAACGACGTCGGTTTGAGCGAGAAGAGGCCCTTCAATGTCGAGAGGAACTTCTGTCCAAGAAGTTTTCTACAAATGACGCCCGCGACACGGCCATAAACATCGACGAGTCGTTACAGTTCCATTCCAGGGCCCAGTCGGCCAACCGAAACGTGGACGATTTGATTGGCAGCGGCACCAGCATACTTTCCAACCTGAGGGAGCAAAGGACGACGCTCAAAGGTGCGCACCGCAAGATTCTCGACGTGGCCAACACGCTCGGCATGTCCAACACGGTGATGAGAATGATTGAGAGGCGGACTTACGGGGACAAATTCATCCTTTTCGGTGGAATGTTTGTTACCTGTGTCGTGATGTTCCTCGTGGTTAAGTACCTTACCTGAGACGTCGCCCAAATGTTTTATTTAGAAGGTGCCCGTCAAAGTTTACCAAATTATTACAATGCAGAAATAAAGGCTTTTTTTTTCGTATCAAATTTTTTTATTGCAAAATGACTGTGTCAAAGTACCCTGCAACTCTTCAACTGTATGACTGCATCACTGGTTGAGCTTCTTTTTGAGGTTCTCGGTGACTGCTTCGAGGAACTCCATTGTGTTGAGGTAGTCGCCCTCTTTGACACTGAAAGAAAAGAACAAATTATTCCCACAGGTCCATAATAGTAAAATTATGTAACTTCATGTGCCACTTGCATGTCACTGTAACCATTGCTGCAATACATGAACACGTTGCTATAAACAAAGTGAAAACTTTCAAGCTTGCAAGTAAACTAGCAGCATATACAGGGTGCTGCAGCAATATTTAGCCAGAGATTAAAAACATGCCAACACCTGCAATTGTGACGCGACCAAGTGCATGTTGCCGATTGTTGCCTGAAGTTATTCAGACAATTTTTTGTGTTCTAACATTGTTTAATTAGATCTGTTTAATTAACTAACTTTCCAAGGAACGAAGATGTGCTAAAAATTTCAATGAGAAAGTTTTAGATTGGTTTGCAAAACATCCGATTAGACAGTTTCGACCTTCTTGAATATAATTTCCTTCAGTTTTACCACAAATAACTTCAACGCGTTTTACAAGAACATTATTAGTCTATATAAATTTTATAAATATATTTTTTAAAATTTATTAATAAAACATGCTTAAGCAAGTTACAATATTTTAAAGTTAATTCATAAATAAAATTTATTTATTCTATTTTTTTTTTTTGGTTAGGCTAGGAGCAATTGTTAGTGTTTCTTTGCTAACTACAAATGCCCACGTAATACAAAAAAATACGTGACAAACCCGCGCGCACGACCATTCTGGTGCTCCCTAACGTTCTGCAAATGAATGACCATAGCGTTTGCCCGATTGTGCTGTCTCGACAGGGCCCCAATGATGGCAATGGCTTTGCGATAAACACCGTTTTGTATCGGCCACGAAAGCGAGAGCTGTGACTGCTTAGTGCTGTTGTGAACTGGTGTAAGGGAAGCGTATTGTTCGTAAGTGAACGTTAGGGAGAACCAGAATCACGGCGCGCATAGGTATGCCAGTGGGTTTGTCATGTGGTAATTTTTTTAATTTCGCGGGCATTTGTAGTTAGCAAAAAGAAACACTAATAATTAACAGATGTAAAGCTTGAAAACTGTCTAATCAGATGTTTTGCAAACCGACCTACAACTCTCTCATTTAAACTTTTCATCCATCTTTGTTCCCTCAAAACTTAGTTAATTAAACAGATATACTTGAAGAATATTTTAGAACTCAGAAAATAGTCCAGCTAACTCTAAGGCAACGGTCAGCAACATGCATTTGGTCGCATCGTAATTGCGTGTGTCGGCATATTTTTAAAATCTGGTTAAAAATAGCTGGGGCACCCTGTAAATAGTGCCTGCCTCAATTTCATCCTCACTTCTTTATTCCGTGGATGCATCCTGCCAAGTCCTTGGTCATCTTGCCAGACTCTACTGTTTCGACGCAAGCTTTCTCGAGTGCACTGCAGAATCTGAAATTTAAAGGGGGAAAAATAGTGTCAATTCCTAAGTTGACTAAAGCACACCATTAATACATTGCAGCTCCAGTTGAAACGCTTGGTGCAAGAACAATATACAATTCTCTGCTACTCGTGTTGAGAGCCGAATACGTTAGCCCTTGGTTTGGGTTGGACAAGGCCTCACACATATCAATTGGTTTTCGTAGCAGGTGACAAAAATTGAGCGAGGTAACTGGAGGAATAATCAATCAACCAGGCCAGATGCCTGTGCCATCTACACATGTTGCTCAGTTCATGTGTACTGTAAAGCTGCTGGGAAATTCAGCATTTGTGTAGAATTTGTAAACATACCAGTAAAATCGTAAGCAAGCAAGACCAGGTGCATGTACGGTAGCACCTGACAAGTGCCAGATGGAACTAATGCAGGCCTCACATTCATTTGAAAGATAAAAAGAAAAGTTTCTTCAAGAAACAGTGCGAAATGTGACTTGACAGAAGATGTACGCCTCAATTTCTGCACTGTTCCTACAAGAAGCCAAACTATTCATACTATTGAAGAGATAGGCATTGACCAACCTCCTATTCATTATACAATAATGCTACAGATCAAGGAAAGACACCTTTGATAAGAGAACTGATGGCTGGGCTAGTTTGTCTTGATTTATCTCTGAACAAATGTACAGCACATGATATAACACAAACCACAGTAATGTCTGCATGCACTAGGCCTTCTACCTAGGCAAGCCATAGTTACCGTATTTACTCGATTCTGCCGCGCCCTCGATTGTAACGCGCACCCGATTTCCACCGCGAAAAAAAAAAAAAAAAAAAAAAAAAACGTAAGACATCGATTGCAACGCGCACCCATTTTTTCTCGCTGGCCCGCATGATCGCACCACTCGAAAAAACGACTCCTTTCGGGAGCGTCTTCCATTTAAATATGAGGTACGGGCGAAGCTTGTGCCCATCTGACGTGTAACAGAGCATTGCCGTCACTGTAGTTTTACCGTGGACCGATGTCAGCACGCGAACTTGCTTCGCCCCCTTCTTCTCGACGGTTGTGGTGCCAGGCATGTCGAAGTAAAGAGGCGCCTGATCGGCATTCCCGATTTGCCCAAGCAGGTAGTCGTTGTTGCGCCGCAAGTTTAGGACGAACCTCTGAAAACTGTGAAGCCTTTCATCGTACTCCTCCGCAAAACTTTTCGCATATGCATGTTCCCCTTCGGAGGGAAAAGCCTTTCCTCTTCACAAAGTTAGTTAGCCAACACCTGCTCGCTTAAAACTGGCTCCGCATTAGACATTTTTCTAAGACTAATTGCATAGCCCGCACTTGGAGCAGTTCTGCCGTCACGGGCTGCTGTGCTGCTCGCTGCTAAAGCACATACTCGCCGAGCAGCTCTTTAATTTGCGGAAACCGACCCTGCTGTGGTCCACTGAAGCCTTTGCGTAAAGCTTTGCTGTCGAAAACCTTCTGCTTTTGTTTCCGCCGGTCCCGCACGCACGTTTCGGGAACTCCAAACGACCGCGATGCGGCCCGACTTCCGTCCGTTTCTGCACACGCGATGACTTTTCTTTTAAAAGCGGCATCATGGTGCACTCGAGTTTTTGGAGTCGGCCATTCCACGCCGTCGATGCTAATGCACTACTAGATGACGAATTCCTTAGCACACGTACGAAGTGCCGCACATGAGAAACACATAGGCAGAAATGGACGACGCGCCATGCCGACGCACGTAGGGGGCGGCCATTTTAGATTTGCCGATGGCAATAGATTGGCCGTAATTTTTTTGTTCGTACTCGATTCTAACGCGCATGCGATTTATGAACTCACTTAACCGGAAAAAAGGTGCGCGTTAGATTCGAGTAATTACGGTAACCTCCCTGCCTTTTTTTTTTAATCCTTTTCTTCTAATGTCGTCCATATTCTATCTTGCGCTGTACATGTTAATTCAAAGAGGAACCTTTAGGTTCGCTCTTGTCTGAACATTTTAAAGAAAAATCTGCTGAATATAAGGAAAAGACAAACAATGGGTCCACAGATGCTGCAAGAAAGTAGTCAGGCATAGAGGCTTTGCTAATAGTTAGGTCATGGCTTCGTAGGTCAAAGTTGCCAAAGGCTGGCTAACACGTCTACTGCTCCATGCAATATGGCAACCAGCGGCACATCAATCTGCTACTGAGATGTGTATTCTGCACAGCATGCCCAATTCATTGAAGTGCAGGCAGCATCCTCATTTCTTGCAGTGGACCTGTGCCATTCACAATAAGACAATGAATGTGATCGGAAAAAGCTGAGCTATGCTCGAAATATCTTGTGTGTTCTTTTGATTAGTGTAGGCTAAGATTATACAGAATAGGTAAGTTTAAGAAGCTATTTGGATTCCATGCACTGTAACTGTGGAAATTGATGTTATACAGAGTTAGTTTTTGAAAATAGTATACCACGAATCGTTAAGGGTTTAGCAACGAACTACCACTGGAACAATGGGTTTGTGCAAGGCAAACTTGTTACTACGGGTAATATTGCAGCTGGCTTGTTGTATCTCAGCAAAGCATCATGACAACATACTTCATTACAAGTTCAGCTAAGGCTAATCACTAAGGTATTATGCACTAACAGCATTTGAATGTTACAACACATACGAGACTGCTGTGAGGAAAGGATGGAAGGAAGTGGGTAATCTTAAAGGCGACGCAGTGAAATGTACCTAGCGCCAGAAAGCATTCGCCAGTACAACAGAATAAGGAGAAACTAGTGCTTCATGGCTTTCAAAAGCAACTTCTTGCTATGCAACATGCCACATTCACCAATCATCCTAATCAACTATAGCTGATGCTGGTACAATAGAGCAATGAAGGCATGCATGTGTCTGTGGCTGAATGGGAGAGCCTTGTGTTTTCATGTGCGATACCCTTGCTGTATTTTCACCAGTAAGCACAAATTTTATTGTCACTGCAGAGGCCTAAAACAAGGTGAAACAAAAACCCACGGCACAATGTCTGCTCCATATGATGAAGAATGCTTAACATTAAAATTGCTGGAGTCTCGGTGCAGAAATTTGTGTGCAGTCAATAAAAGTTCGTAAGGTTTATTTGAAAAATTTGTTGTGATAACATATACTCACTTGTGGAGATCAGTGTTGTTATCTAACTTGGCTCTGTGATCCAAGCCTCGTGTCCACGCAAAGATGCTTGCAATGGGATTTGTGCTAGTCTTTTTGCCCTGGAAAGAGATTAATTGGGTTATGTATCAATCATGCCATGTAGCTAATGCATCAGTGAATCCAGATTTCTTTGGGCGGATATAACCATTTACGTAACTGCAGCTCATCTTTGTGCCATTTTTAGTAGCAACTGCTTTTAAACGAGATTTTCTTTGGTCTTTTCTGGGCTCCATTTCTTTTATAATTCACGGCACATTGCACACTTTGCTTCATATGTGGTTTCCTACAGTGAAGCTTAATATAACTCAGCCAGGCACAGATCAGTAGGCAGAAAAAGCCGCCGTGCCTTTTAAGACGACGCGGTGCGGCGGAACAAACTAATTTATTACAGTTTTCAAAAATTTGTTGCCTATTCTGGTGTTTAAAACGGGGCCCCGCCATTTTAAGGCAACTGCCTTGACCATGAGGCTCCACAACCACACTTTTAAAATGTGAACATACAAATGTTAATGATGTCCTAGAGCGTTCGTATTTTGAGATACTATATAACACCTTCCCTAAAAAATACTTTGCAGCAATGCATTCATGTTTGTAATGGAAGTGGCTGGGCATAGTCTTGGTCATTGTAGGCTGGCTTTTCCACACTGTATGTTGATGTGCAAGTAGGGCACTGCTGCTGACAATATTGTCGTTTTAGACGTTGTCACACATCGAGCTTTCACTCCGACATAAATTGTTATTTGACTTTAGTGCCCCGTTAATTACTAGTAACCAAAGTAGCTGCAATATTAAAAAAAAGAAACTTCCATGCTTTAAGAGACGTAATAAAATGCTGCTTGTCTGTTTCTGGTTGACTTATAGAAAAAAGAGCCACCTGGCGCTACTATGGGCAATGGCGTGAGTGGTTGAAAAATGTAGTTTTCGCCTGGTTAGGCTGGATAAATGGTACCATCTAACAGGGCTCAGTTGAACCAAGCAAGCAAAAAATTGTTCAATGGCCATTGCTGCTGCTGTGGCTCCCAATACTTTCACTCTGCTTACTAGTGTCGGCGGCCGAGCAGTAAAGCTGGGTAAAGTTGTGCACGGCAACAGTGACGTGAAGCGTACTGCTTTCAGGGGAGGAATTTGAAGTGCGCCGACGCGAAGCGGAGAACTAAAACGAGATTTTATTTCAAAATAAGCACTTACATGGTACAAAAGTAGCACTGCGAGGTTCCCGGAGCGCTATTTCAACATCAACTTAATATTTGCCTTTAGGTCCCTTTAAACAATAAGGTGAACCTATTAAGGCAATGACAAGAAGGAAAGAAAAGGCATGGGTGCACAAAAGCTAGCCAAAATGAGGTACTAACCCAGCTACAAAACACAATCCATGTCTTCTACATTGTCAAAGCACAATGAAATATCGTACTTACGCATAACAGCATGTGAGACAAAGCAAGAAGAGAGGAAGAGTAGTTAAATATCTGACACCACTTAAAGTGCCCCACTGCAACTCAAGCTTACGTCAATGTCTGGCAACGGCCTACCACCAGTTTTGGTTTCCTGAAAACGCACGTTGTTTGGATGTTCAAATTTCACACATTAAATGAAAACATCACAAGGCGTCCTCCAACATTCCTTCGCACGCTACATTTATGAAACAAGTTCAGTATGCAGTTATCAGTTTTTGGACAAACCTTTTGATGTTCTCGGTAATGCCTAGTAACTGTTCCATGCGCTGCCTCGGCCTCTACGGTCTTTCCATCGGGGCAAACCAAGACGCTCGTCATGAGACCAAGAGAGCCATATCCTGTTCAGAAAAAAAAAAAAATGGGAATACGCCAATGAGTGTCTATGCAGTCATTTGAATTTTGAAGTCAGTGTGTTGAATGAGCATTCCAAAGTAGGCTTTTTAAAAGCCCACAAGCTGGAACTACCTATGCACCTTGTTAACCATGCTTCGATTTTGCACACGGCACACAAGAGACTGACAAAAATTGCATTGCTTTTTCAATCAAACTTTTTTTTCCATCAAATTTGCAGGAACATGCAATTGAACTTGCTCAAAAGCGCATGTCATCATGGCACATGTCACAATCGGAAGGTTCCAAAATAGTGTTGGAGATGGTGCATGAAACTTTATTTTAAACAGAATAATTTTTCTAAAACTTCATGAAACATTTTGAAAATTGCACAAGTCTGACTGCATTACTCAGGAAAATTCTGGAGGGTTGGCATGTTTTTGTAAGAACAATGAGCAGGGCTTGCCAATTACGTTTTGGTGAAATATATAACCAATGGCAAGTTCGTGAAGGCATTCTTTTTCCATTTCAGAGCTAAAAAAATTGTCCTGCATCCAAGCTTGCTAATAGGTATGACCAAAATATGCAATGCTAGCAATTAGTGGCTTAATGAGCAGCTACTGCTTTCGTCACTGTTAACAGTTTTTGAACCTAGTGAATGTTAAGAATACGTTGAAAGTTTTTGCGAATGTCCATTTTGCACTGAATATGTAGAGACTTGTCACAAAGCCTGTTTTATGGCAGAAAACAGCCAGCCTTACAGTAGTTTTTTAAAAAATGTTTTCTAGACAGTGTAATCAATTTAGACTAGCACATTTCTGCTGAAAGATTCATAACAAGACTGTGGTGGAGGCAACAGAAAACAATATGCTTTCACTATGTGAACATGCTTGTGCCCAGTGCTTTTTCACGGAACCTATTTGTCTATATACCAAGAAGAACAAAACATGCTGATCAAACAAAAAAAAAAGCTATTTCAAAAAAGGCAATTAGGAACATGGCAGTCTGAAATACAAATGCAGTGTGCCTGTTACAAATTGTTTCAAAGAAATAGTTTTCCCTGGCATGTACAGTAAATTTTCTGAAAAAATTTACCAGCACTCCCCTTTCATTTATCTTATCTTATTCAGTAAATGCAAAGTAACCTTGAGCAATGATGTCCGACTGGACGTCGCCATCGTAGTTCTTGCAGGCCCAGACGAAACCGCCAGAGGACTTGAGCACCTGAGCTACCATGTCGTCAATAAGGCGATGCTCATACCACATTTTTCTTGCTTCAAACTTATCTTTGTATTCCCTGCAAAGCAGAAGGCACGTACAGTTCAAAAGAAGAACCTTTTCATAACACACTCGTATTGCGGCAAAGCTGCCTTTTAGAATCCGCTATAGTCGCAAATGTATTGACTCGCAAAAATGCTGGTTCCAACATGGAGATGATAAATGTAGCAAAGCGGAGGCTTTAATGCCGTTTTGGACCTGAAATTTGGGCAGGACGTCTGAAAAATCATAATTAGTATCTAAAATTTCATATGTTCTTGTATAGTATTGACGTCTACGAAGCAGATTGGAAACTGCAGACTTGTCGGTAGCACACCCTTGTTTGTCACACATCGGTTGGGCTTCCGCAGAAATTGAAAGAGGAGGAGAGATTTGCAGCAACAAGAGCTTACTCTGGGTGAGTTGTTTCATTGTAGTTGTACAGTAAAAATTCGAAAACGGTAGGAAGAGAAGATATGGGGCTTTTACCTGTCCATACGTCTCGCCCAACCGTTGTCACACTGTTACTACAATACAACTAGGAGGAGAGGCTGAGGGAATAGCATCTCTGCCTTTCACGTGTAAAGTGTTGTCAGCAACAATTTGGTTGCACAAATCCATGCTTGCAAATACAATTAAGCCTCTGCATTGCCTCATTTCTGATAAGACAACTGTGAAACACTACATCGCCATCAACCTAGTCAAAATAAACACTATGTTGCTATCTCATAACATCTAATCCTCTCCAACTTTTGTTTCTCCAATTGCCGTTCGTAGTACTCATAAGTATTCTAGAAAAATTTTAGAAATATTTGAAACATTCTATTTGATTTGCACTCGCGCTTCAATGTTCACATTTTTTCGAAGCAAGAACTGTGCTAGTCCCATAGCTCTAGGTCTTGGTACTCAATGCACTGTTCTCAAAATTTTGTCCCTCGTAGCAACAACGTTGTCAAGTCTCAGTCGGAAGAAGTGTATATGTACAGGCTAGGAAGCCACATCGTGTCAGTGGATTGTGATATGTATATATGCATATGGTGATCAGGAAGACATTTGTTGTGCTATGTTGCAAACTGAAGCTATGTTGACCTGACTGTCACTAAGCTGTCATCACTATTATAGTATTAGAAAGCAGAAGCTGTTAGCCCTTGGCAACAGACGTATGTGTGAACGCAACATTCGGTCGAAGCCAGTAGTAGGTATAAAACATGCGACAAAAACATGTAAGAACAAAATTGACTAGTACTTCTCATAGATGCTCTGGAAGATATCCTTGAAGCGGCCATCGTACTGCTTCAGGATGGTGTTTTTGGTGCTCAAGTAGAGGGGCCATTCCTTCATCAGCGCATACTGGAAGCAGGAGTGGGCGAAACCTTCGATTGACTCGTCCGTGTTGTACATGGCCATGGTGACGCCCCCTGACTTCTTGAAGTCAAACACTACGTGCTTCTGCTTCTCGCCCCCATCGGCAGGCGTGAACACAAGCTCCACTTTTCCCATGTTGCTCACTACCCTGTCCATTGCTTTGTACTGAAATAAATAAACAAAAGGAGCATTTGAGCCAAAAGGAAAAGAGATGAGATTTAATGTGCACTGGCACACCTAAATGTTTAATGCAGAAAACCACGTCAGACATTACACACTACACACAAAACCTGTTGACATCTTTTGATGCGACTGAACGAATGTTCAAAGGAAGCCACTGGGCCTGTAGCAGTCTGCCTCATGCAGAATTTATGACCCTAAGTGCATCTCCAAGTGCTACAATATTGGAATGGAGACTTACAAAAGACCACTCTAAAAGAAAAAAATAAAGTGGTGCTCACACACTATATAAGCTTCATGTCTTACTCATCATAATTCTAGTGGGTAGCCAATGCAACACAAGTGAAGTGAATTTACTTATCAAGCATTAATACAGATGTGTTTCACTCCCTAAATATAGAAGTATTTTGGTACCCCTTATAACAATGTTTCTTTGCTTTTTATTTAGCAGGTGGCAGCCTCCCACCTTAGGGCGACACCGGGCATCGATCGGCACACTGTTTCGAAATAAACGTTAATTTCTCTCTCTCTCAGTAAATAAAAATTTCGTCAGTGGAACTGCTCAATAAATGAAACAACGACCTCTGACATGACTCATTTTGTACTTGTATTCTGCACCACTGTTTATATCTCGGTAAATGTATCTACTCTTGAAGGGAACATGCTTTCTTGGTCCCTTAAGAGACAGTGCACTGCAGACTTCAATTACTAAATGTCCGTCTGTCTGTTTAGCCACCTACATCTGGGTGTTATTGTGATCACCTTGTTAACTTGGGGTACACCAAAATTGGTACGAGAGGGTACGATGGTTGCACGAATACGACTCGCTAGTTGTGACATGAATATTAAGGAGTTTTAGCTAGTACATATACTTCTTTACGTAAACGTGTTGCTGGATACGGGTAGCGTTTACTGTCTTACAGGAACGGATATCTTTCAACATTTTAGCTCCTCCTACGAAAAGGTTTACGTGTGTACGTAAACGCACATACCTTTACGTTTTCGCAAACCATAAATGGTGATGATAACAGCTTATCAACTGCATTTAACTTAGATAAGATTGAATCACTATTGTGGCAAAATCCTGAGACGTTCTTTTATCCCATACAGTATTCCCGTATGCGCAAAAGGGTGAAAAATACAAGGCTACTGCAATGATGGTGTCGACATCTTGTGACATTTCATGCAACCACAGTCATGAACACGTTGGCTTACGCGTAATGTTTTTGAGGTAAAAATTATTAAAAAGGTAACTCATTTGTAATTACGCCACTGCGTACATTTTGCAGCAGACCTACAATGCACGATGTTTCTGCAATAACATTTTTGTGATAACCTGGTTCACTACTGCCCCTCTAGATGGCCCCACCTATCCAGCTTTTCTATTCAGTGGCCATTCTAGCTTTGATAATCCAGCCGAAACAATGTAATGGCTATTGGCGCTCGCAGTTCGGCTTATTTCAACTCGACGGCTCGAGTCCCCACAGTACGGATACCCCGAGTTTATACGAACGAAGGTGGATTTGAGAGATAGGGCGAAAAACGTAAACTTTTAAACCCCATCCGGCGAGAAATACAAGGGTTTACGTTCCGTGAAGATCCGCGCACGCGCAGATCCTATCCGGTAACACAATAATGTAAAGAATGGTACGTACAAGCTAAAAGTTCCTATTGTCACCATCTAGTCACGTACATCATCAAACACTTTTTAAAAAACAGTGGCACATACACGGGGATGGTTATGCACCAGTGGTACGTGGGTATGTGCCACAGGTGACGGACGTTTTATATCTACCCAGGAACGGTGAGAACACACATGGGTAACTAAACGAGTATTAAGAAAAAGGTACCATATGCAGCGTTGACCGGACGAATGCAAACAATAAATGACAGTGTTCCAGCAGGAATCAAACCCTAGTATTCTTCGTGACAATATTTCTACCGCAGAGCCATGCCAGGCCTTGGATATACTTTTCAAATAGACCCTAATGTTATGCAACGTCAATTGTGGTTGCAGTACTGGCTATGCAATTTATAAACATTACATATGTACTCCTATGATACAGCCACCATGTCGGCTTAACATAAATTGTAGTTAGGCACCATTCGCTGAAGTTTATTTGTGTAGCAGTGTTGAAGGCTAAAAATCCTCACGTGTGCCAGTGCAAACACCAGCACTTTATATCAGCTTACAGCTTCTGGTTTTGTTAATATCCATGTTGCTATTGGCATCGTTACCCTACTGTAGTCAACTGCTAACATAAAACATATGCGGATGTTCATTGTATGTCTGTGTGTGAATTCGTACATATATTTAGCACCAGTTCATAATGTCTCGCTCAATTAAAAATATACCTTCCATACGCATGTTTTGAATCACATCGATTCCCAAGGGACGTGGGATGTGCCGAATTTTTAAAATTTCCCAGTTAGAACACTGTCAAAAAGTGCTTAACAATATTCAGTGCACTATAACCAAAACTTTCAAAAGAGCTAATGAGGGGCTGTTCAAATCATGTCCTTAGGAGAACTTTATAATAAAGTTCAGCTCCGCAGTAGTCATAGGGAACAATCACTTTTTATTTTCTACTGGCAAGCATGTAAGGTCTAGTACTAGTGCTGCAGTTCTAAGATGAGTGAGAGGCAAGTATTTTGCTCTCTCACCTGGTCACCAAATGCATGCCTTCCGATGACTATAGGCTGAGTCCAGCCAGGCACGAGGCGGGGGATGTTCTTGCACAGGATGGGTTCCCGGAACACTGTGCCTCCGAGAATGTTTCGAATGGTGCCGTTCGGGCTAGGGTACATTTTTTTCAGGTTGAACTCTGCAGTGTCAAAGAAAAAAAAAACATTGTAACCACATCAACACTCAATCTGAAATGCATATACAATAGAAAATGGTTATTGGTGTAAGGGACAAACACATTTACCTCAATGGACAAGAAAAAGTGCTTAAAGTTCCAGAAATTTGTGATGAAGCATGACATACCACATGCCGAAATGTGCACACAGTGCTGCTGTCATAATATGCAAAATTAGTCAAGAGGTGCAATCATTGCAAAGGGGATGATAGAAAGCAGCATATTGGCCATCATAATGCCACCAAAATGTACATAGAAAGCACATCTGCACGATGTCAAGAAAGCTAATGGTACTGCATACTCAAGTACAGTGCCCAAGACGCATCAGAAAGTGGGCCTCGTACATAGCCAGCATAGCCACCTGCACGCTACCTTGTCCCATCTCTATTTCCTTTCATTTTCTTACAGTGAAACCACAAGTGTTGAATAAGTGTTCTTAGCAGCAAACTACTCCTGGTAATGGCTTCACAAAGTCCGTGGGTACTGAGTCTGGCTTGCCCACAAATGCTGGATGCTTCCACACCTGGCGTCCTACGATGCAACGGATGATTCAACCTCGAAGTAATACCACTTTCAATTGTGTAGTCCCCACACTACAACCTACTATGACCACCCAGCCCACATGGTTGGCAGATTCTGAAAAGCGATACGACTTTTCATCCTCTTCTTGCTTTTCGCAAACTGCAGCACACTACTGCAGTCAATTTAACACGTAGAGTAAACAAGACTTCGGATGCCAAATTGTTAACTTTCTTTAATGGTTTGGACACCACTGCACAATTGATACATGCTTTAGAAAGCTTGACTGTAGGGTAATCTGTTCTGCATTCAGGCACTGAACACACCTGGAGAACGGAGAGGGGAATCCGGCTGTCCACTAGAGACAGTAAGAGTGCAGTATGTAATTTATTATGAATTTGAAAACTACCACAATGATTTTCAAACCGGTGAATGAAACACTGTAAATAGCATTAATTATCAATTTTCATCATAACACAGAAAATAATGAAATTGAGATAACCAGGACATCAGTTCATGTGCCTCCTCTTTTTTTGGTTGCAGTATTTTGCACCAATATCTACTAGTTTTCACTGCCAAGTGGCAACGTTCCACGACACCTACCGTATTTACTCGATTCTACCGCGCCCTCGATTGTAACGCGCACCCGATTTCCACCGCGAAAAAAAAAAAAAAAGTAAGACATCGATTGCAACGCGCACTCATTTTTTTTCGCTGGCCCGCACGGTCACACCACTCGAAAAAACGATTCCTTTCGGGATTGTCTTCCATCTAAATATGAGGTACGGGCGAAGCTTGTGCCCATCTGACGTGTAACAGAGCATTGCCGTCACTGTAGTTTTACCGTGGACCGATGTCAGCACGCGAACTTGCTTTGCCACTTTCGTCTCGACAGTTGTGGTGCCAGGCATGTCGAAGTAAAGAGGCGTCTGATCGGCATTCCAGATTTGCCCAAGCAGGTAGCCGTTGTTGCGCCGCAAGTTTAGGACGAACCTTTGAAAACTGTAAAGCTTTTCATCGTACTTCTCCGCAAAAGTTTTCGCATATGCATGTTCCCCTTCGAAGGGAAGAGCCTTTCCTCTTCATATAGTTAATTAGCCAGCACCTGCTCGCTTTAAACTGGCTCCGCATTAGACTTTTTTCTAAGACTAATTGCATAGCCCGCACTTCGAGCAGTTCTGTCGTCACGGGCCGCTGTGCCGCTCGCTCCTCAAGCACATACTCGCGGAGCAGCTCTTTAATTTGCGGAAACCGACCTTGCTGTGGTTCACTGAAGCCTTTGCGTGAAGCTTTGCTGTCGACAATCTTCTGCTTTTGTTTCCGCCGGTCCCGCACGCACGTTTCGGGAACGACCGCGATGCGGCCCGACTTTCGTCCGTTTCTGCACATGCGATGACTTTTCTTTTAAAAGCGGCATCGTGGTGCACTTGAGTTTTTGGAGTCGGCCCTTTCTTGTCGTCGATGCTAATGCACTACTAGATGACGAACTCCTCAGCACACGTACGAAGTGCCGCACATGGTAAACACATAGGCAGAAATAGCCGACGCACCATGCCAACGCACGTAGGGGGCGGCCATTTTGGATTTGCGATGGCAATAGATTGACCGTAATTTTTTGTTCGTACTCGATTCTAACGCGCATGCGATTTATGAACTCGCTTAACCGGAAAAAAGGTGCGCGTTAGATTCGAGTAATTACGGTACTCTCGTCAACAAGAAAGACATTTACCTTCTACCCTGGCCTCATCAGGTGTAATGGTGGCACACTTGATTCCTACGTTGTACTTCTTGATCGCATGCGCTGCATCGTATGTCACCTGGTCATCCGTCTTGTCGCGACTTGGAAGACCGAGGTCGTAGTATTTACAATCCAGTTTTAGGAACGGGAATATCAACTGTGAAATGAAAAACATGTTGCGAGTTAGACAAGGATTTCAAGTATATTACGTGCATGAAAGACAGAATGAAATCCAATAAGTGCACTGGGCACATATGAGCACGACATCTACCTAGCACTGCATGAAAACGTGCAGTGAAATATGTCTAGTATACAAAGAAGACATTGCAAGAACTCCTGTACACTATCTTAAAATTTGCACTTTCAACAGTGTTTTCAATTGACATAGCCAAATTTTAAATATGGAGAATAAGTAAAAGTAGGAATACAAATCACAGAAAAATATGGATGAATTAAATTTGACCAACTCAAGAGTTGTTTATTCAGAAAAGCATCAGTGAGGTTTTTTTCATCGTTGGGTAGCACACAAATAGAAAACACATAGAAGAAATGGGACAAATTCTGGTCTAACAACTGAAAATTTATTTCAAAGATCACACACACACACACACACACACACACACACACACGCACACACACACACACACACACACACACACACACACACACACACACACACACACACACACACACACACACACACACACACACACACACACACACATATATAATCATGCACCATGCAAGATTACACCATATCAATTAAACAGATTTTTTTTGTTCTGATAATATAACTGATGGCTGGTTACAGTATCAGAACGAGAAATCTGTTTAATTGATCTCGTGTAATCTTATGTGTGCATGGTTTTATGTATATCTATGCTTGTCCTGTTCCTCCTTTTGTGTTTTTTCTTTATGTACTACCCAACTATGAATAGGTTCAAGCTCCCCTACCTTTCAGTTATGCTACAGAGGTACTCTTGTTGTCCTATTTTACTTGCGCCGTCTAACCTCAACAGTTCATAAAGCAATATGACAATGCTTTCCTAGTGGAAAGCTCAGTGCTTTCTTTTTATTCAAGAAGATTTTGCTGCACGACGTATGAAGAACAAATACAAAATGCTAGTTTGCTTTCAGGTCTGCTTCACGCAATAGCAGAAGTAGCGACACAGCAAACTTGTTAACCAGCCTCCCATGGGTGCAGGTTCCATTTATACCTGGCATATTAACTCTGTCATTCTTTAAGGGTCCTTACCACCCAGAGGTTGAAATTTAGTTGTGGTGTTGCAGTTGTGTGCGAGTCTACAGTGAACACGTAGCCATAAGAATTTTTTTGAGATGGTGCCATCATGACGAAGTTACAAATGTTTGATGGCACAAAAGACAACCTCGCTCGTTTCGCTCTTTCCCTCACTAGTCGGTTTGTCTCAGCTCCTGGCCGAGTGGGGCCAGGAGGATGAGCAGCAAATGCGCGCACCTGTGCGCAGACAAACAGGTGTTATAAATGACAAGCAGACAGCATGTTCACGTCACAGCGAACGCTGAGGGGACGAGGATTGCCAAAAGGCACAGAGAGGAGAAGGGATTGCATGTTGTAATTTGTGGGGTGCCCAGGGTTCGTAAAGCTCCTAAATCACCTCTAACAATTTTTTAACATTACAGGTTAATGCGCACCTGGAGTTCAGAATGCAGTCGCAATCGATGATGAACGCAGCAGTGCTACAAGCCGTGGCCACACCACAAATTCCAAGAAACAATCCCTTCTCTCCGTACCTTTTGGCAATCTTCCCTCCCTCAGTGTCAACATGTCATCTGCTCATCATCCACGATACCTGTTTGTTCGCTCGCAGATAGGTGTGCTTGTCGCTCTTCCTCCTCGCACGGCAAGGAGGAGCATTCGGCGAAGGCGACGAGCTAATGAATAGAGCGTTGCGAAGGAAAGAGAAAGATGAGCGAAGGCTTTTTTGTATCCTGTAATGCCTGTAACTGCGCTATTTGGGCATCGTTCGAAGAATTCTCACAGCTGCATGTTTGTTGTACACTTGTGCACAACTTCAAAAGTGTAACTCTATTTCGACTTCTGGGTTGTTTAGGGGCGCCTTTGAAATGCTTTAGGTTTAACACTTTCATTGTGTCACATTTAGACCTTTCCAGTCATGTTATCAACAAGCTATTGTATACCTTACGGAGTTTATATGCTCAACGCAAATACAGTAAAACCTTGTTAATTTGAAGTCACTGAGGTCGCAAGAAATCTTTGAATTAAGCAGGTTTTCCAATTAAAAGAACATACAAAAAGTGGGGTGCGAGAAACATGGACTTATTTTAAATAATCAGGACTAGTCATTTGATGTGCCGGTTATTCTGCAGCTCTAAGGGTTATGCTTTCCAGCAACACCAGGTCTTAATTTTGCCACAAAAATGGAGAAATGGCGAACCTCGCTGCTGCCACCAGTAAAAAAAAAAAAAACAACAAAGGAAAAAAAAACTGCCGTGATCAACTGGAATGTTAACTTGTGGAAAACAAGACATTTTCACTGCAACACAGTAGCAACACCCGGGCAGCATGTCGCCTGCTCCTCTGTGCATCAGCATGTCATGATGCGAATATTCGCTCATTCTTTCTGATAAAGTAAACAATTTAATAATGAACAGTGTGACGAAATTCTCAATGTGTTTTGCCTGAAAAACCTGTTCATTGAAACTTTAGAACTTGGTTTTCATAGGCAGTGCAGGCAAGAACTCGGCCTCCAGTGCAAGTGCGGAAATTGCTGGAGCAACCGGCAATCGAAAGTTCGCATACCTCGTGAATTCCGCAAAACTATCTTTTATTAGCTTATTTACAATTCCAGAAAGAATGGGTGAATGGATAAATCATGACGCGCTGACATAGCGAGAAACGTACAACATGCTGCCCGCGCGTCATCACTGTGTTGCAGTGAAGCACGTCTTGTTTTCCGCAGGCGCACGTTTCGGTTGACTACGAGACCATTTCTTTTTCTTCTTGCTTACCCTTTTTGCGTTAGAAGTAGCGGGGATGGAGTGCTTCCGCTGCCACTCGTTAGTATCGCCACGTTGCGTTGCCTTATGGCGCTTAAGGGCCATCGTTATCGGTGATTTGCCGGCGAAATTGAGACCGGAAATTGGCTCACGGTACCCAAAGTTTTCAAATTAACCTGACTGGCGCCGACCGGCGCATCAAATTATTCGCTCAGACTTGCCCGGCAAAATACGAGACTGCAGAAATATTTCGAAGTGCGCGGGATTTCGAATAAGTTAGTTCGAATTAATGAGGTTTTCCTGTATATCATACCTCTTCCTTAATCTTCTGCCAGATGATCCTTGTCATCTCATCACCATCCAGCTCCACCACTGGGTTCTGGACCTCAATCCTCTTCTCTGACCCATCTGCAGACACAGTAAAATAGAAACATTATGACGTGTGTATATCCAATAAATCAGTAATCAGTTTAATGGTGATAAATAGAAAAAAACAAATCAATTCTTAGCCTTGTGGGCTTCTTCATGCAGTGACGGGGTCATCGAGAAAAAAAATAATAATTTTTCCCCAACAGAATTATTGCTGGTTAATGCTTGCTTAACTTTGTTTCATTAATATTTTTTTCCAGTACCAACTACGTATTTTCACCAGGAGCTCAGACGAAAGATGCGATAAAGTATTGTGCTTGCAAACACGAGCGTGATTTGCGAGTGCGGTTTTCACATGCAAACACTAAGACATCGGGGCAAAGCCAAATTAATGAACAAAACACCCTCCCTCAAAAGAGGGGGGGAGAGGGAAGGACAACAGGCGAGTGAATGCACAGGTTATATTTCATTCCAAGAGGACCAATAACTGAGTTAAAACACATTTTTGAGGACTGTGTGCACTGAAATGGCCTAAACCCGCTCAAAAACTGCAGGGCGAATATACTATTTTCAGATGACACAGTCTGCAGAAACACTACACTTGGGCAGCAACCATTAGAGCTGGCAGAAGCCGATTAAAACTCCCTTTAAGGAGTTTAATGAACGCCCGCCAGAAGGTTTTTCTCTCCCGTTTTCCAAAGAAAAAAAGTCTAAGTTTGCACCACTTGGAGTTTATGGAGGCATGCGCAGTTGCTTTTGTTACTGTCTCCTTATTCCCTGCTGGCACTTTTTTCCTGGCTCCCTATAAGGACACATTTGAACGAAGCAAGTGCTTTAAATAAACAAAATAGATAAATCGATGATATCATAAAGATGTGTTGATTCTGTAAATAGTGCACATGTAATTCAACAATCAGACGTACCTTTGAAATGAGCATAGTTATAGCGCGAGACAGAACGATGACACAGAGACAAGAAGGACACGAAGGACACCTACCAACTGTTGGAAGTTGGCGCTCGTGTCCTTCGTGCCCTTCTTGTCTCTGTGTGGTCGTCTGTTCTCGCGCTATAACTATCGTCATGCCATACCATCTAGTAAAGCTGCCACACTTCTAAGGTACCTTTGAACCTTTCTTCTCTAATACACAATTATGTTACACACCAAATAAACAAAAACATGATCTCGTTTTTTTTGTTTTTTTTCTTTTTCACTCGTGACAATTTCTTATGGTAACCAGAAGCTAGCATCTTTCATGCAGCTCATAACCACTGTACAATATTTGCGTTCATTGGGGGTATATCATGTCCTTAAACACCCTTTTTGGCGTGTCTGTTAGTCTACACTCTAAAAAAATCGAGTATTTGGTACACTGGTACACAACAATAACCGTCAGTCTACTTCGAGTACTTCCGTCGCGTTATCACTACGGTTCCGGTATTCGAGGTCGCGAACGGCGCGCTTTATCATTGTGACATAGCATTCCCGACAGGAAAGTGGCCAGCGCCAGGTTTTCAAGAAAGGAAAAGCGAGCAAGTCAGATAACGATTATTGCTGTGTAGCAGTATGCTCCCCGAATACTCAATTTTTTTCTTAGAGTGACACCAATGTACACCTTTTGAGGAGTCTTTGTAACGCAACAATAATTGTTAACTGGTATGCTTACGTTTTTTTCCCTCTAAACAATGAAAAAAAAAAAAAAACTGCGTGCACCGCTTTCATATCTAATGCTAACTTACGTTGATAGCACGCATGCTACGCGCACAGTAACCTGAAAGTAAGGGGCGTGCCACGTTAAGGAAAGGACAGATAGGCACGTAAGACGGATGACAATCATTGTTTGGAGGCAAGGTAACCTCCAAAAGGGTGCAGACGTCAGCAGTGCGGCCCATTCGATGTGCGAGTAGCCCAGACATTTTGAGCAACGCAGCCAGATTTCGCAACGACTCCGTCAAGTCGACAAGGCAGTTATTTCAAACAGAACATATAATCCTGCGTGGCGACCCTATTCGCGACAACGCACCGCGCAAAAGACCCGATCGACCTGTCCCTGCGGTACTGCACGTAACTAGGAGGCGAGAAAACATTCCGTGCTCCGAGAAACGCCGCAGTCTTGGCGAAAGGCGCAGCGCGGCTTGAGCGGAAGCAAGCAAACACGCGAGAGATGGGAAGGCACTGTTAGGACCGGCGCCAGGTCTGACAATGGATCGGCGTTCCTTTTGATGTTCCTTTTGAGTCGCCAAACGGGTTGGCGGCCTGTGTCCGCCATGTATTGTTCCCACCTGGCCGGAGGGTGCGGCGTCCTGCCGCCGCGGCGCCGTGAGCAGTTCGGGAGACCACCGGTGCAGCTTCTTCTTTGGAAGATGACGGCGGCGGCGGCGGCCGGGAATCGTCCCGCTAATTGAACGAATCGTTCGGCACCATTTGAAGCTTGTTTACGGCGGCCCTTTCGATGGATGCAGTCATCAACTTCAGACCCCTCGCCCAGCGACACACCTTGACGGGGGGGGAGCCGCGTTCGTGCCACATGGCCGTGCGGTGACCACGCTTCAGTTTTGAACGTTCGCGTGGACCGTGCGTGCTCGTCACCCTCGCGGGTAATGTGTGGTCCGTGATTGGACGGTGCCCTCTGTACGCGGTCCCCGATCTAGGGATCTGGGGAGGACAGACCCGCTTAGTTGGAACAGCAGCCATGACTATAGCTTGAAGTGCATGCTAAAGGAAATCAGTGGCGTCCACAGTTATTTGCACGTCCATTAATTGTTTAGCAGTCAGCCAGGCCAAACGAAATGCATACAGGCAAAACACCGCCAAATTATGTCTCACAGAACTGATAAAAATTAAAGGTATAGATTGGAGTATACTTTTAACTACTCGATCAGGAGGTATTGCATTGAAGGTATGTGAAACGATCAGTAGAATCTGAAATAACAGTGCACCCAAAATAGCGCCAATAATAGAGAGAAAGCGTAGGTGCAGCGCTTGTTGAGCGTACGCTTTTGGTCTTTATTTCTAAGTACAGATCGGCCGCTAGGGGGCCACGGTGTGCGGACGCGCGTCGCATCGGCTCCGCAGATTTTCTATGGTTTTTCGGCGATTTCTGGTTGTTTGAAGTGCATCGGATTCGTGAAAGTACAGCGAACAGTGAACGTCGAATTTCAGCGGTGAGTGGCTGTTTTTCGGTTTTCTGCAAGCTGAAAACTTCGAGGCAGCGACCGTCGCGCCCGGCCAGACGCACCGCCGCATAGCGGCTTCTGCGTCGTGGTCGCGTCTCAAGCGTCGGCGGATGGACGCTCTTCAGGAAACACCGAGGTCTCCTCAGGAGCAGCCACTGGTTCACACAGATGAGGAGTCTGCTACAGAAACCACTCAAATGGACGTTCAGACCTGGTCACCGCAGGGTTCGTCCGAAGAAGTCGACAATGTGTCTGCAGGGGAACGCCACGATGGTGCCGCATGGACGGAGGATGGCTGGCACACGGTTTTGACACGCCGGCAAAAGAAGAACCAGAAGAAAAACCAGAAAAACGCGTCAGAAGCTGTGGAGTGCAACGCCTCGTCAAGCAGCCCACCGAAGCAGGGAAGTCAGGTGAAGCGCCGACGTCGTACGAGAAGTCGCCGTCCGCTCCCGCCCCTGCCAAAGGACGACATAAAGATCATCCTTAGGCCTCACAAAGGCCTCGCCGTAAAAGACATACTCGGCTACGAACTTTCCACCGCTGTAATAGACGCTTGCCACCGACACTTCGACGGTGGTAGCTTCATGCTGCGCGTCCACCCGGGCTCGAATATTATCATCGTATCGACGCCCCACGAGCATGTAGCCAAAGAGCTGCGAGAGATCACGCATCTGAATATCAGGGGACGAGTGCACTCATTCAACTCGTATGTGGCGGATCCTGAGGACGTCCTACGAGGCATAGTCCATGGTATTCCGTCGGGGACTTCTCAAGCAGAACTCATGGCGAATCTCCGTGTGAGAACACAGGGGGTCAAGATTGAGCGGGCACGCATGCTCGGATCTACGAAGACCGCCATCATTACCTTCACGGGCAGCACACTGCCTAGGTGCGTCTATTTCATGGGAGCGGAAGCCATCTGTTATCCCCACAAGCCTACGAGGCAGGCTTGCAAGGTATGCCACTCCACAGGGCATCGAACTGACGTGTGCCCAACGCCCGACGCCAATGTATGCTCCACGTGTGGAACACGTGAACCCGCACAAGGACACGCGTGTACCCCTAAGTGCGTGATATGTGGTGAGGACCATATGACAGGTGACAAAATGTGCAAGAAGAAGCTTAAACACGTTCCGCCTAGGAGGTCCCGAGTGGATCAGCCAAAACGGAGGCACCATCCACGCTGGTTCAGCTCCGAGCGGGACTCGTCAGTGGAATCACGCTCACGTTCAAGATCCAAGTCACGGGCTTCCTCAAAGGGTCGAGCCCAGTCTGCGTCCAGAAAACGACTCAACAAACAGCCGCATCAGCAGCAGCACCAACAGCAGCAACAGCAGCAGCAACAACAACAGCAGCAGCAGCAGCAACAGCAGCAACAGCAACAGCAACAGCAGCAGCAGCAACAGCAGCAGCATCAGCAGCAGAAGAAGACAGCGCTGGTACAAATCTTGACGCCGCCCAAAGAGGGGACGGAGGCAGCCGCCTGCCAGCCAGCAAACACGGTGAGCTGGGCGAGGATTGTGTCTCCATCTGCTCCCTTAATTGAGAATCCCGAATATCAGAAAATGGTTGCCGAGAATAAGCAGCTTGCTTTAGAAAACGAGAAACTTCGATGCCAGATTAAGGAGGAACGCCGGGAGTTCCACAAAATCATATCATCTTTAGAAACCAAACTTGAAGCCAGGCTTAACGCCTTAGAGGCGAACAACAACGCCACTCATGCTATCTCCAGGGCAACCGTAGCCCACTCTTTGGAGGGAGGAACGGCGAAAGTAGACATACCTCAGAGGTTTAGCGAGGAGGCCCACGTTAGCCAGTTACAGATGGGGGAACAGTTGCAGAGCTTGCGGAACTTAATGCGAGAACTCCAATCACAACAGCAACGAGCAGCGTCTGAACTCCGAGAGCAGATGATGCAGCAAATGCATCAAATGTTTTCGGAGTACAGGAAAGAGTTTGCAGCAGAAACGGAACAACAAAGACGATACGTTAATGACTCAGTTGTAGGCATTCAGCGTGCCATCAACAAGCGGGTCAGTGTTACCTCCGCGAGCAGTCCACTACCGAAGGACCGTCGAATCACGGAGAAAGCAGACACCCCCCAATAAAGGCAGTAGTCACCATGGCGCGAACTAATTCCACGCAAAACTCCGACCACCTAGAAATCTGGCAGTGGAATTGTCGCACGTTCCACAAACGAGCGGCGGCATTGCAGAATTACATCCATTCGGCACTAATCCCACCTGATGTAATATGCCTGCAAGAAGTTGGGAACCGTCCCGTCAAATTGCAGGGATATTACACATTATACGATCCAAAATACCCCCGCGTTGCAGCGCTGGTGAGTAACTTCATGACAGTCGCGCTAGACCATTACGATCAGACTGACATTAATCACCAAATTATCGATGTCTTCCCACAAAAACGAGGAAAAGTACGAACGAAAATTTTAAACATATACAGTCCTCCCAAAAACCGGAAAGACGACTTCGGCCCACTCCTAAACGAGGCAGTTCGAGCCGTTGGCACCAGAGATCAATTAGTGGTGGTGGGCGACTTTAATGCTCCGAGCACCGCTTGGGGCTACGTCCGGGATTCACCCAAGGGAGTGTTATTAGAGAACACCACGTCTAAATTAGGTTTTACCCTTATCACTCTGCCAACAGCACCCACCAGGCTTGGTAATAGCATTAGCAGGGACACGTACCCTGATTTGACCTTCACCTTCAACATTAAAAATGCCACGTGGTCAAACCTCGATGAAAACCTTGGTAGTGACCATTATATTCTTAGCACCTCTATAGCATCACCAAAAGTTCGTCGTGTCGCTGGTGACGTTGTGATGACAGACTGGGTGACCTTTCGAAAGCGCCCTCTGCCGGAGCAAACGCCCTGTGATGTCAGTGGGTGGGTTGCTTTCATTCGAGAAACGCATGATGCCACCTCTAAGAAAATAGCGCGCACAGTTGAGGCGCCTGCGATAGACCGGCACCTATTGCACATGTGGGATAGTAGGCGACGCCTGATCAAGAGATGGAAAAAACAACGCCTCAACCGCTGCCTCTACAGGCGAATCGCTGCTCTGTCGGAGGAAGCGAATGAATACGCAACGAAACTTGCCACCGATGGTTGGGTGCAGTTTTGCGGTTCTCTCCGCGGTACACTAGGGACTAGCCAGACGTGGGCGATACTGAGGTCCATGCTGGAGCCGGACAAATCTAAGTCCTCCATGAACCGCATTCTTCAAAGAATAGTACACAGCTACCCCGGCACCGACGGAGAGTTGATCCAGGCGCTTAAAGACCGTTATATCGGTACTGATGTGGTTCCGCCATGTACATTAGAGTACATCGGCAGCGAGAATGCCACATTAGACGCCGCAATCACGAAAGAAGAGGTTTTCGCGGCAGCCCAGGCAGCCAATCGGAACTCTGCGCCGGGGTCGGATGGTATAACAAACGCTATGATAAGAAACCTCAGCACTGAGGTTCTTGAGCAGATAACGCAATTTCTTAACGACCACTGCTGGTCCCAAGGTCACGTTCCTCCGGAGTGGAAGGAAGCCAAAATAATAACTATACCAAAGCCCGGTAAAGCACCATCGCTCGGAGCCCTGCGGCCCATTTCGCTTACTTCGTGCATGGGCAAGCTCTACGAGCGAGTAGTACAGACACGGCTTCAAAATTACATTGAAAAAGAAAATCTGTTTCCCGCTACCATGATTGGTTTTCGCTCCGGACTCTCAACCCAGGATGCCTTCCTCCTTTTAAAAGAAGAGGTCATGAGTTGCGTACCCAGGGGAGGCGAACATTTGATCTTGGCCCTCGACCTCAAAGGGGCCTTTGATAATGTTTCGCACGAGGCCATTCTCTCTGAACTCAACACAATCGGCTGCGGAAAGCGTACATTTAACTACATTAAATCCTTCCTCTCTGGGCGGACGGCAACTATTGGGATAGGCGACACGAGGTCGGTGCCGTTCTCGATGCCAAATAAAGGCACACCGCAAGGGGCAGTCATCTCCCCCTTGCTCTTTAACATAGCTATGCGCAGACTTGCTCACGAGCTCGAAGCAATCCCGCACCTTGGATATACATTGTATGCGGACGACATCACACTCTGGGCTACGAAGGGTTCACTGGCGCTGAAAGAGCAGACCCTCCAGGCTGCTGCGACAGCTGTGGCAGAGTTCGCAAGAAAAAGTGGGCTGAGCTGTGCGCCTGAAAAATCTGAACTCATAAGAATACACAGTAAGTATTACAAAAGTAACGGTGACATAAACTTACAGGTAGACGGCCATGCCATAGCCGAGGTTACTCAGGCCCGTATACTTGGCTTCTGGGTCCAAAGCAATGGCAAAGCCAGTCACACGATAACCACCTTAAAGACTACGGTTAAACAGATAGCTAGAATGATCCGTCGCATCACTTATCATAAAAAAGGCATGAAAGAAAAGGATACTCTCCGGCTTGTCCAGGCCTTAGTTTTGAGCAGAGTGACGTATGGCCTACCGTACCACTCACTCGACAGAAGTGAGGAGAGCCAGGTGGATGTGCTCATTAGAAGCGCTTTTAAGGCAGCACTTGGTCTACCCACCAGCACACCGACCGAGCGGCTCCTAGCTCTCGGTATACATAACACTTATGCTGAGCTCAGTGCCGCAGTCCTCATGTCTCAGAGGAATCGTCTAAGTGAAACTTCAGCAGGCAGGGCGATACTCACTAGAATAGGAATTTCGCCCCACCCACAGCACATTGATGAGGAGCTGGTCGACGTAGCCCAAGAGGTCCGCAGGCGAATCTCAATCGCACCGGTGCCCAAAAATATGCATCACGACTTTCACGCTGAGCGACGTACTGCGAGGGTAAACTGGCTTCGAAAGCAATTCGGCTCAGCTTCAAATGTCGCGTACGTCGATGCGGCCAGTTTCGATTGGCAGAGACACATAATTACTGTTGTCGACAACAACATGACGCTGCTAACGAGTGCCTCCGTACGCACGACCTCGGCTACAAAGGCGGAGACGATGGCCATAGCCTTAGCCTTAAGGTTTCAGGAGCGTAGAGGGGAGCCATCAGTTATTTTATCCGACTCCCAGGAAGCCTGCCGGCTCTTTTTAAGGGGCCGCCTTCCAGCAATGGGGCTGAGGCTGCTAGGATCCAAACTCACTCACCACCATCGCTTGATCTGGTGCCCGGGACACGCAGGTCTCGAAGGCAATGAAAGGGCGGACGCTCTAGCTCGTGCGTTTTGTAACCGAGCGGAGAATCCATCTCTTTCATTGACCATGCCAATTTTACCTAGGGAGATTCTAGCTCACCAGCGCTTCACGCGTCAAAAATGTGGAACACCTCACAGATCCCTTAATGGGGAAGAGGCCACTGACCTTAGAAAAATTCAAACGGATGTATTTCCGCACCTACTGAAGTTACACGCGATACATCCAACTCTTTACCCGGCTGTATGTCCGTGGTGCGGCGGAAGACCGACTCTCTACCACATATCGTGGGGGTGCGATCGTAAACCAAGCGACATAACCAATTTTCTCGGCGAACCTTTAACACCTAGTATGGAGCAGTGGGAGGCACACCTCGCTAGCTCGGACCCAGGAGTGCAGCTCGCACTACTGGATCAAGTCCGGCGGGCGGCTAAGGCCAGTGGAGCCCTGGACGTAGGGCCCCAACCATAAAGGCTCTAAAACGCCCCTCTCCCTTTCCCCTTCAATAAAGTTTTACTCTCTCTCTAAGTACACTACCACACTGCAGAATGAACCAACAAGAACTTGCCTATAGTGCTTTGACCCTTAATTGGACATAAGCGCGATTTACATGCAAGTAAGTCGCAGCTCAAGAAAAAAAAAAACTAGTTTAAGGAAACTGCGTACGTGCGAGGCCGGACGTGAGAAATCGCAATGTAGTATACCGGGTGTTCAAAATTAAGCTTTATGATTTTTTTAAAATTAGGCGCTCGAAGGCACGTGAGAACCACTTGTGCAAATAAGTTAAGCGGCCAGGGGGACAGAAAGTTAGATGATAATTATCGCTGTCAGCAGCCCAATTAACTAAAATTTAATAATTAACTTTTTACTGGCTGCGGTAAGTTGGCATGTTTATATTGAAAAAATGTAGGCAGTGGTGTTTGTACACAGTTTCAGTTGGAAGATTTTTTCTAGCACGCCTGTGTTCCGAGATATCCGGCTCCAAAGTTTAATTGTCTTTCGCACGATTACGCATGCAAGAGGGTGAGGGTCCGCGCAAAGCTCCTCCCTAAAGTGACGCATCTGTTGCGTGTGGTGTTTAGTGTGTGAAGAGGGTGGAAGCGTAGGCATAGGTGATAGCAATTACCCTTGCCCTCTTCGGCCGTCGAAATCAAAAATCGAAGAACGCTTGCAACCAGTGTCGTAACACGCAACTGCAGAGCCTCTAACGATAGTGGCAGATACCATGCCGAGATAATGGTGCGAGCAGAGAATCTGGATGCCAGTGCGCGTGCGTAATAATCACTAGAGAAGCATGCGTGGTCGTTGCCTGGGCTACGCGAATAGCGTGACTGCTGATGTCCGAGTACTGTAACTTTTATTGAAACAAGAGCAACAACTCCACCAATAATAACTGAAACAGTTTTATCCTTGCTAACGCATATTTCCTGCTGCTACATAAGCATATTTCGGTCATGCACAAATCTCATCGAAACTCTTCACCTCTCAAGACGTCAATGCCCCAAAAAGTGTTCAAAATGCCTGCCTTCGGCAGCAACGCAAAGCATGAACCGCTGTCGCGTCGACTCGATGACTCGGCGCAGTACTTCTGCAGGAATACTCGCACAGGCAGATGTTATCCTGTCCTTCATGTCATTAACATCGCTGGGCTCTGTTACGTAAACTCGATCTTTAACGTAGCCCCAAAGGAAAAAGTCGAGCGGAGAAAGGTCAGGTGATCTTGGTGGCCAAAACATCGCTCCTGCGCGCCCAATCCACTGTTGTGGAAAACGTCTGTCCAACCAGTTCTTCGCCCTGGTAGAAAAATGTGGTGGTGCTCCATCGTGCTGAAACCATACTTGGCGCAGGTCATTCAGGGAAAGACTGCAGACAAGATCATCAATGACAACACCTAATATTTCTTCTGTGTACATCTTTCCGTTCAAGTTGTCCTCAAAAAAGTGAGGTCCGATGATCCTGTCCCCGAGTATGCCGCACCACACATTCACACTCCAGCGAACTTGATGCTTGTGCTGCCTCAGCCAGTGTGGGTTTTCTTGTGCCCAATAATGGGCGTTGTGAAGATTAACACTTCCATTTCGGCAAAACCGAGCTTCATCAGTCCAAATATTCTGTGCAAAAAGTCATTTTCTTGATCAGTTTTGATGAGGCCCCAATTGCAGAAGTCAACTCGCCTTTCAAAGTCCGCCTCATTTAGGTCCTGATGAAGGTAAACGTGATATGGATGGAACTTGTGCTTTCTTAAAACATTTGTGACTGTTCCGATGCTGCGACCGCACTGATCGGCAATCTGTCGGATGCTGAGCTCTGGCATCGAGGTTACGCACGCGACAACGTCGATTTCAAAGTCTTCATCGACGATTGCCTTCCTGGTCCGTCTCGGAAGGTGGACAGAGCCTGTTGTGCAGAAGCGTCGAAACAGGTTTGTGAAAGTGGGCCTTGTTGGAAGGGGACGGTGTGGGTGGCGAGACGCGTAAAGCTCCATTGCTAACGAAGCGTTGCCATTCATTTCAGCCATTGCAAGCACCACGTCTACTTTTACTTTGGTAGAATACCTCACGCCAGAAGCAGCCATATTAGCTCGAAAGGACTCCACGTGGATTTCCTTGGTAGACCTTCAATGCAGAGACGCTGTGCTCTAACCGGAGGCACCCTAGTGCAGGACGGTCCTGCTAACGCGTTCACAAGAAGATGTCTCAGTGTGATCTAAAGTCACGAAAAAACGTCGCGAAAAATGGTCTCCTGTTATCGCGTTCATCAGGATCATGCGTAAGGCTCATGGCGCACCGCGCTGTCACATTTTGATTTCGCCGGCCGAAGAGGGCAAGGGTAATTGCTATCACCTATGCCTACGCTTCCACCCTCTTCACACACTAAACACCACACGCAACAGATGCGTCACTTTAGGGAGGAGCTTTGCGCGGACCCTCACCCTCTTGCATGCGTAATCGTGCGAAAGACAATTAAACTTTGGAGCCGGATATCTCGGAACACAGGCGTGCTAGAAAAAATCTTCCAACTGAAACTGTGTACAAACACCACTGCCTACATTTTTTCAATATAAACATGCCAACTTACCGCAGCCAGTAAAAAGTTAATTATTAAATTTTAGTTAATTGGGCTGCTGACAGCGATAATTATCATCTAACTTTCTGTCCCCCTGGCCGCTTAACTTATTTGCACAAGTGGTTCTCACGTGCCTTCGAGCGCCTAATTTTAAAAAAATCATAAAGCTTAATTTTGAACACCCGGTATAGTCTTTGGTAAATAGGGGCTCCAGCACTGAACACCATCACCGACTGAGTCAACAGTTTCATATTCAGCGGAAGTCAAAGCGACACGGAGGCAGTGCATGATTTCGCCCTTAAGTTATGAAATTCTTTTACTGCGGTAAAAAAAAAAAGGAATGATCATGTGCGGCAGGGAGAAATGGATGTCAAACGGGAGAGTATGAGCTTCAGTCCGAAATATACACGTCACGCACGAGTGCGCCTTGCAATAAATAAGCGGGTCGATGATGCTATTTCCGCGCGGCGGCTTATTTCGAGGTCGTTCCCTCAAGTCAGGGCCACGACGAGGGCCGGCAAATGATCAAACTACACGCATGTGCATTACGGTGTCTTCGGTTCAAACACAGATGACGGTACGCTCACCAGTAGCGAAGGGTGACTAAAAAAAAAGTGACACAATAAACGTTTAAAATCCTGGTAAACGTAACGTCGTCAGGTGTGCTGCACGCAGAAAGAAATTTAAGTAGCGCGAGGCGAAAAAAACGGACACAGGAAGGAATAGACTGAGAGGACAGAGCGCTTAAATGTTTCACCAACAAGCCCACATCGCCACTCTTGTGCACGCAGAAGCAATTTAAATATTGGAGCGATGCGTCAATTAAATATCAGCTGAAGGCTACAATTACTAATCGATCCAGAATGTGCATCCCTGTGGTTAAGAAGAAAAAAAAAACGACTAAACATCAAAAGAATAGCCCGCCATTTTTTTCCGGGGGGGGGGGGTGGGTGGTGCGTTTGAAGCTCCCCAAACCACTGCCAAACACCGTAAATGTTCAATGAACGGTTGCCAGCGCTGTTAGACAATATCACTATCGCATATCTTCTAGTGTTAAACAAAAATTACAAGCCCAGCTCCACGGACCCGCCGCGGTGGTTTAGAGGCTAAGGTACTCGGCTGCTGACCCGCAGGTCGCGGGATCAAATCCCGGCTGCGGCGGTTGCATTTCCGACGAAGGCGGAAATGTAGGCCCGTGCGTTCATATTTGGGCGCACGTTAAAGAACCCCAGGTGGTCGAAATTTCCGGAGCCCTTCACTACGGCATCGCTCATAACAACATGGTGGGTTTGGGACGTTAAACCCCACATATCAATCAGTCACGGAGAAAGCCATCAGTCAACCAGAGTACTTAACAGCAATATGACACCGTTCCTTCCACGTACTAAATTATTCCGCTTCTTTCCGCACACTATACAGAAATGGAATATTTTGCCTGGGTCAACCAGATCATTGCGTTTAGTTGATTCCTTGAATTCATGCATTGATTCGCGCTTTGTTTATTAAGCCTGTTATTCTTGTCTTTTTGTTTTTCTTTTGCAATGTTCCATTGTCTCTGTGTGCCGATGTGAAAAAACCTACACCTGCGATAGCTTAAACTGGGCTGGAGTATGTAAAAATAAATGAAGTAAATAAATAAATATTGATGCACGTGGCGTGTTAAGCTGCCTGCGAGAGCAATCTCCCGAAAGTCCGAAGCGAAAATTGACACAATCAATGATCGAGGAATCGCGGACTTTCGGTTGGTTCGCTGTCCACGTTTTAACGATGGCGGGCTGCAACACCGCGTCGATAAAGCTACCACCGTTCATCAACAGGCGGCGTTATGTTGGCGCCACCTGTGGCGTAATTCTTCAGACAAGACTTCCCGCTCTTGTAGTCTGCTGCACGTGGCACGACTTCCCCGATTTTACAGCGCGTCAATTGCGATCGGTCCAAACAGGCAACCTGAGAGTGAGGCAGTAAAAATACAAGCAAATAAGAAAGTAACGGATACAAAAAACTGAGCAACGGGAGAAAAAAAAAAATAAGCGAGCTGAAGGCGAGGCAAGGAAGTCTCAGAGGGTGGCCCTAAAAATGGATCCCGCTCAAAAGTCGGCCGCCTGCCACGCGCACAGACCACCGTACAAGCAATGCAGCAAGCCTGCAGAACCGGCCACTCGCTCCGAACACGTGCACAGCGGCACAGATAGCGCGGTGACCTGCCCGGTCGGCAGCCAGTGGTCGACGCACGAATGGTTAAACGCAGCAACAATAAGAAAGCCCGTACAGCAGGCATTCGCGACGCACGCCGCAAAAGAACACTTGCGCAGGGAAGGCGCCAACCTCGGAAGGGGCGACGCTGACGGAGCAAGACAGAAATATACAAAATATACGCGAAGTAGAGCTGAAGTGCTCGCTTTCCGCAGCCGCGATAAAAAAGAGCTTTCGACGTCCGTCCGTTCCACTTCGCCGCACTCGGTGGCGTTTATTTTTGCCGAGCTGCTGCTTCGAGCGGGCGGCCGTGGGATGTTCTGGCGTGTTGGTCGAGGGTGCGGTACACGTCCACGTCTCCCCTGGATGCGCGACACGACATATTTTTTTTTTCTGTTTCTTACAAGTCAGTGGTGACGGCGAAGAAGTTAGGTAGCGTCAATATATATATATATATATATATATATATATATATATATATATATATATATATATATATCAGGTTTAGCGCAAGGCTCTCCTGTCACTTCAAAAAAAGCACGCATGAAGGGTGCGCAACTAATGACACAGTTCCCACGTCATGGCGACGTCAAATGCGCGCCCCTTTCACTGTTTACAAGCTCTCCCCCAAAAAAAGCTCGTACATTTAGCATTTCAAAGTTTTAGAAATAGCCACGGTCTGACTGGCACGCTCTTACGGCCCTCTGCACACGACATACACCAAGCCATGACTTGGCTGTACTAGCGTCACATAGTTGTGCTACAGTGTACCTATAGCTTGGTGCCTTAAAAGTTGAGTGCAAGAGCGCCGTAAAATTCCAGGCGACAATGCTAATACTGTCCTCGCTTACCTCAAGAATTTCCATAGATTTTCTATTGTTGCCAACCAGACGGCAGCATGCGTAATCGTCCCCCGAAACGACACGAAACAGCAAAAGTTTGTGGGACAAAGGTTCAAGAAATCCACATTAGCGCTTTGTCTGTGAACACAACTTCCAAATAAATGTCCCAGCTTATACGGTTGGTGTTGTACCCTCTACAAATGAGATAGATTAGCAGCATTACGCACCAATAAACCAGAGAACCGCATTTTCGGCGGAGTCGACGTCCTGTAAACGTTTTGCCCTTGAATGTGCATGCATCCACACACAAGCATAGTGTGGTGTCTGTGTGGCATCCACTCCCTTCTGAAATCCTGCAGCCCCGCGAGCTGCGTTGCTCATCCACGCCTCTTGAAGAGAACCCAGAGTGCATTCGCCAACTCACATATGAACCATGAACAGTTTATTACGTTTGACGACATCTCCTAAATCCCGAACTTCGCACAGTATGCGCAGAGGAAGATTGTCTTTTTAATGTTACGGACGAGAGATTGCACGACGTTCTGCCACTGATGCTGCTGCCCTTGACTGCTCACGTCGCTTTCAACAGAGCAAGTGAAAAAAAAGAAGTCCTGTTCGCGCTACATCGCACTGCCAGCCCCAAGTACACCGCGGAGGCACCGACTGCCCACGAAATAAGAGAAGCGCGGGCCTTGCACGCTTGCGTATATGATACTACACCCGAGCATCCGTAGCGGAGACACCAACATTTGTTGGGGGAGGGGTGTGTGGGGGCGTTAAACCATACTAACACACTTTATAATATATGCATGCTCGTGCGTGCGTTTGTATGTGCGCGTGTATATGCAAGTCGCGGCCACTGTTAGAGGGAACACGGAGCGGGTGACTGCGCTTCGCGGAGCGCCACGACGGGCGCCGTGCGAACTATTGCGGCGTAAGCGCAACGCAATCAGAGCTACCGGCGGAGTTGGCTGCACGTCGTCTGCTACGATGCCTCCCATTTCGCCTCGAGCGGCGAAACCTAGAATTCGCGCGTGCGAGAGAGAGAGAGATTGACTTTATTTAAACATATCCTGAGGAGGCTGAGAAAGGGTCATTGCGACCCTTAATTCAACCTGGAGGCTCCGCCCAGGATGGCGCTGGCAGCCGAAGGCTTGTAGCGATGTCCCGGGCCCTCTGGAGAGCCTGTAGTTGCAGCTTGTATTGATTGCTCTTGAGGGCTTCCTGCCAAGCCTCTTGGGTATTCAGTTGTGCTGAGCTATGGGTAGGACACAGCCAGAGCATGTGTTCGAAATTGCAATAGGGATGCTTGCAAAGGGAGCATGTGGGCGGTGTGTCGGGGTCGACTCTGTGTAAGGTGGATGGTGTTATGTACGTACGTGTTTGCAATCTTCTGAGAGTTAGAGCTTGTGCTTTGTTAAGTTTTGGGTGCGGTGCTGGGAAGGCACGTCTTTGTCCCTGCGCGCGTGCGAAGTGGAAGGCTCCGCAGCAAACGACGCGCAGCCACCTCCGCCTCTGATTGCGCTTGCGCCGCAATACTTCCAGCGGCGCCCGCTTGGTGGCCCGAAGAGAGCGGCCACGTATGTCGCGTTCCCTCCAACACTGGCCGCGACTGTGCACGCGAAAAATTGATTTTAATGAGTGGGGGAATCTCTCTTGCCAACCACGATGTTTTCCAAGCACGTAAATTAATAAATGTCATATGTTGGTAATTGTTGCACCGCTTACACTATCTTATTTTCTACTTCCTATATATAATCTTTACGTTCCCCATCCTTAAAGACGCTGGGCCGTGCCCCCCGCGACGTACGGGAGGCAGAAAATAGCATCCTTTACTCTTCTTTCTCGAATCACTCCCTCTCTTAATTACCTGAATTCAGTGGTACAACCTGTTTTTGAACTTAATATTGTGGGACGGATGCCAAGTTACGCACGTTTTTGCCAATACTGCGGGAAAACTGCTGTTATCGGTTTTACCTGTCAGGATATACCTTCTGCTTACGAATTCACACTGCTTTCTTTTTTGACGATCGCTGCGATGTGTTGTGGCCACGCGGCCTGGAAAGTGACCCAAGGTGATTGCCTACGGTAAGATCTGCGCGCCTATATAACGATCATAAAACTGTCCATCAACGAGCCAGAGGTGCCAGAAAATGAAAATGCTTTGCGAATGCGATCCTTCATAGCTGTGGCTGCGGCTGTTTCATGTGCTTTTTTTTTTGTCTACTTTTCAGCGACTGCACAAACTCTGGTTCTGGTTCAGCGGACGCGGGCGAAATAGGGGTTCCATCTAGTGCTGTGAGGGGAGGAGGGCAATAAGACCTAAACCCAATCCCCTCTCTGTAACCATTTATTGGTTATTAAATGTTTTGACCACCACCGCCCAGGCACGTCTGGCCTAACGCTCGTCGCACAGCGACCGTTCGATCTCACGTGCTGAGCACACAGCAGCGGTGGTGTTTATATAGTCCTGCAGAAAACGAACATCGCGACTTGCCGGGCGCACGTTACAGTCGCGCGATCGTGTTACAGCGTTCAGTTCCAGCTCCCAGAATGGGCGCTCACAAAAGCAACGCAACGGACACAGCAGCAGGCTGTGTCGCTCTCCATACGGTATAATATATGCGTATCAGTGAGGCGTCATGAGCGCGTGACTGTCGACAACGAAGAAACTGGGACTCGCAACGACAATGATGACCGGTATCGAAATGGTTTGCGGCCGGACCGCTACCGAAGCACGAACAGAGGCAACTGCTATATACTAGCGGCAGTAATTGACACGCGTTCTATCGAAAGTGCGAAACGAGGCTTATCCGAGGAACAGTATCCAGGTATCTCCCATTAATTCTGATTAAAAAGAAAAGAACGAACGAACTGCAGTGCCAATGGGCGTCAGCTGTGTCTCTGGGGTGGGGAAAAAGGGTAACTGAGTTCCAACCAATGTTGCACCTTGAACTAGTCCCGACGCAAAACACAGACGGCCGAATCGGCCAACACAAAAAAAGACAAAGCACTCTGTACTTTTGTGTTGACCGGCTCGTGCCGTTTCTTTCCCGTTATGCGCTGGACCAGTTGAAGTACGACAGTAAGATTCACCGCATCAATTCTTGCAGTGCTGCATCACAGTGGGGGAGCCGCTGGTGCGGATTGGATGGTAAGCAAGCGCCGGTGTGAACTCGGGAAGCTGCTGTCATCGAGATCGTACAAGTTCACTTCAAAGAGGCCAGAAACAGCTCTTAAATAAGCTCCAACCAATCAGTACGAGAGGAAGAAGGCGCAGTGTAAGAATTCAAGCAGACATACCGAAGGACCCTTAAACGAGCACTGCGTCCTACCCCACAAATCAATCAGAAAAGTTGCCACTCGATTTCACAACAAGTAAGCAACAGATTGGTTTCGTCTATACTGTCCGGCGCAGAATACCGTGACAACAGCATACACTCATGTCTAGCTACTCAGATCTCGCACCGAGGAGTCGGGTTTCACGGCATTCTCTACGAGTCGCATTTGGGGGGGGTTAGAAAAAGGGGGTAACGATTTAGAGCACAGGGTACTCTACTATGGGAGAGCTTAAACACGGCATTCTCTACGAGAGTCGCATTTGCACGTTACCAGCAAGTGCAAGTAATTGATCTAGGCATGTGCAAGTTTCAACACGACGACACCCGAGGTATTCATCTCTGTGCTGCTACAACGTGACTCAAGTATACGCAGGGCAGTCCCCCATTGCCTCCGTCACAAATAATCGCGACTCTCGCAAGATTTCCGTAAACTGAATCGTAGACGCTGCCTCCGCTGTCTGCGATCTTTTATCTAAAAAAAATTCCGCCATATCCACGAAGTGAATGATGATGAGTGGGCGAAGCTCCGGAGGTAAACTTGGTAAACCATGAATCCTCCGTACATTTTGCCCACTCGATTTTATTGCAACGCTCCCCCTAGCGTACGTCGCCGCACTAAATCGAACGATTGCCTTCAACCAATGACACGCGCCATATGTGACATCATTCCTATTTTATAATATCTCGCGTCTTTCATCAACTACAAGTACCGCTTTCTAGTTTATAACATCTTGCATCTTTTCATCATCAGCTACAAGTACCACCATCTAGTAAACACTACAAGAACTAAACGAGAGGTGGCTACATACAGGAGACGGTACCGCCATCTAGTGAACACTGCAAGAACTAAACTAGAGGTGGCTACATACAGGGGACGCACAGCCCACGCCCTAAGGAGCTTCGCCCCTAAAACGAGGTCAGGCGCCCGAACTTGGGCCCGTGCAAGCAGCGCCGGCCGAGGAAGCCCGCTCGCAGCTTCGCAAGTTCCTTGCAGCGACGCGGAAAGACGGAAGTGCTGTGGCCAGCTCGTTAATTAACCACCGCACGCGGTATCACATCGACTATGCCCGAAAGATGAATCGCTATGAAGAGGCCATGTTTCGAGACTGCTCTGTCCATGCAATAAACAATAACCTATACTGTATCCCCCAGCAAACTTGAGTGCACCTGTTACAACTCCATGGAGTTCAAACGCCTTCCGTGAAATATCGCTTGCACACACACACACACACACACACACACACATATATATATATATATATATATATATATATATATATATATATATATATATATATATATATATATATATATATATATTGGGGGGGGTTAACCAGCATTAACATACATAATGTATGGTTGAACCCCCCCCCCCCACCCAGTTGCCTCGAACGAGTTTCGGAGCGGTTTAACAAATTAGGACAGTGAGGAGGAAACATCAAATACCTTGGACGAAGAGCACATTCGGGAAACTCCGTTAAGGAAGTGCTAGAGAAGCAAGACGGTGTTTGAGTTAAGCACAATTCTTACTGACATAAATATATTGAAATGCCACTATAGCGACTGCTAAACAAAAACCAACGAATAAAATCAACGGCCCTTTTTTTTTTTGCCCGAGTCGCTCAATAAGTGCTATTGTCATCACTGACTGCGTGAAATGAAATATGGTAGAAATGTTTACACTCCTGCGCAAGGCGGCGCGTTTGATAAGGCATCTGCGGCTTTCACCTCAAACATGCAAGAATTGACCGGCGGTGTCAGTGCGAGTGATCACTCATCGAACCCATTAATCACCAACGCCATACAGCGTGACGCGTCATCACATGGCATTGTCTGTTGGGCCAAATAAAGCCCCTTCACGCCTTTCCCGCCGGCAGACGCGATGGAGGGGCTATGGGGCCGACCCCAGAGGCAGTGGAAGACTACGTTTGGTGGAGAACGCTTTCGGAGGTGTGTGTGTGTGTGTGTGTGTGTGTGTGTGTGTGTGTGTGTGTGTGTGTGTGTGTGTGTGTGTGTGTGTGTGTGTGTGTGTGTGTGTGTGTGTGGCGGGGGAGGGTACAGCAATCGTGCATATCGACTGAAAAAAAAAAAGAGGAGGTAGATGGCTTTCGCTTTCGACGAATGCAGAAGGGAAGCACACTTCATTCGAAAGAGAGCCACGTCAGTGAGCTTTTTTTTTTTAAAGGCTGCAAAAATGCTGCACCGAATGAATAAAACTCACGCACGGATTTCAGCCAACGACAAAAATACACGAATAGTTAAAAACATGCCTCGGATACACAAGTCAGAACGTCGCAGCAAGATTCCTCTCATGCTTCTGAACAATTGGGGTAACACGAGAGCAAGAAATCAACACTGCACCGAGGAAGAAACGCATGTCAATCCGAAGCGGCCGACGGGCGAGGAAGTCGGAGATAAACAAAAAAAAAACATACAAGACCAGAGATCCATGTGCTCCGCGCACACTTCTCTCACCTAACCGGCGTCAGTGGAGAGATGATCCGCTGTCACTTTTCACGGGCGATGCTTGTCTGGCCTCGCCTAGAACCGGCCTCGCCCAGAACCCTTTCCTCGGCTCTCATGCGCGGACGAGCGGGGCGGCGAGGAGCGAATTCGAAATCGCCTCGGACCGAAGCCAAGATGGGAGGCTGCGGCAAGAAGTCAATTACCCCGTTCCACGAGGTAGCGCACGCGTTGGAAGCGGGCGTCCGAGCGATCCGGTTCTCAAGTTCGTTGATCTCGCGAAGCACTGCAGCCTCCGAAGAGCGGCGCGTGAAGGCGAACTTACAAAATTCGCGAACCTTGATGGTCGAGGAAGAAAGAGAGGGACGTCTTTAAAATATTGCGCGCGGATACGTGCACGTCCTTCCCCTTGCATACGGGAAAAGCAAGGCTCAATCTTTTTTTTTATCGCCTGTCATTGCATTAGAAAGGACGTCTTTTTTCTTTTTTAAAGACGATAGTCTTTCTTGGGGACCTTACGACGCAAAAATTTTGGTCTGTTTGTCTGTCTGTACATTTGTCTGTTTGTCCCCTTAACGGTACCCTTAACGGCACCAAACGGTCGTCCCCATCCGTAGCGCCCACCAATATTGCTCAAGGTTGAACGTTCATACTTGCGCGATTGTCAAAAAAAAAAAAAACAATTACTGCGCATATCTGAGGCACCATAACCATAACGACACGTCAATATTCTGTATGTGTGTCTTTTTCACTACAAAAGGCATACATAAGTAATTCTAAGGCCCGTAGCGTTTATCACGCTGCGCTGACCATGCAACGCTTGCACGAAAAGGCAAGTGTTTCTAACGCTTTGCTAAGACGACACGGTGGCGGCACCTACCCGTCACCTTGCGCTTCTACACCTTATCACCTCAGAGACGGGCGCGCACGGCTCGCGAACCGTTTTCCAGGATAACTGCCAGGATAGCGCTCATGTCTCACGTGTGACGTTACTTGATGCGCTCGTTCGCCTCCGCTGCACGCTCAAGGCACTCTAAAGCAGCGCCTCCAGAATACCCCTCACCGATTTTCTTGCGCAGAACATCAAATAAACGTTTTGTTCACTCTCTCCAGACGTAAGACCATCGTGTTTCGACGACATTTGCAGCGTAACATGCAGATACGGGGCCATTTTTTTTCTTATAGCAAACCTGGACGGCAGCTCGTTTGTCAAAATGCGTTGCATTAATTACTTGTTTTAGCGTCTTGAATCGGGATGGTTAAGCAGCAGGCACACTGAATTTGAACGGTGAAAGAGCACGAATACACTTCTTTCGCAATTGGTAATTGGCGCCAGTTGCGTGCTCGCGCACCTATATCAATAAGAACGCAAGGAATTTTCCAACCCGTCTTCACTGACGTATGCAAGCACGGGCAACGTTCAAGGACGCCAACTACGTGCCGCACCAGGTGGCTTTCGCTGTGGGACGCCCGCCTTTATTTCATCGCGCGCACTGTAACGAGGATGTCGGTACGAGTGCATTAAGCTTTCGCGACACAGAAGTCCTCGTGCTTTTTCTCTCTCTCTCTCTCTCTGTATGAGCAACAGAATCGATAGCGTCATTGCAGCGTATATGCTACCTATCTTGAAAAAAATAAATAAATAAAAAAGTACGTAATGTATGGAGTGCAGAATAGGGCGGTTGAACTTAAGTCAAGGCGATTCTACTTCACTAATAGGGGAAAACCGATGTACTGATACTCGAAATAAGCAGTTATGCTAATTCTAACCCACTGCACGCGTATAATGCACTCATCTGTATCGCGCGATCTGCCGCGAAAACAACTTGCGATTTGCCAGCTCGATCTTGCCGGCCGCTCAAAGAGAAAGACTGATCGGTCGTCAATTTGGCTCAGTGGCTATTGACTGCAGCGACTCGAAGGGCGGGGGTTCCATCCCGATGAAGACGAAGTGCTACGTGCCCTTGTGCTCAGCCAGTGCATGTCGAAGAATGTCAGGTGATCGAAATTGCCCGGAGACCTCCAATACGGCGTGTCTACAAGCCCGAACCGCTTAGAGACGTCAAACTGCGCGAATCACCCAAACATTAATAAATCAGCATGAAATCGGCACTAATAACAGAGCGGGAGCGCTAGAAGCAATGGACCGCCCTGTACAGCCAAAGCCGTCAATGTCCAAGCTGGCAAAAAAGAGAGAGAGAGAGAGAGAGAATTTATTGAAAGAAAGGCAGAGATGTCGGCCTGAGGTACAGTTTGCTCCGCCCGGAAAGTTTATAGCAGTCGCAGGGCACCGTTGGACAAACTCGCGATATCGTCTGCTCGGTCGTCCCGGGGAAGGGCAGTCACGTCGCACTGGCTGATACAGCAAGGGCGACACTGACAACAGCGTTTGCCATCTCAGCCGTTTTGTTTTTCTTTATTACACGCACACAGTTGGAAAAGCGAGTCCCTCCTCTCTCAATGTCTCCTTATCGTGCCGCCATGATTGCGGCACTATCAATGCCGGGACAACGCCCACCTGATATCCAGCTTGACCACCACGCCAGATAGCCGTGACCTCTCCGAGGTTTCACAGAATGACGGCAAAAGAACAACTATAAACGAGCCGAGAAAGTGCTTGCGCAGCGGACGAAACTGGAGCACACGGCGATTCGGAGGAGGAGGAATAAATGAGGAAGGACAGGGACGTTAGCCAGACCGGCGATTCGGGATGACTGCACTGGCGCGGACCTTGAACTAGACCGTTAGCCGAAGTGCCAGCGATTAAGACCAAGGCTGACTTGATGTTCGTAAAGCTCCTGTGATAGATAGGCCGCTGCCCAATGGGATTGCTCAGATATTTCACCTTTTTGTAACACCAGACGTGGCGCAAATTTGTTGCACAATTCATGCAACCTTTCGGGAGACGTGTTGTTACACCGAAAGAAAAAGTAGGCACGCTATTCAAGAAATTATGAAATGTATCCAATGTGGGTACTTACAGATATTTAAAGTTGTCAACGCATCCTTCACATTAACATAAGACTGCAACAGTTTCCAAAATGTTTATCTTTGAAATGAGCCCTTCTGTCAACAAAACAAGTGCACGCCGGACACATGACCGTGCTGAGTGCTCCAGCAAGTGCAGTCATTGTCAATGGCGTTGTCACCGAGCTGAAGTCGAAACGAGATTTAAAATACTGAGCAAGAAAGAAAAGGAATTCAAATTGTTTTTAAAATGCCTTTGAAAAACGCGATCCTAGCCATTAAAACCGGAGGTCGATAAGAAAAAAAGCATTAAATTTCAACTGCTTGCATCGCAACGCTGCTTGGCGCGATAGAAGAATACTGCAATCATCATTTCCACTGATCTGGAAATGCTTACTCTTTACAAAAAGTTAATAAAAAGCGCTAGACAGGAGTGCGACAATGTTCCATTGTTTTTGTCCCAGTCATATCGCCGCTGTGTTTCATATCCTTGCACTTCGACGTCAAGGTTATAACAGCTGATAAGCTAAACCCTACCCACCCACCCTTTTCATTTGTTTTTTTCAACGTACCATTAAAACAAGAGCTTCGTAATAGCGCTGCATCCGCGTACTCTGTTCGGCCATAGGAGCGTCGCGCGCGTACTCCGAAGAGCATCTGCACGTGAGCAGATTGATTTGATTGATTGATTTGTGGGGTTTAACGTCCCAAAACCACCATATGATTATGAGAGACGCCGTAGTGGAGGGCTCCGGAAATTTCGACCACCTGGGGTTCTTTAATGCACCCAAATCTGAGCACACGGGCCTACGACATTTCCGCCTCCATCGGAAATGCAGCCGCCGCAGCCGGGATTTGAACCCGCGACCAGCGGGTCAGCAGCCGAGTACCTTAGCCACTAGACCACCGCGGCGGGGCGACTATGCACGTGAGCAGGTGGAAGCTGACAGCCGTAAATGCTGTGACGCTGCCACACGTTCTGCCCTCGAATGAAGTAAAAAAAAATGCGAAACAAAAACTTTATTGGGTGGCAACAGATAGCGGATTCGTTAGTACGCTAACCCGGTCCCGGGGAATTGACCGAGAAAGAGAGACAATTGTTAATGTAAAAAAGAAAGAGGGGGGGGGGGAAGCAGGCGGTTAGCAAAAGATGAAATTCAGGAAACGATGAAGGCGGTGTGAGCAAGGAAATTCGATCGCATTATTTGGAAAAGAAATAATGTTAGCGACTCAAGGTTCAACATCTAATTTACTTCGTATATGAGAAAGTTTAGCGGTAATGAAACGCAACGTGTGGAATACGTGATCTGACCAATAGAAGAAAGCCATGTTATAGGCAAGAAATATAAATAATCCATATTATAATCATTCATAAAACGTCAGGCACGTTCCCCCCCCCCCCCCCCCAAAAAAAAAAAAGTTCGCCCTTTTCCTGCAACTATATGTATAACACTGGCGAGTGAGGACGACGCAACGAGCGATGGAAACGAAAATGACAGGTGTAACCTTAAAAGCGAGCAGAGTGGGTCAGGCAACAAACGCAACGGATATCATAGTTGAAATCAAGAAGAAGAAATTGATATAGGCTAGGCACCCAGGCTGGATAACCGCTGGTCATTAAGGGAAACTGACTAAATTCCAAGAGAAGGCAAACGCGTGAAAGGAAGGCAGAAAATTAGGTGGGCAGACGAGGTTAAGAAGTTTTCAGGTATAACTTATTAGCAGCAGAAAGCACGGCACCAGATTGATAGGCGGGTCATGGGAGATGCCTTTAGACTCGCTCGCTGGATTCCGTGCCGACCGGTTGTGCCCTCGCGATCTCCGACGTCAGTGTAGCTCTGGCCGACTGGGTTGGCCCTACGCCACCTCCTGACGCCGGTCCTCGACGACGACGACAGCGCAGCTCTGGCCGACTAAACTCTCCCTACCCCATCTCCTGACGCCGACAAGAGCTCTCGCCAGTGGTGCTCCGTCTTCGGACTCCTGTGACCGTATTTCATCTTTCCTATCTTCTCTTTACTTCCGTCGTCGCTGTCCCTGCGCATTTCTCTCTCTATATATACCTTTAATCGCATCCTTTCAATCCCTCCTTACCCCCATCACTCGTGAGCTACTGTTGAGGTGTCGCACCAGATGCAGACAGTTACGGGGCTCACTTTTCTATTATTTTCCCCTTTGTAACCATATAAGAAGAGATGCCTTTGGCCTGCAGTGGGTGTAGCCAGGCTGATGATGATGATACATATTTTGCTCGTAACATTACAGAATGGTTCTCTGCGCTGGGTACCTCAACATGACAGCCCCGGGAGAGTATCAGAGCAGGGGAGGGCACGAAATCGTTCGGTCCCCGCGTTCTTTTGGGCTCTTCCCGTTTTCTTCAGGCCGCCAGCCGCGCTAAGGGGCACCGGCACTAATCTGATGTCACAGTTTCTTGTCCTGCGCGTTCGAGTAAGAGTTCATGCAGCATCTAAACAAGCTGGTACCCCCAAGATCTGTCTGTACCCATCTGTACAAATCTGTACCCCCCCCCCCCCAAAAAAAAAAGGCACCACTTTTCTTTCGTTGGCCTATGCGAATAAACTTGCAGGGAAAAAAGAGATAAATGTACTGAGTTGTGATTTATGTAACAAGTGCGGACTAAGAATATCTCTTGTTGGAAGTTCATTATAGCTTATCGCGAATAAACTATGGAACTTCCGTTGAATTTCTTACAGTTGATTAAGGCATTTCGATTGATGTATCAGACTGGCAGTGGCAAAAATTGAGTGACCACGTTTCTCGGTGACAGTCATGTACGCAAGCAAGTTTACAAGTACTCCAATCCCAACGTTTGATGCATTTGAATCGGAGGAACGAGCAAAGCCCCACTGAATCGAAGGGAGATAGCAGCGTGCCCCCCCCCCCCCTCCCCGCGCTAAAGTACGTTTGATTGACAGTCGCCCTATCGACGCGTACAAGGTTGTTACACTGTAGCTAAGAGTAGCCGCGGTGCGGTATTAGCAATCGCACAATGACACACCCCGTGGAGACGTCTCTTGACACGAAACAAACAAGTCCGTTCTTGAAGGTGACTTTACGAGTACTGAAGAGATTGAACAAGTTAGCACGCAAGCAAGGTCTCTCTCTTTTTTTATTTAAGTTCCTTGCGGATCAAGCCACGTCAGGGGCGTCGTCAGAAATTTGTTTTTGATTGAGACGTTCCCCAGATATTATTGTTGTTATTAAATTTCGGGCGGGGGGGGGGGGGAGCAAGGGGTGTTTATACTCATGCGTGCTTTATGTGTACGCGTACATATACACGCATAGTGTAGAAAAATTCTTAAGCCTCCCCCCCCCCCCCCAAACACACCTATTGCTAGACACAGCCACACACGACATTTTCCAGTAATTAATTCTTTATTCACCTACGTTGTAATAAGCCTTAAAACAAGGAACGAAGACATCGCAAATTTTTTTTCAATGGTGGTCTTTTGTTTAGTTAAGCCATGCGCCAGAACGCGCTGTATCCATGCCACTGGACTGACTGGAATGATACCACATGCACAGCATGTGGAACAGTATGTGGTAAAAATAAACTTAAAAAATCGTGTACTCAATGTAGATAATAAACGTTGGGCCGTAGCATACTCCGATTCCGAAAGAAAAAAGACAAGTATGGTTTTCAGTGTTTTGTAATCGTTATAGGTGACCTTGACCTGAATGTAGGGCAGCAGCGTGCCAGCTGGCGCGGTGAAACGTATAATGGGCGTCAACAGGTGCCAAAATCCGAAACGTTAGAGGATGTTGCACAATAAAGCACGGGTGTAAATATTGTACGACACACGACGTAGCAAGATTATATCTGTTAAGCTTCGCTTCGCCGACACGGGAGTATGGAAGACAGAAGCGTAGCCAAAAATTGTTTTCGCGGGTGGGAGGGGTCACCCTACTTTGGCTACGCCAGTGATGGAAGGGGTGACCGCAGCGAAAGCCGAGATGACACGAAATAACGACGCTTCACCGCATCACCCGCAAGCGTTTTCCTAAGTCATCGCTCCAGCCGCTTGTAAAAGTACACATAATCCTCGAAGGTCCGACAAAATCGATAAGGCGGATAATTTTTTTTAAACTCTACCATCACGAAATCAAGTAATCTACAATCACAAACGCGAACTCGACTTTCGCTGCTGAGGCTTTTGAGCACTTTATCCTAAATAAAAAGCACTTCTGCTTCACACGCAAATTACAGAAAACAATACACAAGACAGGATATTGTCAAAATGAATACACATGAATATTTTTATTTTTTTTGCAAGGCGTATAAAGATACAACAACGTCAATTGTGTGCGAGTAAAACTGAAGTCATCACTATCGTTTTTAGGTCCACCAGAATGGTGTTACCACAAGAAAGCAACGGTGTTGCGAAGGCAGTGCGCCGACAGAAATTCCAAAGCATGGTAACACGAACTCCACAAACCATGGCTGAGCTGTAAAGTCAAAAGCGCCTCTTGCGGCGCCAAGATAAGCACTCGACAACAACTACCAGAGAGAAGCCAGGCGTGCCCTGTTATCAGAGAAGCAACTGCAAGTCATCCCTCCCAGAGGCGTGTGCGGATATCGCCGATAAGGCGTCGGGTCAAAACAAATACCACAGCGTAAAAAAACGGGGAACGCCCCCGGATCACACTTGTCATACGCTGACGCTCCCTACGAGCACGGTAAAGTACAACAATTACGAGGATAAATCAGAGCTCCGCACGTTAACGTAGAACCGACCCGCAGTACGAGGTGGGCTTCTCGCGAAGTGCCTTGGGTCATTGACCCAGTTGTCAAAAGAGGACTGGGGACTAGGAGACTGAGCATGCTTTGTACTACGCACACGGGGCATGAAATCTACCAAACCAAGACAATATGACCCACAGAAAGAAACAAATGCGCACGACGAATAAAAGGACATTCCCGCTACCACGTGTGTTCGCGCGCTCTTTTCCTTTCTTTCCCCTCTGACAAGAGAAACGTGATCGCTTAACTTTGACAAGGTAGTGACGAAGAAAGCCTACGCATCTAGCTGTGACAGCCACAGCTGAGCTGCGCCGAGTAGCGCGAGATATTTATCCACGTGGCTACAGCTCCACCCATGTGAGAATATAAACCACGCCTGAGCGCTCGCTCTCGATTCACAGCATCCTCGCGCGGAGCGGACGTGGACAACGGCGAGCAATGCACTGAAATCGGGCGCAGGAAGTCGAACGGCGATCGGTAGAAGGCACGACGCAGAAGCTGTCGAAAGGCAGCTCGGAAACCTGTTGCTACTTACAAGACCTGCTTTGAAGGACGTGTACAGCAGCGGGAGATGACGAGACGCTTTCCCTCTGCAGCAGGCGCGAAAATTTGAACAGCGCTCGTGCCATTGTCTCTCGTTCCAAGCGGCGACAGGACTTTCACTGCGTCCACGTTTTCTCCGGCCGGCACAAATGCAGACAAAGTCCGCCGAGAAAACAAAAAACAAAACGTGCACCTTCACTCAGCGACCAATGAGATGCTGGCGTCGCCAAGCGATAGTGGCGCCACTGTAGTCTTTTGAACCTTTAGTGAAAACACTCGCATATTGTTTATTCAACGCAAGTGTTTGTACTACTCACAGAGGGCGCAAAGATATGTAGCGCAACGTATTCGCTTGACACAAAGACAAACGTACGAAGGTTGCGTCACTAGCGCTCTCTGGGAGTTGTAGCCAAAGAAATTATTGTTGAGAGTGATCTTCTGTGTGGTGTTAGGAAATCGACCGTTTCGCCGGCTGTGGCGAATGAGCGGAGCTTGCGGCGGGCAGAGCGAGTTCTGCTCCAAGCGAAGCTGCCGCCGGTGCCGTCAGCGTGTCAAAGGCGGCGAGGGGCCGACGTTCGCTCGTAAACCTAGCGGTGCTGTCGGCTACCTCCCCCTTAAAAAAAACGGCTCAAGTTGCATTGTTATGGTAAGCACAACGGCATGAGAACTTCCTTTTCGCTTGTCAAATTTCTTGAGGCCGTACGGTGCTAGCGCTCACGTCTAGGTAGCCGACGTAGGTGCTGACGGATTTCTCCAAAAATCCTGCGCTTATTCAAATGCGCGAAACTTGTAATTCCGCTGGAATGTATAGTACTAGCACTTCCATATTCTTACTTCGTGAGAGTCTCGTTTTTTTCAGCACCATGTGACGCGCGGCCGTATTTCAAAAGCAGCACGCGTGATCTATATTTAGCGGCCCTGCCGGGTATCGGTCTAACCACTGTTCCGAGCATGCAGGAAAAGAGCAATTACTAAAGCGTGGTAAATGGGATCTTCCTCATTCGTTTTACCGAATCTGTAGCGCGGTGGATGCCGGTTTATCTGCCACGAATGTCAGCAACTTTGTGCCACGATTCCCTCCCCTGAGATTTGCTTGTGGGATAACGTGTTTGAATGGTACTGGACAAATGATAAATAACTGACGTACTACTGTTGCGCTGATCGGTGTACGTAGTTGATATGTCACTGAATTGGAGCTGCGCCCGTGAGTATGCGTAGCCAGCCTTTCCGGCCTGCAGGTCATCTTTATCGCGCGGGCCATGTCCACGCCGGTTAACCGGCAGCGCAATGAACTCGGGGCCTTGACAAGCCCTCCGACAGCCTTCTACGAAGGGAGCGAGTGAAATCTTTTCGTCCGGTTCTCTCCCCTTGAAGAAAAAAAAGCGAAGCAACCTCAACGGTGCTGCAATGCGCACAAGTGCCGCCCCATTCAATCGTGACGACAAGTAACAAAAAAAAAAAAATGCATAGTTCTCGCGTCTTCAGATGTTAGTTTCAGCGGTAGCTTAGCAAACGTCTAAGCTTGCGCAACAAAAACAAAACCACCTGCGCCGTCAAACAGGATCAACGCGCGCGCCACTTGCTGCATGCTTTTCATTATTTTTTTTATTCCCGTAGTTGGCACCGAATCAACAGCGCAGCATGGAGTATATTGTAATCACATCGCTCGCCTCCCTTCGCCTCACGCGAAATGTGTGTGTCGAAAAATGGCTCGTTTGCATAACGGAGTGTGCGACTATTGTTTCGGAGCATTGCCCTCATTCTCCATTCACTGCACCGATTACGTATAGCTCTTAGGACCTCGTACAATTTGTTCCCTTCGCATCTCTCTCTCTCTTTTTTTTTTTTGACGAAGGGAGGTAAGTAAAGCATAAAACAGAATATTCAAGCCTACCCACGATCGATCGATATTCTTTCAGCATGTCTCATAAGTTTGTGTCTTAATTTTCCGCTGAAATAATAAGCTGGTTATGACCACATGCAGTGTTCATCCGTTCAAAATCCAGTAAATGTGCTGTTATCGGGGTCCAGAAAGGAATATGCTGTAGTAAATGTCTCTGTAGTCTGTACGACTACCTTTTGTTTTGGTGTGCAAGCTATAGATAGTTGACTTGCAAAAGCTCTTCAATGTATGAAACTGCAGTCACCACAGCTCATGCCTTTATGCTTAGCAGATCAAAGCCACAGTGGGGAAAGCTTTAATATTTGTGGTGGAGCTTGGATAACCAATTTGGAAATAACATAAACAGAAAACAAATAAAGTTTGTGTAGCAAATGCTGAGTATGGAGTAATCCAAGAACTGTTGTGTTCATTTTAAAGCAGAAAGAACCCAAAAAAGGCATGAGACATTTTATCTCTTTCACAGTGGTATAATTAGGGGCAAACTTGGATGTGAAGCTTAAGTATTTCCTTTAAACCACATCTGAAAGTTACCTGTGTAGCACATTTTATGCAACTGACCATCGCCCCCGTTCTTACTCTATCTGCAGCCAAGATGCTCCTTGCACTTCAATATTCCAAGCTCTCCTTGGAGCACGCCTGCCTAGCCAAGTCTGCAAAATGGCCGCAGCTTCGACGTGCATTTAGCAGGAGTTCGGTTCGCCGAACTGACAGCTCGAGTGCAGCCGAGGCTCCCAAGGGAATCCCATACTCGAAGCTTTCTGTTGGAGTGCCCAAAGAACTATACCAGAATGAAAACCGCGTTGCATTGTCTCCCGCCGCCTGCTGCTGCACTAGTGAAGAAGGGGTTTACTGTCAACAGTTGAGGAGCAAGCCTGGTGCAGCGGTGAGTGCTGCCTCCTTTGGTTGGCAATTTGTTGGGCTTGTCTTTCATTCACATCGATTCTTAGGTTTTCTTTCACGTTTTCACGAAATAGGCCAATCTTTAGGTTTCATGTTTTGTTCCCATACCAAACCATTACCGGGACTCCAGAGTCAATGAATTAGTTCAGACTGATAAATTATGCTCTGGAAACTCCATTGCCATTTATTTCACCACCATAGGCTTCTTAATAGTGACACCTACGAATTTCAGCATTTTCTTTTTGTATTTTGGCTATATTTGCCAAATGAATGCTTCTAAAATTTGATATGCTAAGCTTGTGGCTTCCTCAGAAAGCAATGTGCCTTGTTTTTACTAGCTAATTAAGAATTACGTAGGTCCTAGTAGACACCATCTAGGCTTATCACACGACGACGACTAACAGCAGGAATTTCAAAGTTACGTTGCCATCCGCATTTTCCTTTTGTGTGCGTTTTCTTGCTTGCCAAGCATCTTCTTGTAGCAAGTGTGGTGTTATCGGGGGACGTGAAAGAATAATTTACCAATAGTACGAGAAACATTTTTTTTCCCATTAGTGTCTCTTTAAGGGAGCTGAATGGCCGAGTTGGGTGATGGTGCTAAGGGGATCGTGCTGCGATTTCGCCTCTGTAAATTAAGTAAACTTTCATGCGCAGGTTTCCATTGAAGCAATTGTGCATATAGCATTTTGCTTACCTGCTGTGTTGTAGCTCCTATTGAAGCTTTTTTCTTTGTAATTTGCAACTGTTATCGTTACAGGCCAAGTTCAAGAATGAGGCCTATGAGGCAAGTGGGGCGCGCATCACAGATTGCAAGACCACGTTTCAGTCGGACATTGTGCTCAAAGTGCGTCCTCCGATCGAAGTGGACAAGGGACACTTACGAGACAGCAGCACGCTCATCAGCTTCCTGTATCCGGCACAGAACAATTCACTCGTAGATGAGCTTGCCAAAAAGCAGATGACTGTCTTTGCGATGGATGCCATACCTCGCATCAGTAGGGCTCAGGTGTTTGATGCACTGTCGTCCATGGCAAACATTGCGGGCTACAAGGCAGTGATCGAAGCAGCCAACCACTTTGGTCGTTTCTTCACCGGTAAGTGCATGCACATGTAATTTGGACTTAGCATGACACCTTAACATGACACTTTGAAGGTGCCCTGAAACACTTTTTCAAGTAACCAGTAGAATGAATTCACTGGAAGAGCTTATTGCCTCACAAATTCAACGCCGCGAAAATTGTAAGAATCCTTCCACTGCAAGTGGAGTTGTAAAGTTTTGTCGCATGCTGCAATTGCATTCTCTGCTCTCGTCCTGATGAAAGCACTGGAAGTTAAGCAGGGAGGGATGGTAGGGCCGCCACGTGCACCTTGTGCCACGTGCCACGTGCGCCTTGTGACTTTGAGCACTTATTTATTTTTTTTCTTCGAATGTGCGGCTTTTTCAGTGTGATTGCGCGCACGTGTGGACAAGTAGCGACCTCCCGCGACGATCACTGTAACGAGCGAGCGCGCCATGTTCAAATCAGCCAATGGCTGATAGATGGGCTTGCTACGTGTGATTTTTGGGCATATTCCGTGATTTGTTGAGAGAAGAGAAAGCAATTTTTAGCCGACTTAGGTCATTTCTTGCGAATTGCAGGCCGCATGCTGGGCTATAATATTTGGCTTGCGTGTTGTCGGGATCCTCTACTACCGATAGGCAGCATTTTCTGACCATGCTCAAACAGTGTTGCAGGGCCCTTTTAACACAGCAACACTGGCCAACACTCCAATACTTAATAAAGTGAATGAGCTAGCGACTGCCACTTTTGCTCAATTTGTAAAGCATTAGATTCATTATGCGAAGGTTCTAGACTTGGTCTCTACTGGCGGTAAGGTTGCTTTCTTGTCCCCTTTCAGTCCTTTCCATTTGTGTCGTAATTACTATGCTGCACTTAAACACTAAAAACAATGTTTGCATGCTTCTCTTGGCTTCATTCCCTTTTAACTTCATAGGTTGTGCCTAACAAAGAAACAAGCCCTTGGTTCATTCCCCTTCTTTCGAACATCAGGGCTAGTGACACATAAGGACATGCTCTGTAAATTTCTGTGTCAACCTGTTTTTCTGGGTATACACCATATGGCGTGAAGATAACATGAAGAAATCAGTGTGGACAAATTTTGTCTTGCAGAATCTCGATGTAACCGCAGTTCATGTACACATGAGTTATCATATGTAAATTGTGAAAGTCCCGTCAAAACTGCAGCAAATGCAGTGCATTCTTTTTTAGGATGGCATGAACATTTCCCTGAGCTGCAAGAAACGGTATAAATTTAAGAGTCAAGAGACGTTTCGGAGTTTAAAGAGTAACGCTGAAGCATAGAATTACAAAGCCAGCATATAGTAAAATATTTGATATTCAGTGAGTCTTTAAAGGAGGGTTTGCTGTGGTGTTCAGTGAACACTGGCAATGTAGAAAAGCAGCAATGGGAGTTCTTTTTGTTTTCTTTGTTCCAAAAGCGCCTGCTCAATGTAAATGAGAAATGAAAGGTCTCGAAAGCCATTACGGGTTTGTTCGGAATAAAATAATCATAAGTAAATGAGACTGTCCTACCATTAGTGAAGGACTGTAGTTGTACCTGATGGGTGATATGAGCTTCAGGCAATATAAATGCTATATATAGACATTTTCACGATTTTTAATATAGTTCATTATCTCCAAAGTTAGTTACATGGTTATATTGTCATGCTAATATCTCTTTCTTTATGCTTTACAGCTAGCTTACTGTAAGTGTTTGCATTAATAGTATTCATATTTGCAAACTTCATTCATTTGCTGTTGTGGGATTTATTCTTGAAGCGGCATGGGCACAGGCTGATTTATGAAGGTACTGTCATCAACCCTTCACGGTCCGTTGTCGGGCGGGCCCTGTACGAAACCACGACATGGCTGCAGCAGCAGCCTGTGGTTAGACACCACTGGACAAGTGCTCTCGTGTGCGATTCACACATGTTTAGTTTCTATATTATGCCTCATATTTAAGAGCAAGTGGGCCTCTTTTACTTGAGTTTTGAGCTGTTCAGTTTCGGATCACAATGGATGAAAGGTGGGAAAAAGTTCTGGAGTGCGAAAGGTTAAAGCTTCACCGAAATGGTTTCTTGAGATTATTTCACAGCTAGAGTAAATCAGTTAGACCATAAATAAGTTGAGTGAGGCACCTTGTATCAAGGAAGCCGGGGGTAATCAAGTGCTAATTTTCTCCTGAGCTGTGTTTTTTCCCTCCGATTCTTTGCCGAATGTTCGGGATGAAGCCCTGCCATCGGCAAACTTCTGTAAGCACATCATAAATCATGAAGCCATGCTTTCTATTTGTCTGGTTGACCTCTGCGTCACCAGGCACCACCGTGAATGCAGTCGCTCACTCTCTTTCAGTGGAACGCAAACACAAAGAAGCCAGTCCTATCATTTGCATAAATGACTGGAGCAGTACCACATCTTGAAACCTGGGCGGCTGAAAACTTGGCACAATGCCGCTGTGTGAACTGCAATATTGTGCATGTTTAAAGCCCTACAATAAGTTGCGCGCTTTGTGCATAGGGCTTAAATTATTCTGTTGAAATCCGACAATGCTACGCAATCTGTTCGATCATATTGTACCTGGTATAGTTGAAACGGTGTAGAGTTCTCTTCGAAGTGGCTACAACGAGGCTTATTGTAAAATTTTGGTCATGCACAGGAAATTTAAGGTGTTCTCTCAGTGGCATCTAACAATTCTATCAAGTGTTTTCATTAAAAGCATGGATCAGAAAAATTTGGATGTCATCAAGTCACACTACCACCACAAGGGCTTGAGTAAATGTGCAGACATTCTTCTTGTGCCTTGGCTAGCTCTTGCAAACAACTTTCTTTCCCTGATCTATTTGTTACAGGAACCGAAATATCATTTCGTTTATACAGTCGAATTCTTTCACAAGGCATACGTACTGATGTAAGAGACCGATGGGTATGACACCTAGTGTGCCTGCGAAAAAATGGCGGTTGATAAAAAAATGTTTATGTGGTAGCTTGTTTATAAGAGACATCTTATATAGAACAAGGATTGCGACCCGGTGCGTGAATGTTGGAAAGGGTCTCAGCTGTGCATCACTAACCACCCCTCTTTTCTCCTTTTTTTTTAATCTCCTTGCACTGCGTACTTTCAAGAGCTTTGCCGGACATTTTGCACAGAAGTTCCTGTGTGTTCCTTTTATTTTGTGAACCCCCCCTGCCCCACCCATTCCCTTAAAAAAAAAATTGTGTAGCAAGAAAAGTACTTGCCAAAATTATGGTATGACTGCACAGAGTGTCTTCATGTGCGGGAGCAATTAGTTTTGATAAGGCAACAGCATGAGCGTCGCTCTGTGTCTGATGAGGATGCCAAAGAAGGCTCACCTACTTTTTTTCTTTTTCTCTATGAATTTCAGATTAAATTAAACTTTACCATAACAATACACACCACGCTAATGCAGCATAGAATAAATTACCAACATCTTGTGTCGTGATCGACGTTTCAGGAATTTTGTGCGACACGAGTGTACCTCTGGTGTGACGTCTTTCTGTTGGATGATGGGGCTCCTGCAAAAGTAAGGGTGCATGGGTTAGTGTTTGAACTTTCAGCCACTCTCTGGGTACAGTTCAGTGCTATACCTTGGACTAATGTACTGTCACTACGCAACTTGCATCAGTAATTTCAATCGTTGTGGCATAGCTTGAGATGGTGAACGCGATCGTTGCCACGGCAGCCGTATTGTTTTGATCGGGGTGAAGTCTTCAAAAACTTCTGTGCAGAGATTTAGGTATAGATTAGCTGGAACCAGGTAGTACAGACTAATATGTAAGCTTCACCAAGGCTAGTCTAGTAAGGTTGCGGTTTCGACAAATGAAGTTTTGCTTTTAACTGTAAGCCTGTGACACAGACAGCACTTGTCTGTGTGCCTTTCCAATATGCAGTGAAGGGCTTATTAAAGGAAAACCTTCAAGCCTATGAATCTATATACATTTATAGATTGTGTTTCTAAAAACCTGACACCGAAGACAGCACAGAAATTTCACATGGCTCGATGAAAGCGAGTTTACTTTCACAAAGGAAATGTAAAGTAGTCAATCAGTGGAATTTTTTTTTCTCTCATCAAGGTATTGTGGGTTCTAAACCTAAATTTTTGTTACTGCATCCTTTGGCAATTAATCCTTTGTATTGACCTTTTGATGGTGGCAATGTACTCTTTCTACAGGCCAAATAACTGCTGCTGGCAAAGTGCCTCCTGCCAAGGTTCTTGTCATTGGTGGTGGGGTAGCTGGCTTGGCTGCTGTCGGCTGCTGCAAAAATATGGGTGCCATTGTGAGGGCATTCGATACGCGCGAGGCTGTGAGGGAACAAGTGGAGTCCTTCGGTGCAGAGTTCCTCACAATCAACTTGGAGGCAAGATGATTCAATATTCTAATTGCCATGCAACTAGCAACTTACATCATTGCACACTACACTCGGTTACAGTGTAAAAAAAAAAGTGAGCTCTGCCTACATTTTTTTTGCTCGAATAGAGGGGAAGTTACGTGCCTACCCTGCACCTGTGAAATAGTCATGCCATGTAGCTGGTTTATGTTGAAACTGCAAGTAGTTTTTCTGGATTATTGTAAATACTAAGCACGTTTAAGTGTTTGTAATTACTACCTAAAACATAGTCTAGCTGAGCAGCGGTATCAGAATTGCTGACCAAATTTACCTGGGACATTGAAAATTCCGACCTAAAAGCAGCAACAAAAACTTGTCTGTATGAAGAAATTGGCTAACAGAAACCTTGGAAAATTGTTTGACATTGTGAAAATAAGCAGGTGCTGTTAAATGAGGCATTTATGTAAAATATCCGTAGAAGGGACAGCAATGGTGTGGGTGGAGCTTACATTATTTCTTAGGTGGTAACCATATATATTCAAGAGGTTGAACGTTGTCTTGAAGGCAGCAGGATATGTTTATCAATTTTTCAGTGTGTATAGTTTGTTAGCCACAATGCAGTGACTACTACATTGACAACGCCACACTGGTGAGGAGGCATGGTTGTAATATCTCATGCTTGTGAATAATAGAGATGAGATCACCAAGAGAAGTAATTAAGTTGTTCTTTTGCATTTACATATTAATGAACTTTAGAAAGTGTGATGCCACATTGATGACTGGGTTCATAATTGGTATAGCAGCCTCTATGCTAAATTATATACTAATGTTCTTTGATGGCGGATGAAGTGAGTCTTGCTTCTAAAATGTAGTTCTAGATAAGTTGCATACTATTCCTGCTCATGATGGCATCTTTCTGAGGTAAACAGAATTTGTTTAGAGGGTGTTTTATGGACAATAACGTCATTAGGGAAGTACTACACTCATACCTCGTTATAAAAAAGATGCATCTCTCTCAGAAATAAGTTCGTTATATCCAAAAAATTTGTTATAAAGGTATACTCCTAACACTTTAATTCAGTACTATTCTTCATTTACTTTGTTATAACCAATATTTCCTTATAGCAGGGTTCGTTATGTCAAGGTCTGAGTGTAATATGTTTGGGCTTGAGAAAAAGTTTTTTTCCCACCCTCTGTATGTAGGAGTCTGGTGAAGGTGTTGGAGGGTATGCAAAAGAAATGTCCAAGGAGTTCATTGAAGCTGAAATGGCACTGTTTGCTGAGCAGTGTAAAGACGTCGATATCATCATCACTACAGCTCTTATACCGGGAAAGAAGGCACCCCTTCTGATTACCAGGGTGAGTGAAGATTGCAAGATTTAAAAAAATTATGGTATATTCACAGTTGCAGAGTGTATAATGAATCTCTTGAAACTGGTTGGAAGACCATTGTTTTTTTGTCTCTCTAATTTAGGTTTTTAAGGCCTTCACGGTTCCTGGTGGAGCATTATCAGCACTATCTTTTCATTATTTACCGTGCTGTCAGCATTTATTAATTGTAATACCAGAATTATGGTTAAAAGTTGCTGAAGCTTTTTTGGGGCACTAGGAGCCTTTAAAGCGTGTCGGTTCAGAAGAGAAGAAAATATATGGTTTCATCATTTCAGTAGGAAATTAAGGAGGTCTTTCATTAAGTCTAGTTTTACCAGAAAAAGTTTTATTTCCTGTAACGAATGTGTAGTTGCTAGATTGTTGCACATAGTTACAGGTTGTGAGAAATGTGTGTGTTTTGTATATTGCGTCGGTAACCTTGTCAAGTTATGAGGCGATACTGAAGCTGTACGGCTGCTTTCAAGTTGCAAGTGATAGATAATCCACTAAAGAACGGCAACAGGGCCGCCGGTAGGCCCTTCGGTGTCTACAAGTTTTGTGTTTGCTACTGGTAACGGCAGCTGAAAGCCACCAAGACGCATTGGGCCTGCAGTGTGCCTAAAACTGGGATTGATGGTAAACTTTATTTCTTAAGAAGGAAACTGCAGACAATTCTGTTAAATAGCCATCAGTCCAATACTGACGCCCCACGCTTACCTTTTGAGGGCTCCTGTTGAGTGACGAACGCTACCGCTACGCCCGCAACGTCCGCAAGCTTTGCGTATGGTATTCTAATTCTCGACTATTTGCTTCCACTTTTTGTGTCTCAATTAAATCGTCTTGCATTGAACCTCTGCTTTTATTGTTGAGATGAGTTTTAATCAATACTTCTTAAAGCTTGCTGTTGGTAGCTGGTGTGAGAATCCGATTTGCGCCCACTTCGTTTTCTTTTTCGCTCTGTACGTCTTCGTAGAACGTTTCCCCCGCGTAATTCTCGCACCCCCCAACTTTTCATCGGTTTTCCGGCAAAAAAACTGCGAGGATTATGCGAGTAAATACGGTATTTACAGGTTGTGAGAAATGTGTTGATAGTGCTACCTTTCAGTCTCTTACGCGTGTTCCGTAGGAAATGGTGGAAACCATGAAACCCGGATCGGTCATTGTGGACTTGGCGGCAGAGAGTGGCGGCAACGTCGAGACCACCAAGCCCGGAGAGCTGTACGTGCACAAGGGTGTCATTCACATTGGCTACACGGACCTGCCAAGTCGTATGCCAACACAGTCCTCAACATTGTATGCCAACAACATCTCGAAGTTCCTTTTGTCAATAGGCAAGTTTTTTACATTATTTCCTCGTATTTTATTTGCATCATGTGGGCACATGTCGAGATGTTATAAAGGGTTGGTAAAGTAAAACTTGTGCCATGTTGGTGAATTGCATTTCCAAGAAAAGCTTGACAAGCTGAAAAAAAAAAAAAACTCCGGCTAAGTGGCCACAGCACTGGGTTGTTCCCAGATCAGCTGACAATTTCATGAATTGTCATAGTGCTTTGTTTGTAATTAGTTATGTATATATTTGAATGTAATATCAGCATGCACATTAAAAAACCACAGGTGGTCGAAATTTCAGAGCCCTTCACTACGGCATCTCTCATAATCATATGGTAGTTTTGGGAAGTTAAACACCACATATCAATCAGTCATGAATGTAATGTGAGAGCCAACATCCAGTAGTGAAGTCCATTATGATTGAGGAAGTACGATAATTTCCGAAAGGGTTGAAGGTAGTGCGTGCTGTGTCATAAAAGCGGTCTAAAAGCGCAATTGCTTATTGCTGGATCATTTTTCTTTATAACCTCATGCAGGCTCCAAAGACCATTTCTACATTGATCTAAACGACGAGGTTGTTCGTGGCTCCATAATTCTTCAGGAAGGAAAACTTCTGTGGCCACCGCCGCCACCTAAAGTATCGGCTGCACCTCCACCACCCCCGAAGCCCGCAGTAACTGGCGCCAAGCCGTCTGGCATTGCGCAGAAAGAGGCGCAAGTTCCTGACTACTTCAAGGAAACGCTCAAGAAGTCTCTTGTCTACACAGCAGGTTGGTTCTATTCAACAGAATTCATTCCCCTACTGTGCCTGATGGTATCTGTGGCTCTTTGAATTGTGAAGGGCTAGGAAACAACCCCGTGGTCCAAAATACGTGATGAATATATAACTGTGTGCTTCTACAGAATCGGGACGCTGCTGCAAGAATTTTGCAAATAAGTTCTGTAATAAGGAAGTTAGAAGGCATAGAACGGTGTACTCTCCCGCTGGCTTCGCTTTCTCACTTGGCTCCACGTCCTTTTAGGCATCCAAGTGAAGTAGGCCTAGCCTACTGACATGATTGCCACAACTGTCTGAAAAAATAATCCACCTTGTTCAAAAGTGCCAAGGAACTCGGCACCACTTTACTGGCCCTTTAAAGGTACACTAAAAGAGAACAGGGACGAAAAGTAGTGCTGAATAAACGGCGATTCACAGCACAGGCGCTGTGTGTCTGTGCTGCGCCTCCTTTTTTGTGTCCCCATTCATTCAATGCTATTTTCCTTCAACAGTCTTTACCAACAAGCCCAAATTTGAACAGTAGAACAATGAATCAGTTTGGATGGGCACATTGCACACTGAAAACTTCAGTGACATAAATTTAGTGATATCTCAATAAGGTGAACATCCGGGGGCCACGGCGATTCGTCCGTTATTTTCAAAGGTCGTTATAGTGAAAGCCGAAAAATTAACCATATATACTTATTTTCCACCAACCAAAATGACTTACCTTTAAAATGATGGGCCCTTGAACTCATTTTTTACGAGAAAAACGAATGCACAAGTGAACACTAAAAAATGCACGTTTACTTAAGAAAGTCTGATTTTTTTTTGCACACGCAGCACAAACATTGCAGCGCGAAGGCCTCTAGCTCATTCACATTCCTGTGGTGTGATCTACTTTCTCACTTAGCGAAAACTGCTTCCGCTTTTTCGTCGCAAGCAGAGATGAACTCAGTGTAGTAGCACCGCAGTGCAAACTCGGACTTGGTTTGCGGACCCAATAAGTAATTACCGAAAAGTGATGAACACGACTGACAAGGCTTGACAAGACAAATATTAGAAAAACCCAAAGCGTATGGCTGTCATCGCCTCTTTTGAAAAAAAGAAAGAGCTAAAAAAGAAAATTCCTCGCTTTTAGTTTTCTGCTCCCCCACCGACCTTGCCCTCTCGTGTTGCCCTCGCCTTTGCGCTTGTAAACCTGCAACCCTGGCGTTTCAAAAAAAAAAAAAAAAAGAAATTCGTCTTTTCGTTTTTTCCCCTCCGCACCGTCGCGCGTGTTCCTAGAAGCAAGGCGTCTGTTAGCCGTGTCGTCTGCTTGCATACCGCTCCGGTGGTCGCTACGGATTTCAGAACACGGGTTCGTTGTACTGAGGCGCTGTTAATATAATGCATAACTAAATTAGCACTCGTTATTTTCAAAAGCTCTGTATTCTGAAGTACGTAGTAGTGAAATACTTTTACATTGAAATTATTAGCAGTCTGCATGGGATTTTTTAAAAGTTTGTTAATCTGAAAAGTTCATTATTTGGGGTTCGTTTTACTGAGATTTCACTGTAGTAGGTTTGTTAATGGAACAAAAAGAAAAGGTAAAGTTTCATTCTGTAATTTCGCACCCGCATCTACATCACGTCACAGAATTCAAAGCGCATCTACATTTTGGCAACATTTGCTTGAAGAAATTTTCTGGCAGTAGGTATATTTGTCTACGGCCTCCTCAGAGGACAATGTACTTCATTGCTATCAATGAACTGTGTTATACCTAAAAGACTGCAAAATAGACGACGTCACGTTGAGTGGCGCGGGCATTTCAGGGTGGCACCACCGGCCACATTTTCTTGTTTCGCGTTTTCTCATTCACAAAGCATCTTCGCGTGGCAAGCGTCGTAATTTTAGTGCCGTGAAAAAGCAATACTAATATCGAATTGTGTTTCTCTTTGCGTCCTTTTAATCTATTCTCGACTATGAAGCAAGTTCTCACCTCAAAGCAACAAGAAGCCACTCTGCATACATTGTTACAGGCTGCGAGTCAATAGCACTAGCTTATTTAACACTGGTGTGCAGACTCATTTGTCATGCTGTTCTATCATGATGTCCTAGTAAATTCTTTCCGTGAAAGTGATGTTAACCGACTTCGCCTTTCCTTATTACTTTCAGGTCTTGGAACTGTTGTGGGCCTCGGAGTCGTCTCCCCAAATCCAGCCTTCACGACTATGACCACAATATTTGGCCTGTCAGGAATTGTTGGTAAGTGAATGACCATGGCATCACATCATTTGTGCTATATTATGTGGACATACTGTACTAAATGTTTTGTCAAAAGATCCAATTTAGTGAGGCATTGTTGCAAATGAATAGTTGCATCCAGGACTGGAAGGCGAATTCAAAAATAATTTTACTCATTTGTGTGTTCTATTCATGAAATTTCGCTGCATCGAAGTTCGACGACAGCAAACATATCTTGTTGCTTTTCTTGCACATAACCTGAACCCTCAACAGTGATTCGCTCCCCCCCGGGGAGCCACGGGGGACCATGCGGGAAACCAGCAAACCTCTACAATGTTAAAAGTTTTTGGATGAGTCGTGCGTGCGAAAGTGCTGTTTTTGCACGCACTTGTAGTTTCATTACAACAGGATTTGGCCGTACCTGTCTTTCCAATTTCTGAATCATCATCATCATCAGCCTGACTACGTCCACTGCAGGACAAAGGCCTCTCCCATGTTCCGCCAGTTAACCCGGTCCTGTGTTTGCTGTTGCCAATTTATACCCACAAACTTCTTAATCTCATCTGCCCACCTAACCTTCTGTCTCCCCCTAACCCGCTTGCCTTCTCTGGGAATCCAGTTAATTACCCTTAACGACCAGCGGTTATCCTGTCTACGCGCTACATGCCCGGCCCATGTCCATTTCTTCTTCTTGATTTCAGCTATGATATCCTTAACCCCCGTTTGTTCCCTAATCCACTCTGCTCTTTTCTTGTCTCTTAAGGTTACACTTACCATTTTTCTTTCCATTGCTCGCTGCGTCGTCCTCAATTTAAGCTGAACCCTCTTTGTAAGTCTCCAGGTTTCTGCTCCGTAGCTAAGTACCGGCAAGATACAGCTGTTGTATACCTTCCTCTTGAGGGGTAGTGGCAATCTACCTGTCATAATTTGAGAGTGCTTGCCAAATGTACTAGAGAACAATGCCAAATGAACAATGCCAAATGCCAAATGCCAAATGAACAATGCCAAATGCCAAATGAACTAGAGAACATAATTTCGTCCTACCAACCTCACGTTCTAATAATAACAGAGACTTGGCTTCACTCCGGAGTACGTGACTCGGAAGTCGTCCCTCCCTCATACAGACTGCTCCGTAAAGATAGAGGGTCAAGAGGCGGGGGCGTAGCGGTAGCAATTAAAAAAAAAAATATCAAAACCTTTGAACTCGATGGCATTCCCGACCACGAAAGCGTCTGGTGCAAAATAACATATTATGATAAAAGTATAATTGTAGGAGGGGTATATCGGCCTCCAAATGCGGCACCTGACTACATTGAAGTGATTCATGATTATCTTTCAAAGCATACTAACTCTAGGTCAAAAATTATCCTTGCTGGGGATTTTAATCTTCCCGGAATAAATTGGAACAATGGTTCACATGATGGTCGTGACGTTGCTAGTTCAGAATTACTACTGGACGTAGCGTTCGCGTTTTCATTGAATCAACTAGTAACTGATAACACTCGGATCACTGCGACGTCATCGTCTTTACTTGACCTAGCGTTTGTAAGTAGTACATTAGAAGGTTCTTCTGCGTCCATCGAGAATGGCATTTCCGATCACAAATCGATTACCTTAACCTGCCCTATTTCATGCGCGAAGAAATACAAAAAGCCACTACCTACTTACTTTAAAGATTACGCACGTGCAAATGACCCTGCTGTGCTACGTTTCCTGGAAACACAATTTCATGAATTCATTGAGCTTACAGACGTAAAAGAACTTTGGGCGCATTTTAAAAGCACTGTTAAATATTGCGAAGACACATTCATTCCGAATAAAAAGAAACGCATCAACCGAGAATACCCTTGGATAACGCGTGAGATAATTCAACTGAAAAGAAAAATAAAACGACGGCAGAAAAAGGGAACCAAAAACAACGTACGTGATCTTATCGGGACATTAAAGCATAAAATGTCAGAAGCAAAAACCCGCTTCTTTAACACTACGTTAGCTTCGTTTATGGCGCACTGTCCCAAAAAATTCTGGCGATACTTATCAGATGAACGAGACTCAATCTCACAAATTAAAAATTCGGAACAAATCATTAAAGATCCCGAACACATTGCTAATGAGATGAACAAGTTTTTTCAGTCAGTTTTCACGAAACATACCAGTAATGCGCTACTACCTCCTTATACTGTGAAAATACCCATGGAAGAATTAATCGTAAATGAGGAGGGCATACTTTCTCTATTACAAAAGCTTGATCAAAAGAAATCTACGGGCCCCGATCAAATCACTAACTCATTTTTAAGCCGATACGCTAATTGGACATCTAAGTATCTCTTTAAAATATACACGTTATCTCTTCAAACTTCACAGATACCAGACGACTGGTGCAATGCTGTAGTAGTTCCTATACATAAATCAGGCCCCAAACTAGAAATAAGCAACTACCGCCCAGTGTCACTTACGAGTTCGTGCTGCAAAATAATGGAACATGTAATTTTCAAGGCCATAATAACCCACCTAGAAACAAACGAACTTCTCTACAAACAACAGCATGGTTTCAGATCAGGCCTCTCAACTATAACCCAATTAGCTGAATTAACTCATGACATAGCCAACGCAATCAACGATAACGTCCAATTAGATGCTATATTTTTAGACTTTTCTAAGGCGTTCGACGTTGTCCCACATCTGGATTTAGTCAAAAAACTAACGGCTTTTGGTATTGATATTAAAATAATATCCTGGATCAACAACTTCTTAACCAAACGGAAACAAAGCGTTAAAATTGACAATCAGCTATCAGAACCACTTGATGTTTATTCTGGTGTACCTCAGGGATCGGTTCTTGCACCTCTGCTATTTTTAATGTTTATTAACGACATCCACTTTTCCGTTGAGAACCCTATTCAGATGCGTCTGTTTGCCGACGACTGTGTCGTGTACACAGTCGTGCGCAATTCAGACGACCAAACTAAACTTAACAATTCACTTCAGGCAATTTATTCCTGGTGCAATACTTGGGGCATGAAATTAAACACATCAAAAACGCATTGCATTTCTTTTACAAATAAGAAATCCCCCCTTAACTATACATATAGGATTGGAAACTCAATTATCGAAAAATGCAATCAAGTAAAATACCTAGGCATTACACTCACGCCGAATCTTAACTGGGAACCACACATCTTGGCCATGTGTCAGAAAGCGGAAAAGAAATTATCTTTCTTAAGAAGAAAACTGCGCAATGCACCACCACATATTAAAATAAATGCCTACAAAACACTAATTAGACCATGTTTAGAGTACGCCGATCTCATCTGGAGTCCACATCAAAAGTACCTGATTAGTAAAATAGAACGAATACAAAAATTGGCAGTAAGGTTCGTATATTCAGAATTCGCGAGGCAGTCCAGTACCGCAGATTTACTCGCAAGGGCAAACTTAAAACAACTTTTTCAACGCAGAATAATGTCACGATTAAAATTCCTTTACCAATTATATCATGGTCATTTCCACATATCACGCTCTCATTATCTGCAAGATCCACTTAAACAATCATTCCGACTAAATCATTCTAAAACAATACGCCAACCTTTAAGTCGTGTAAACGCTCACAAACATTCACTTTTTCCGTCAGCTATCTCCCTCTGGAACAGCCTACCCAACGACATTGTTTGTTGTAGTACGATTGACTCTTTCATCAACCGCATACAGTGTATTGAATTTGCACCATGATTTTTTTTTTCTTTTTTTTGTTTGTTCTTTTTTTTTTCTTTTTTTCTCTGGCAATGTATGTATTTCGATGTATCTGTGTACCCACTCCTGCTTGGGCCGTGAAGGGCCTGCAGTATATTCAAATAAAAAAAAAAAAAAAATGTGCTCCACCCCATTCTTATTCTTCGAGTTACTGCAATCTCGTGGTTCGGCTCTGCGGTTATTACCTGCCCTGAATGTCTGAATTTCTGAATGTCTATTTAAAAAAAAAATGAGGTGGCTGTTTTACAGCTTTTTCCTTTAAGTAAGAATGCGTAAGCTGTGAATTGTTTAATCAAACTTACTTTTATTATGAGTAAAGGTAAAATTAAGCCAATATGCCTGTCAATTGGCCCTCCAGTTCTGAACTGCTTCATTTCAATCCAGTGACGAAGGGCTTTTTTACTTCAGAGCTGTAATAGGGGTTTAGGTAAATTGGAGAGGGCCAGTTTGTCTCACTTGTGGCCTAAATTTAATTAGAGTACCCTGACATTCATCTCTCATTTTATTCTCTGCTATTATAACTTGTATGGGTGGCCTTGTGTACAATTATAAGTGAGTGTTGGTAGACACAGTCAGCACTTTGTATTAATACTGGCACAAGCATAGAGTGACACTCTTGTTTCTTTTTAAAGCACTTCCGGTCGAGCAGTTACTTCCGATTTACCAAATATTCAGAAAGTGTCTTGTAAAAAAGTAACACTGCCATGAAATTGATAATTTTGGTTCAAGTCAAGAGTTATATTGTATATGTATAATATGAGAGCATAAGTTTACCTAAGGTTAAAGATAAAGGTTATTTAACTGTCGGGATAATTAATAAAGATAAACTAAATGACTTCAATAAGGAACAGCAGGTTTTCTTGTTAACGGCTGGAATGGTTTCAGCAACTGCTGAAGCAGATTTCAACCACGCACTTCTTTCGACATAGCCTCAGAGATGCACTTTGGCAGTGGGATGGACGCAAAGTTTACTGAAGAAATACATCAGGGCACAGGGATGCCGAGATGCAAATGCCTCGACCAAGTCAAGGATTAGGGTCACCTTTAATTGTCTTGCTTCAGCAATGATCCTTCCTTTAAATTTGTCTCTGAGAAATAGGAAAAGTAATTTAGTATTTAAATGGTTTGCTAAATGCTGAAGACAAAATTTTTCTGCAAAAGCACGGAATGTGGTTGAGTTGTAGTTCTGAATTAACAAGTCTGATCAGAGTCGGTGTTTATTCGCTTATTGCAGGATATCACACAGTGTGGGGCGTTACGCCCGCTCTCCACTCGCCACTGATGTCGGTGACCAATGCCGTTTCTGGCATCACGGCTGTTGGTGGCCTACTGTTGATGGGTGGCGGTGTCATGCCAGGCACGCTGCCACAGTCTTTAGCTGCGGGTGCGGCCTTTGTTTCAACCATCAACATCTTTGGTGGCTTCCTTGTCACCCAGCGCATGCTGGACATGTTTCGTCGGCCAACTGACCCTAAGGAGCACAACTATCTTTATGCCATACCTGGTAAGGCTGTGTTCTGACAAATCTGTGGACATATCTGAAGTTGTCTAAAATTCTGACCAATTCAAAGGATCTCTAAAGCACTCAGAGTCCGAAATTTAGTTGTTGTACTGCAGTTACGCACGAGTCTACAGCAAATATGTAGCTGCAAGAAATGTTTTTTAACGGTGTGTAGCATAGGAGCTACATAGTATACCCATTTGATGATACAAAATAAGGCCCTAGCTCGTTTATCTGTTGCTGTTGCTATGCTCGGCTCGTCTCGTGCATAGAGTTTCATACAATATAACCGAGAAGGGTGTCTGGCGCTAGTGTATACGCGGGTTCCTTCAGTGGCGCTTGTACATACTCCCATGGGAATTTTGGGAAGTGCAGGCTTCGGATCTGCTTCGGATGGATTACGTTCTTGAGAATTGCAACGCTTGTTTGCCGTGTGTGGTATGAAGTTGTAGTATTGAAGTGAAACTTTGTTCATTCTTGTTCGTGTAAATTTTGTTGCAAAAAGTTTTCGTGACGATGAGATGGAAGTGAAACCTGGACAAATTTAAGGTAACCACCAGAGTATGCATTCTTGTGCCGTGCCGTTGCAGATTTGGCATCCCGTCGTGGGTGCGGCCCACCGATGTTGCCTTCTAAGGGGGGAGTGAGCGTCATCTCCGGATCAAATATACTTCTTTGCCTGCCTGCCTATTTGGCGTCGAGATATAGTGAATTATTTTTTGTAACACTTGAAAACAAACATTCATGTTTTGCTCTCGAAAGTACTAGGCTTGTGCGAATAGTGAATTTCTGGTTCAAAGCGAATAGTGATTTTGGTCGGATAATTTTGGATTGAATTTGAATAGTATATACGTATGGCATATAAAAAAAATGGGCATATGTATCATGACTTAACTAACCTGCACAGTATTTTTTTTATTGAAATCATGGACTTTATGCAAATGCCATTTTTATTTTTCAAAGGAAGTCAGAACAACTTTGAATAGTAGCGGGAGCTGACTTTTAGTGTGATGCGAGTGATAACATGTAAAATATGTAATATTTAAAAATTTATATTGGAGCATACATGCCGTCATAAGTTTTTAAGCTTTAAAAAATGATGAATCGATTTGAGGGTAATATGTTCATTTAAATAGGCCCTGCAACACTTTTTCAAGTAGCCATAGAATGGATTCACTAAAGAAGCTTATTGCCTCCTGAATTCACTGCTGAAGAAATTTTTAGAATCCGTCCAGTACGAGTGGAGTAGCAAAGATTTGTTGCACGCTACAATTGCATTCTCTCTTCTCGTCCCGACAAAAGTGCTGGAGGCTAAGCATGGAGGGATGACATGGGGAAAGAAAGTACATCGCACATGCCTCATGACCCTTGAGCACTTTCTTTCTCACTGTCTCCTGTTTTTGTCTTTTTGTTTTTTCATGTATGCTGCTTCTCATGGGGATCATGCGCGTACGCCTGTACAAGTGGCGGCCTCTCGCGGCGGCCCCAGTAACGACCGAGTGCGCCATGCTCAAATCAGGCAATGGCCGATACAACGGCTGCGTCGATTGATTTATTGAGCTTGTGGCGTTATTTGCCCAAGGAGTTGAGCAATTTTTAACTGACTTTGAGAATTTAATGTGAATTGCAGGCACGTGCCGTGCTATAATATTTGGCTCGCCGGTTCTCGGCTCGACCACAGAGCGGCAGCGTTTTCTGTCCATGCTGAAAAAGTGTTGCAGAACCCCTTAAATTTGAAGTCGGGCTTCGCGGCAAAGTGGTTTTCCCCGGGACAGGTGCTTTCACGGCTGAGCATTTCTACACTGCAGTGAAACAACTTTTACAGGCGGCTACATGCGGATTGATATACATCTATATGTTCATTGCAAATACTTCGAAATTTTCAATAATTTAAATTCGAATCCAAGCGAATTCGAATACTCTTCTATTCGTTCGCATAATCGAAGCATCGGAATATTCGCACAAGCCTAAAAAGTACGCATTCTCTTTTTACGGAAATAACAGAACAGTATTAAGTGAGAAACACTTAATGTTTCGCCTGCTGCGATGCCAGGTGCATCAGTCCAAGTGGTCTGCCTTCAATGCGCCCCTAGTTTCATTGTGAAGTCAAATCAGAGGAGCGCGGCAATTACACAGCACTGCTTTTGAGAATCTGCAGTACTTTATTGCCTGGTAAAAGTGGAAAATACAGAATTTTTCACAAATGTAGCTGTACAAAACATGCTCAAATTTTTTCTGTTGCTGCGAGCCTGTCAACGCCCTATCCTATATCCCCTCTGCTTGTTGCACATCTTATTTCTGTTCCCTTTTCTAGCCCTGGCATTCCTAGGTGCATACAGCACAGCCGTGTCTCAGGGTTGCACGGACTTGGAGCAGATGATGTACCTGGGCTCGTCTCTCTGCTGTGTTGGTGCCCTGGCAGGCCTATCCTCTCAGAAAACAAGTCGTCTGGGAAATGCTTTGGGCATGGTGGGCGTCTCGGGAGGAATAGCAGCCACTCTCGGTGCCATGGACTTGACACCAGAGCTGGCCACTCAAGTGGCCGCTTGCATGGGTGCAGGTGAGTGTAGGAAAAGGTAACACATCAAAAACTAAATAATTTTCTGTGTGTTACGTTCATGATCTTAAACATTTACATGTGTTTTTCAGCAGTATGCAGCAGACCTTTAGTAAATGGAAATCTCCTCAATGCCACTGCTGCTTAAATGGAACAACTGGCTCTAATGATTGGTTTTGTGCTTGGAATATGCATCCCGGTTTATTTCTCTGTCAGGGGAACTACTGATGAAACACATTCTCCTGGTGACTTCAAGTTTCGAGCTTCTGTAGTCTACTGTGCTTCTGTAGTCAATGTAGACATGAGAAGTGTCAAACGTGTTCAACAGATGTGAATGGAATATTCTGCCATTGTCACAATTTGCATTTGCATGTGTAGCTCATGCGTAGGTCTTGAGAGCTGTCCCTCAAAGGTGATGTAGCCAGATCGTAGCTCAGTAATGCTTTGCTTTATTGTACTGTATTAAGCTCTATTAGATACAAATGGGTTAAAGGGATTCCGACACAAGACTTTGCAGCCAGGATAGCTTGCAGATGACATACACATGTTCACGGTAATTGAACCTGCAAAACATCAACAGCCAATATAGCTTGGAAGGTAGTTCGATTTAATTTTGAAGTTTACCTGAGTGATCTACTCTCTCACGCTACTGACACCCTCAAAGATGACCCTTGGTGAACTACCCCTACTTTCCTTACGTGACCCCGTTGCAACTAGTTATGACGACATCAAGCCACTATTTTTCTTCTGCCGCGTTTGCATCAGGGACTATTACTGTTTTGCTTTTTTCTCAAAAGGTGACACAGATTTGGAGGAGGGTTTATTATGTGGTAGAAAACAAGTCACAGTAGTTATAACAGCCAAAATTTAGCATTACGGTATCAGGGAAACTCTCTGTTCACTTGCTGCTGGTCTTCTTTTTAGTGGCAGGATTATGGAGCCTCCAAATGAGAACTTCTCCCTGCACAAGAGGAAACTGTCCTTGTTTTGGCTTGTGGAATGCGCGGGCCAATTCTGGCTGCGGCGGCTGCATTTTCGATGGAGGCGAAAATGCTGTAGGCCTGTGTGCTCAGATTTGGGTGCACGTCAAAGAACCCCAGGTGGTCAAAATTTTTGGAGCCCTCTTTTACAGCATCTCTCATAATCATATGGTGGTTTTGGAACATTAAACTCCACATATCAATAAATCAATCAATCAACCAGGCCTCTAGCAACACATTGCTGCAAAAAACACAAGGCCAAAATTTTTGTGTCAGTATCTCTTTAAGGTATGACATTTCATCCCGGTATTTTGTTAAACTTGTCACGTTATTGACATCGTTTCGTGAGGTGTTTACTGTTTCTTCTTCCCTTGTGCATGTCAGGTGCTGGTATCGGCCTGCTGGTGGCAAAGAAGATTGAGATCACTGACCTTCCACAGCTAGTGGCAGCCTTCCACAGCTTGGTAGGACTGGCAGCTGTACTCACATGCTTTGCCACATACATGGTCGATTACCCTACCTTTGCAACCGATGAAGCAGCGAATGTGATCAAGACTGCTCTTTTCCTGGGCACCTACATTGGTGGTGTCACCTTCAGCGGTTCTCTTGTTGCATACGGAAAGCTTCAAGGTATGTCTTGAACAATCGGCAGAAGGAAATGAACATCGAACTGGTAGGCCTTTCTTGCAAGCACAGTTAAGGCTCACTAATTCAAATGTTTCTTGGCTGGAAAAAGTAGTGCAGTTAACAATATGTGAAATTATGTGGGGTACTAAAAAAAATGACAGCATATCCACGAGGTGAATCATAGAAAGTAAGGCGAAGCTGGGTTCGCACGCCGCTGCTGCGCTGCTTCGTGGCGCGCTTCTGCCGCACATCGGGGTCCCTGTCTTTTTGGCACGAGCCGCAGTTGCTCAACAGCCTTGTCCATCCTCTGTCGCCGAGACCCTGGCGCTTTTATTGCACTATAGAGAAATGGCGCTTTTATTGCACTATAGAGCGCCCCCCTGGCGTACGACGCTGCCAAAGAACACTCGATCGTTGCCGCTTCATCGTCTCTCTCTCCTTCCGTACGTGTGACGTCAATCCTTTTTTTCTCAAAGTAACGCCCTCTAGTGTCGTACCATTTGCATCTTTCAGTGTATAGTACAAGTACCGCCCTCTATTGTCGGTTCGACAATTAACGATGGGGGTTACCCACAATGGGGACGCACAAGCCACGCCATAAGGAGCTTCGCCACTAAAAATTTCTTTAATATACCAACACGTCATTTACTCTGGCTCATAGGGCTTATTCTGGCACTCGTGTGCAGGGCTTCTGAACTCTGCTCCTCTTCTGCTCCCCGGCCGTCACGTGCTCAACAGTGGTCTCCTGGCAGCCAACGTAGCTGCCATGGCCTACTACTTCATGGATGACAGCCTCACTGCCGGTCTGGGCTGTCTCGGGACCACTGCTGCCCTTTCCACACTCATGGGATTCACTCTCACATCAGCCATTGGAGGTAAACTTTGTTTTGTTTTACAGTTGTGAGAGCATTTTATTGGCTATACCACCCTGCTTTGATCTGTTTATCCGATCTTGATACAGAGGCTGAGTGAAAAGAGTTTGAATATCAAACCTCCATGATGAATGGAACTGGGTTTACAATGTCATACGAATCTGATAGCGAGAACGATGAAACTTTGGAGTCGGTGCCCACAAGCTTACTTGTTGTGATTGGCCACATTAATAGCCTCAGGCAGCTTGTATGTGCCACATGCCTCAGAGCAAGCTGCTACTTTAAATAAACTCTAGATCATCCTTATTGCTTCTGCTCTTCGAAACATGTGCATTACGGACTTGGTTGGGGAAGCGTCACGGACTTTTTTGTGAAAGCGTCACGAAATTTCTTGTGGAAGGTCTTTTAAAGCTGGGTTTCATTTACTACGAACTTTGGGACGCAGCGAACGGATGCCGCATCACGCCCAGGTTTGTTTTAAGCGGGCTACAAACGACCGCACTTAATATGCTCGAACATTTCAAAAACAAAACTTCCTTGCCACTTGCTTTCATTAACCATTGTCACATCCTTGTCACCTGTCAGTTTCAATCATCATCGCTGTCTCTGCTGCTTTTTTGCATTGTGATGAAGCCACCTCGTAAACTTTCACTCCAACATTAGTTGCAAGTTCTGGGCAGTCTGTGCACAATAGAATACGATCTGTCGGCAGTAAAATGGAAGAGCATGGTTGATCAGTGATCAAAGTTTCGGTCCACAGGTCTTGACTCTGGTCAAGACCTGTGGTAGATAAAATTTGCTGTGGCATTTATGATACATTAGAAGGCATCGTATAATATTGTGTGTGCATGTTGACTTTCAGGCGCTGACATGCCTGTGGTGATCACAGTGCTAAACAGCTACTCTGGCTGGGCCCTCTGTGCCGAGGGCTTCATGCTCAACAACAACCTCATGACCATCGTGGGTGCTCTCATTGGTTCATCTGGTGCCATCCTCTCCTACATTATGTGCAAGGTCGGTGCATTCATGGATCTAAAGCGATTTTCTTCTCCAAGAATTTGTTAGTCTTGCTCTGAGCTGCTCTGTTCAGTGTACGGTACTTCTGTTATTTCATTTACGGTGACTTTGCAGAGTGTTCATGGTCTGATCAGTCATTCAGCTACTGAATGTGAAATTTCAAGTTCAATTCCCGGTTATGACGGGGTATTCACTATTAAAAAAAAAAAAAAAGATTCTACAGTGTACCATGCTCCTAGTACATGTTACATTAACATTTTAATTTTATTTGAAGCTAAATTAAAAGCATAGCTTCAATCCTACAGAAAGAAATGGTAATACTGTGGAACTTCGATTACTATACGTCCCCGGTTTCACGACGACTCGCATTTTACGATGGATCGATTTTGTCCCCGCAAAATCTCCATACAAGTGATGAAATAAAAACCTTGGTTATACGATGCAGCTTTTCGTCGACCCCGCATGTTACGACTTTCAGATTCTGCCCGAAAGAAAAACACTTTTATTCGAATGAAACATTGTCCAAATATTCAAGAGTGCAAAATATGAACTTGCGTTCCTCTGGGTTGATAAATAGAAAAGTCAACACAGAGCATGTTTTCCTAGAATGTAAAATTTATTTCCTTGAAAGTTCATGCGCTTCTACATACGCCGCAATCGCGTGCGTACATATTCATAGTCAAGCTCTATCCACATAGAGTAGCTTCAGCTGGCGAAAAAGCTGATATTTTCACGTTCTCGGTCCATGGAAATTTTTTCTAGTCGACATACAGCTCATTTCCTGCCTTTGTAGCACTCGCAGTCACATGCTTGCGCATGCATAAAGGCGGGACGCTGCTGTTTTTAATGCGCATAATTACTTTCATCTAATGTCAACGTTAATTATAACAGCGGGACATCACTTGTTGCACTTCAGAAGCCAACAAATTTCAACGTGCACAGCTCAGTCGCACACGAAAGCATTCTGCGCCAGAATTTCCTATAAATACATTAGAGGGAACTCGCACTGGAGTCTATGGGAGCTGCAATGCACGGCGCTGCAGCGAGCATGGGATTGATGGGTAGTACACCGATTTGTATCTTCGTACTTCTAGCTCTGTTTCTGTTCATGTGGCTTGAAGCTGTTTTGTCATGAAACAAAAATCATCGAATGTTCAGTGATTGTGCTTCACCACCTTAATCACTTAGGCGTACCATTTCAAATCTGGTCACGAAGTTCAAAATGGTTCATTGTTTCCTTCGAAACGAAACCGAAACGCAGAAATAAACGAAGCCACAAGTGGGATTTGAGGCCCGCAAGTACGAAGACAAGGCAAATATATCTATACTACCCATCATTCTTATGAACAATCCCAGCTTCAGAGTCCCCTCTAGTTAACTTTAGAAAAGTATGTTCTACCCAAACTCATGGTCCGTTGCCATTATGTGATAGTGATCACACTGTGTCGGACTCTTCTGACGAAAGGCTGTTGGCAGTGTGGTTTTGGTTTTGTTTTCACGCATAGGCAATTTTCGGACTCTCATTTATCGGCACAAACATGCGCATTCGATTGGTTTTTTTTTTAATTGAGAACAAAAATTCACTCATACCTCCTCGAACTAAGTAGTGCTGCCATTAGCTGCCTTAGGTAAGGATAATTTAATCTACCTTCCTTGCATGCAGAGGCACAAGGTCGTGCTGTCAGGTGACCTATACCTGTTTGTTTTTTGTTTTTTTTTTTGCAAGGCTGAGTGTCACTGCTTATAATCTTAATTTTTCGATTATAAGACGTGCCAGAATAACACGGCAGTTTTGTGTGGTCCCCTGAAAGTCGAATAATCATTGTTCCACTGTACTTTCGACAAAGTTGAGTGCTTCTTCGGGGCTCAGTGGCTAATACCTCACACTAACAATACAAATCAATACCTGCAACAAAGTTTTAGCTAGGGCAGAGGTTAGGTGGATTTACCTTATTTTTTATGATGTAATATAATAAATTGATATTCAAATTTATGTTGATTTAAATCTTGTAGGACGTGCTTTCGTAGTGAATTAGACATTGGTTATGTTTTGTTCATTGCCATTGCTTGAACCCCTGTATTGCTTATGTGATGAACTGTACTGTCGTTTTGCTTCGCAGGCTATGAACCGGTCACTTCCCAACGTCATCCTTGGTGGCTACGGCACGTCAAGCACTGGTGGGGGCAAGCCGATGGCCATCACGGGCACTCACACTGAGTGCAACGTGGATGAGGCCGTATCCATGATCCGTGAGGCCAAAAACATCATCATCACTCCCGGCTATGGCCTCTGTGTTGCCAAGGCCCAGTACCCACTGGCTGAGATGGTCAAGACTCTGCAGGCAGCTGGCAAGAATGTGCGCTTCGGAATTCACCCTGTTGCTGGTGAGACAGAAGTTTGTGTGCATGTTCAGGTACCGTATTTTCTCGCTTATATGCCTCACAAAATATCGAGAAAATTCAGCGCTAAAATTGGGTGGTGACCGTTTCTGCCCAACATGGCTTCTGGCACTGCTTCTAGGCAGTGCAAAGAAGGTCGGCGACTTGGCAGAAAGGTCATCAGAAAAGTCCGAGAATTGTGCTGTGGTTAAGCTTCTCTTCTTTGTTAAGCCAGCTGTTATATAACATATAATCATATAACATATAATCATATACCGTATTTACTCGATTCTACCGCACCCTCGATTGTAACGCGCACCCGATTTCCACCGCGAAAAAAAAAAAACGTAAGACATCGATTGCAACGCGCACCCATTTTTTTTGCTGGCCCGCACGATCACACCACTCGAAAAAACGATTCCTTTCGGGATTGTCTTCCATTTAAATATGAGGTACGGGCGAAGCTTGTGCCCATCTGACGTGTAACAGAGCATTGCCGTCACTGTAGTTTTACCGTGGACCGATGTCAGCACGCGAACTTGCTTCACCCCCTTCTTCTCGACAGTTGTGGTGCCAGGCATGTCGAAGTAAAGAGGCGTCTGATCGGCATTCCAGATTTGCCCAAGCAGGTAGCCGTTGTTGCGCCGCAAGTTTAGGACGAACCTCTGAAAACTGTAAAGCTTTTCATCGTACTTCTCCGCAAAAGTTTTCGCATATGCATGTTCCCCTTCGGAGGGAAGAGCCTTTCCTCTTCATATAGTTAATTAGCCAGCACTTGCTCGCTTTAAACAGGCTCCGCATTAGACTTTTTTCTAAGACTAATTGCATAGCCCGCACTTGGAGCAGTTCTGTCGTCATGGGCCGCTGCGCCACTCGCTCCTCAAGCACATACTCGCGGAGCAGCTCTTCAATTTGCCGAAACCGACCCTGCTGTGGTTCACTGAAGCCTTTGCATGAGGCTTTGCTGTCGACAATCTTCTGCTTTTGTTTACGCCGGTCCCGCACGCACGTTTCGAGAAGGACCGCGATGCGGCCCGATTTCCGTCCGTTTCTGCACACGCGATGACTTTTCTTTTAAAAGCGGCATCGTGGTACACTCGAGTTTTTGGAGTCGGCCCTTCCACGTCGTCAATGCTAATGCACTACTAGATGACGAACTCCTCAGCACACGTACGAAGTGCCGCACATGGTAAACACATAGGCAGAAATAGCCGACGCACCATGCCGACGCACGTAGGGGGCGGCCATTTTGGATTTGTGATGGCAATAGATTGACCGTAATTTTTTTGTTCGTACTCGATTCTGACGCGCATGCGATTTATGAACTCGCTTAACCGGAAAAAAGGTGCGCGTTAGATTCGAGTAATTACGGTAATCATGTGTAGTTTCTGTTAGCTGCACTGAAATATAGAATAAGCTTTTAAATTCTTGACAAGTTCAGTGTGCACCCTAGAAGGATGGCCTCCCACTACAGGTGGGCATGGGTCATGACCATATCTTGTGCCCTTTCTCTCAGGCTGTGTTGATTCTTTCGCTCTAGGTCTGACAGGTTGTCTTGAGTATTTTTCTTTTTTACAGCGAAAGTTGTTATGAGATCACAACTCGGGGGACACGCTGCGCCATAGTTGTCCGCCGCCGCCGCTCCCGGTCTTCGTAACTACATTGCACAAAATTAGAAAAAAACTTTTACTATAACACAGTGGGTCTCGAACCTGGGTTTGCTGGGTGCCAGCCCAGTATTCTACCACTGAGCCATGCCGGTGCTTAGGACTTGTTGGGAGACTTGCCTTAGGCAAGCTGGATGTTGGAAAAGCAATCGCGTTAATAAGACTTTACAACCAAATGTGACAAAACTTGGCATGCTTACTTAGTTTGTTCTCCCGATTCTAAAAATGTAGTGATTTTTTCTGTAGCTTCATTAGTTAATTAAATAATCAAGATAACAATTTCTATTGTTCTTACTACAATGGAACAATAACTACCCGTCAAAAATTTATAAATGACATAGGGATTGACAGTAGAAAGCATAACACATACAACATAGGAAGCACTTTTTTGATTGGGGCATTATTTCTTACTTTAGAGTACACTAAACTTCACAGCTCTGAATGTGGCCATTGTGTGGTCACACAAAAGACTAGTTTAAAAAACTTGCATCAAGATAAATCAAAATCTGCTTCCTATGTTGTGTGCTCCAAACATATAGCTTTATGCTTCAAAAAAAATATTCTGCTATCTGTAATAGTTTCCGATAAATTGCCGTAATTTTCATGCAGGGCGTGCGAAATTGCCATTTTGAGAAAATGAAGAAAACAGAATTCCAACATCTTTAACTGTAAAAATGTATGTACTTATAATTACATGGCCATTGACATATAAATGAATGCTAGAAACCCTAAGGAGTGCAAGCTGATCGAAAATTGAACCAGTATTTCTCGAATTACAGCACATTTCATTGCATGTAACCAAATGCAAAAATTTTTATATTAAAATAAAAAAAATGAAGCCGCCCAATAAAAATAGGCTTCCAGCATTGTTTTTTGTGCACATTTAGCTACATTGTGCAACAATTACAGCTCCAGCTGTCCTAGGTCCACTTTTACCGAACAAGCAAAAGAAAGTGGTCAAAATCTGTGCTTCAAGAATAATGCTATTACGGTAAAACTTTATTTCGCCGTTCCGAGGGAAAAAATATCATGGCGCACATACTTTTAGTCAGTTAATATGCACCGGGAATGTAATAGGACTGATTGTTTGTACGAGCGTGTCGTTTCTTCTAGTCCTGTAGCAAGTTGTCGCTGTGTGCTCGTCTGCCGCGAGGCCGCTTATCAGTTCGGTAACTGTAGTGACGGCGACGTGCGACAAATGTGCGTGCGTCATACGCGATACGTCGAATAACACGGCGATGTTTTCCGGCTTGTCCAGAATGAGTTACCCGTAAATGCCGCGAACCAAAGTTGCTCCCTCGCTCATCAATTTGGAGGCTACGCGAGTGCCGAGGTGCTAGTTCCTTTTTCACGTAAGACTGCCGCATTTTCGAGCAAAGATCGCGACAACGTTGCGAACGCGTCGTGAAAAGCAGTCTACCAGTTTCCAGTAGCGTCTATTGCGGGGGTGGCGAGCATTTTCACCGCGAACGGATTGACTTCCTGTTGTTCGTCGACGCACGGCGTACTCCACTCTGACGACCCGTCGCGCATTTCAAGGTCCTTTTGTCAGGCAGGGGGAACCGCGGCATCGGCGCGTTTAGCAATAAGACTGCGCTTCTGTTATGTCACTACAAAGATTGATATCTCTTCTAGCTTTACTTCTGCTTTTTACTTGCCGTTTTCTAACTGATGAGGCTGCAAAACACAGCCGTTCTCAGTAACGTTGTCGGCAACCAACGGGCTCATACGTGAGTTAGGCCTACTTCGGTGACTCGGCGACTACCGTTGACCGCGTCGAGTTCGTTATCCTCGTTGTCCTGAGCCATAGCGGGGCTCCTTCTGAAGTTCACAGCGAACGAACGAACGCCACACCTGCTTCAGAAATTACTATAGCGCAGAACTTCTTTACTGCCGCAGTCAGCCAGTAGCACCATGACAAAATGGCGCATGTCCGTGCGCGTCACGATGGTGAAGCAGACGCCGAAAGTGCCCCTTGGCCAATCAGATGCCTAGGTTTTGTCACGTGCCCCAAGCAGCCTATTGAATCGGGCGCTAGTGCTTCTCGATGACGCGTTTTCGCTAAAAAACCAATGAGCAAGGCGAGCCAGCGGTGGCGGGAAATTGAAGATGAAGAACGATCCTTCCAAACGAGGCCAAGATGAACACGATAGCTCGTGTGTAACGGCAACAGTTCGCTTGTTGCGGAGATACTGCCGAAAAAAAACTTTTAGGGCAACCTGGATTCGTATTAAAGGCTGGGTTGGCTTTTAACTTACAGAACTTGTTGGATAAAGCGCTTTGCTTTTTAAACAGTGAAAGAACAACCAGTCGTCGCACAATGCGAATAGCGTAATGAGTGGGTGGTCCAATGCTCCAACCTATCACAAAAGCTTGTTCTTGTTCGCCTATTAACTGTGGCAAATACCCACTTCAGGTATAATTCCTCATCATCATCAGCCACTGCATGAACAATTGGCACAAAATTCCTTGCAAGTGTTTAGCGGATACCACGCTTTTCAGAAGAATGATGAAAAATAGCATAGGGAATGGCGGCCTACTACCCAAAAAATTTTATTATTAATGTTGTAGTGAGTATCAAGCAAGTGTGCTTGCAGTAGTTACTCAACAAGTGTTTAGAAGAGGCTCTGAAAGGCTGCTCTTCGAGCTTTCGCTGTCACTGCGTTGCGCCTTCCGTGCAGGCCTGGCATTTTTAAATTTTTTAATTAACAGAAAACATGAGACGGGCATTGTGAAGAACTATTACAGAGGCTATTCACTTCGATGAGAATCGCCTAGCATGCTTTTCACGCTTTTCACTCGTGCTTTTCATTACTTGCAGAATAGTTTCATCTTCATGTCGCACACTGAATGTGCATTTCTGTGAACCAAGTCACAAACAAGTTTGAACAAAGTGTGAATCCATGAACACGGATTAACACAATACATTTATGTTGCGACTGGGTTGTATGTGGTTTTCCACACTGAGTGGGATGTGGCAATGCAGTACTGAACTAGGATATGAATGACTTGATCTGCAGCATGTTTATACAGTGCGTACCCTGTTACACCATGCAACATGTTGGTTTTGCAATCGTGTGTGGCCACTTTACCATTGCTAACAGTGGGCCAACCCGATACATATGTTTGTTTCTTTTTGCCATGCAGGCCGCATGCCAGGCCAGTTGAATGTCCTCCTAGCTGAGGCTGGTGTGCCCTACGATATTGTCTTGGAAATGGACGAGATCAACGAGGACTTTCCGAAGACAGACCTTGTCCTTGTCATTGGTGCCAATGACACCGTAAATTCTGCAGCTGAGGAGGATCCAAACTCTATAATCGCTGGAATGCCAGTTCTGAGGGTCTGGAATTCAAAGAAGGTAAAGTTATTGAAAATAGTTTGTGATGTCAGGTAGTGCTTTCATAGTGCCACGTGTTTACTCGATCTAGTGAACAGTGTACTTGATGTTTGTAAGGGTTTGGAGAAATGTTTTGCCAGCTTAGATGGCATTGTGATCAATATATGTATGCTTTTACTTCCTTCACGTAGGTGATTGTTATGAAGAGGAGTCTAGGTGTTGGCTACGCAGCCGTCGACAACCCAATCTTCTACAAAGAGAACACAAACATGCTTCTTGGAGATGCAAAGAAGACATGTGATGCTCTGCTTCAGAAAGTTCAAACAACTTACCAATCTTGATGTGAACCTCGGGATGTGCCTGTGAATGGCAACTTTTCGTAAATGCATCATTTCCGTACATTGATTTCGTAAAAACCCAGCAATACGCAGTTCGTATTAATATTGTGCCATTGCAACATCAGTGAGGGGATTTTCGAAGGCGAGGAACGAAAATGGACTTAAGGTAGACGTACCTGATTGCTGCATTTTTTTTTGAGCCACGTATGACATTGTCTTTTTTTACAAATATTTTTGTACATTATAGGAATAGGAATTTTTCACAAAGAACTTTGGTTTGCTTTTAAATGTACGAAAGTCAAGAAAATGAGCTTGAAGTTATTGTCATGCCGGCAGTGCTTCACATGCCTTGTCAGCAAATCGTCGAAGTCTATTTTTCAATTGATACTTGAACTGCTCGCTTTTTGAGCTGTGAGCATTGATGTATTTACAGTACACAAAACAAATAAATAAAAAATGAAGTGTCTGTGCACTTTGTTGTCTGTGTCGAAGGCTTGTGGCTAGAAGCATGTACAGAACAGCCAAATTATTTTGATAATGAATATCCTTGAACCTGGCTAATTAAGGTTTTGCATTGTTAAGCTAAAGAGTGTAAATTGAATTCCTCATCTCGTGGACATTATTTTGATAAAGGCTAAATCTATAGCAATCCATGTATACTTAGATATGGGTGTGCGTTATCAAAGGCCTCCGCTGCGGCATGCCTCACATTCCTACCCTGGTTTTGCCACGAAAAACCCAGAAAGTTTCATTGTCCTTAAAGTTGTGGGTAAACTGCTTGTCTCACGGTGTGTAGATCCTACTGCATAAATCAAACATTTTGCACTCTTTGATCCATGAATTGCATTAAGAGTCAATGGTTCAAGCAAATTAAGGAGACAGCATGAAGGTATTGATGACTGAGTATTTTGCTGGTCTGGTTGGCTGCATGGTCTAAAGTGAAAAAACTTTCGCGTGTAATATTAGATGGTGCCAGAGTGTTGGAACGTGCTTGGTAATTTGGATTATCTTGCAGCAGTTCCACGTCACCCATAAAGCAGTTGTAATCTTGTAATACTATTAAAATTTGGGTTGCTGAGACTATTCTTGATGTCGCTTAAATTTTTTTTCATCTGGTTGCTGCTATATATATGAAACTGCATTAGCTGAAGCAGTCACGAAAGCCTTTTTTTTTTTGATGATTTTGCTGCATCAAACCTGCCTTTTGACAAGCGATTTCATTAGTCATTGCTAGCTCATTTGTTTTCTCATGCAGTTTTTACTGTTTAGTGAAGCAGTTTTCATTGAAAAGATCTGGCTATATATCTATAGTCTTAATAAAACTCGTGAATAAAATAGAAGTGCCACTCCGAGAATTGCGGAGCGCCTCTCATCTGAGAAAGGAGCCCGATAGTTTCCTTTTTGTCAATTAGTACTTTTTTGCTATTAATGTAAATACTACACATATGAACTAAAAGTTTGTTGCCCCATGTTGAAACACATTTTCTGAGCATTCTAATCTGAATCTTTGCGTAAACTGGCCAGGACTTGACATTTCCAATCATGGTTGTATGGGAAAGCCACCTACCTAAAATACGCAATAGGGTATTGGTGTTGCCTAAATAAGCAATTGCAATTAAATGGGCCCCAACTAACTCGTTTGGGAAGAACTTGCTGCCCTACCACGAATACACCTTGTCGAGACGTCTAAAAAAATTGACCATTGCGTCACCGGGACAAGCACAAGCAAGTTCTCATCCTCATGCCTGCAGCATACAGCACAGGACATGTTACCGTATACTTGGACATGGGACATGGCTATCGCAGCTCTGTTGATGACTAGGGAATGAATGGATTTTAGCCAGATACCTAATTTGTTCTTTGCCCGCCCATGGCCCCGCTTTGATATATGAGCATGACTTAGAGGTTCAGAAGGGGTTTCGTTGTGTTCTTATGCCCATAAATGCATAGCCGATATTTTCGCTTTCGGGTGCAGTTTAAGACCGGTATTCATGTTACTAGGCAAAAGTAACTGCTTGGAACTCAAACTCTGAACACAACCCCTACCCTCAACTGCGGTACACTCCAAGCTCAATATAACAAACTTGCATCTTATATGAAAATAAGTTCGTTATATCAGAAAATTCGTCATAAAGTTTTTTCTGAACACTGAATTTATGGTGGGAAAATTTTTCATTTACTTTGTTATAACCGACATTTCTTTATATCCATATCCGTTATATCGAGGTTTGAGTGTATAATCTCGGCTGCGGCGGCCGCATTTTAGATGGAGGAGAAAATGCTTGAGGTACATGGACAGATTTAGATGCACGCTAAAAAAACCCAGGTAGGCGAAATTTCCGGAGCCCCCCCTATGGGCTCCCACGCAATCATGTGGATATGTGACGTTAAAACCGCAACAATCAAAGCAACCAGTAGCAAGAGTGAAACGGGATGCGCCGGTCAGCATACATATATACACACACACACACACACACACACACACACACACACACACACACACACACACACACACACACACACACACACACATATATATATATATATATATATATATATATATATATATATGAAGCATACAAAGACCGCTGACATCAGAAAGGTGAAGGGGAGAAAAGGGAGAGAGATGAAGGGGGAAGTGGAAGGAAGAGTGGAAGGGGGCGCCGGGGGGGGGGGGGATCCCACCTTATATTCTTTTTCTCTTTTTTTCTTTTTTCCTTTTTTCTTTTTTTTCTGTCTTTTTTCCTCTTTCCCTCTGATTTGAGATTGTATAAAGCTGAGCACCAACAAACTGTACTTTTGATCCTGATGAAGGCCATACTCTAGGCCGAAACGTCGAAATAAACCACGTTGTGACCGCTCACGGAGGATCTACTTGACTATATATAGTGTGGGCATTTGTTACTTACATCGTCCTCATGCCTGCATGATCACAATCACCATCATCCGCTTGTCTCTTTGTCCTCATTGCCACTCTGGGTCGTCATCATCGTTATCGGCTGTGTACTGGCTCTGCCCGTTCGTTTTGCGAGCTCTTTCCTCAATTAAACGCTGTCGCAACCAAGACTACCAAGACTTCATACCTGGTGGAGGTGGTGTGTACTGGCAGATCCCCATGCATGAACGGCGTTCGCAATCCCCGACGGGCTATATGAATTCAACGTGATGCCTTTCGGGCTCTGCAACGCATCCGCGACTTTTGAGCGCATGATAGATACCGTGCTGCGCGGCCTGAAATGGAAAAGTTGCCTTTGCTACCTGGACGACATTATTATCTTTTCGTCAACGTTTCCTGAGCACCTAGAACGATTGGATCAGGTTCTGACGTGCCTTGCCGGCGCCGGGCTTCAAATAAACACTAAGAAATGCTCTTTCGCTAGCAAATCTATCAAGGTCTTAGGACATGTTGTTAGCAAACATGGCATCCGGCCCGATCCTGACAAGATTTCTGCAGTCCTTCACTTTCCGCGTCCCGAAAAACCAAAGGAGCTTCGCAGTTTCCATGGCCTCGCCTCCTATTTTCGCCGGTTTATCCAGAACCTCGCTTCTATTGCTGCTCCATTACACCAACTACTCGCTTCCAACGTCCCCTTTGTGTGGTCTCAAGAATGTCAAACTGCATTCGACCTGTTGAAGCGGGCACTCACGTCTGAACCTCTGCTCTGCCTGCCACTTTGAAAAAGCCGCACCGGCTATCCTTCATACCGACGCTAGCGGCCTTGGTATAGGAGCCGTTCTTCTACAACGCGACAAGTCTTCCCTAGAGAAAGTTGTTGCATATATATATATATATATATCCGTGCGTGCCTCTGTTCGTGCGTCCGCACGTTCATCTGTGTCATCTGTGCGTCCGTCCTTGCTTTCGTCCATGCATCTGTCTGTGTCCGTTCGCCCACCTATTCAACACTCCAAGTACCACCATCTCGCATCTTTTCATCATATATTGGATGGATGGATGCTATGAGCGTCCCCTTTATAACGGGCTGGTGGCAAGTATGCCACCAGGCTCGACAAAAAAAAAAAAAAAAACCTTTTTTCTTTTTTTTTATGTTGGCCTAATGCCTCTACTTCGATAAATTCTATCTTAATGGAAAAAAAGTAAATTTTCAGCTTAAGTTCTCTGCCATTTACGGCACACTGTCCATATTTTATTTTTCCAATATTTATTTTTGTCCTTTCTCTCTAATTTTCTGCCACCAATACTCTAACCGTCTCTTACTTATTTCAATCGCGGGTGTGTTCAGCTTTCCATTGTTGTCCCTAAAACCCAAGGCTTCCTGTAGGCTCGTGCCCAAACGTACACCTGGGTGGATATCTCCACATTCAATCAGAACATGCTCCGCCGTTTCCTTATCTTTCCCGCAGCATGTGCATTGTTCTTCTTCTTTACTGAATCTTGCTTTATAACTACGCGTTCTAAGGCAACCCGATCTCGCTTCAAACAGTAAAGCGCTTCCCCTTGAATTATCGTAAAATGCCTCCCTCCTTATTTCATTTTTGCCCTTTCGGTAGTTACTCAAAGCCGGTTTTTTCTCCATAGCTGCCATCCAGTAAATCCTCTCCGCCTCCCTGACTTTTCCCTTAACGCTCTTTGTTGACATATGGCTCACAATACCAGCCGTATATTTACTAGTGAGTCTTCTAGTTCTTTTTCTCCACTGTGTGTCCACGCTCTTCCTATACAAATAACGGAACACCTTCTCTGCCCATCTACTCTCCTTCATATTTCTTAGCCTTTCCTCGAACCTTATTTTGCTCTGCGCTTCCCTCGCCTCAAAACCTGCCCACCCCATATCGCCCTTTACAGCCTCGTTTGTCGTCTTCCCGTGAGCACCCAACGCGAGGCGTCCCACAGTCCTTTGATTTACATCCATTCCCGATTGCACCTCTGCTCTCATGCACACCACTGAGTTCCCAAAAGTAAGCCCTGGAACCATTACACCCTTCCACAGACCTCGAAGCACCTCATACCTATTGTATCCCCACAACGCTCTGTGCTTCATTATTGCCGCATTCCTCTTTCCTTTTGCTGCCGAGGCTTTTTCCTGTACCTCCATGTATCTATCACTCTCATTTACCCATACTCCAAGGTACTTGTATTCACTTACCCTCGGTATTTCTTGGCCTTGTATGGACACCGTCTGATCACAGGGATCATTGAATACCATCAAACCACAATTCGTTACACTGAATCCTAGTCCAAGAGCTTCACCTTCCCTTCCGCATATATTCGCCAGCTGCTGTATATCATCTCGACTGTCCGCAAATAAGACGATATCGTCCGCATAAAATAAACCTGGAAGCTTCTGCTCAATCATCATGCCGCCCTGTTTGTGTGACAGATTAAAACCAATGTTGCTACCTTCTAGCGCTTTTTCCATACTCACCATGTACAGCATGAATAACAATGGGGACAAAGGACATCCCTGTCTCAGACCCCTGCTAACCTCAACGTTCTCTTTGCTACGCATTCCTTCCCACTCTATGCAAACTGTATTTTCTCGGTATATCTCCCTCAAAAGCTGTATACCGTCGTCGCCCATGCCCATTCCTTTCAATATATCCCACAAAATTTCCTGATTAACGTTGTCGTATGCCCCAGTGATGTCTAGAAAAGCCACGTACAAGGGCCTATATTACTCATATAGAAGCACCGCCATCTAGCGGACATTCCAAGGACTGAACGAGAGGAGGCACACGCACACTTTCTTACGGCTTGCGCTTCGTGTCTACTTCCCACCTTTAACCACCTCGAGTTCATGGTATATACTAGTTCACTGTATTCATGGCACTGCGGCCCAACGCTCGCTAAACCTTTCTATAAGCTAGGAGGCTACGCCCAGCGAGTATAACGTAGCAACGAGAGTGGCGATGTGGGCTTGTTGGTGAAACATTTGAAAGAAATTTATGTAGCGCGAGGCGAAAAATTTCTTTCAAATAACGCAGCAACCCTTTCTTGTCTTCTGTGCGTTGTTGAACAATAAAAAATTCGCAGCGTGCGCGTTAACTAAAAGCCGAATTCTCCTGTCTCTCATTCCCCCTTAGCTGCCATTGGCATGTACATTGAGCACTATCTTTTATTGTTCAACAACGCACAGAAGAAATCTCTCATCGGCACCACCTTGGAGGTCAAAATGTTATACTTGTTACACACCACTACAACGGCTACGGGGGACAAACGGGTGCCGCTATAAGGAGCTTCGCCCTTAACTGTACTTGCGGTTGGCTTTCCAGGATACCTTGAATCGCACAATGTTCCGTGCATAATCGTTCGTTTCCTTGCGGCGTGGTTGAGGACTGCACTGAGAGCCGAGTACGCTATCATTGAAAACACACACACACACACACACACACACACACTATATATATATATATATATATATATATATATATATATATATATATATATATATATATATATATATATATATATATATATATATATATATATAACGCGTTCGATGCTCTAACCACTGACCTACCACAGCGGCCTTCCCTCCATCCACTTTTTTGGGTTTATATGTGAATTTAGATTTAGGAGTGACAGTCAGTGCCATCTATAAGCCAAGCGACGAGTGTGAAAACACTCTTTTATGCGCATGTTTGGCGTCACGTAGCACGTAAACTTATTATGAGCGGGCAGCTGATTAATAGTCCCTCGTATACAACCTAATGACACCAAGTCTGCCAGTACGAGACCCTCGTTTAATGAAATAAGGGAAAGAAGTGTATGCCTAAGGGCTCGTTTTACCGTGTTTTAACACAATATCAGTGAGATCTAACAGACAGTAATTCCAAGGAATGTACAGGGGAAGTTATTAGAACCAATGGAATGTAAATAAGAAGAAAGAAAAGTGGATGAAAAAATAACGAGCCGTGAGCAGGAACCACATGTCTGCACTAATACAAAAGTTGATTTAATTTATTGAATTAGCATATCTACTCGTCTTAAAACGCTTACCTGGCTTTCTATATTGTATGTTGTGTCCTATGCTCTTAAAAGCGAATATATTTGCTCCGCGCAATTCCTGCTCACGGCTGGTTATTTTTTCATCCACTTTTCTTTCTTCTTATTTACATTTCATTGGTTCTAATAACCTCCCCTGTACATTCCTTGGCATTACTGTCTGTTAGATCTCATCAATATTGTGTTAAAACACGGAAAAACGAGCCCTTAGGTATACACTTCTTTTCCTTATATATATATATATATATATATATATATATATATATATATATATATATATATATATATATATATATATATATATATATATATATATATATATATATATATATATATTTGAGATGAGACACAACTTAGCGGTAGTCTTAGTTTTTTTTCCAACGGGGCTGACCGGTCTTTGCGAACAAGTGACTCAAACCCTGACGAAGATCGGTTCAGGTGAAGACATTCAGCCGCCTCGCTAGCCCGACCACGCATCCTTGTTGCTAGTTCATAAACACCTTCCAGGAATGGGTGGGGCTCAGCGCCGCCATCCAGCGCCGATCCCTGTGCTTGGGAAAAGTGGTTACTCTACAACGGCGGGGCAAGAAGCCGTCCCAAACATTGCCTGAGCAGTGTGTGTAGAAAAAGTGTTTCGCTGTTTTGAGTACTTCGTAGTCTACTATGGGAGAGCATAGAGCCGCCCCAGTTGAATCATTCTGGATAAACATTGCCATGCGTGTTTAGAGAAAGTGGTTAACAATTTTGAGTACTCGGTACTCTACTACATGGGGGAGCGTAAAGCCTTCCCGTGCGCCTCACACTTGATGAAGCCGCATTGATGAAAAAAAAAAAAAAAGTCTCAGCATATTCACGGAGTGAATGATGATGAGTGGGGCGAAGCGTCCGTCGGTTCGTTGTCCATGCGTCTGTCCTTCCGTGCATAGGTCTGTTCTTCCTTCCGTGCGTGCTTCCGTCCGTCCGTCCGTCCGTCCGTGCATGCGTCCGTCTGTCTGTCTCTCTGTGTGTCTGTATGTTTATCTGTCTGACGACGAACACAAGCCGCCGCGGCCCTCCGCTACACTTCGTCCATGCCCCACCAACGATAGAAGGATTTAACGGTAAAAAAATGCGAACCTTGTACCAACTGGCGGAACGCTTGAAACAGCGAAGCTGGATGACTCTGAAGACTATGCTGGTCGCTTGCAGGTTGTGGCTAGGCTTTACCTAGGTGACGCTAGGTACGCTGCTCCGCGCGGAGAGGCGGTCACATACACGAGACAGATGCTCTAACTCCACGGACAGAAACTCGAGCTGAAACCGAGCGTTCGCACCATTCGTGTAGATCTACGCGAACGCCGTCGTTCAGCGTCGGGCTTCCGTCGCCTCGGGGGTCTCCTCGCTGCTGCCGTTGCCTTTCGCGTTGCTTGTGGTATTTTCTCGTTGTATGTACTCGGGGTCTTCGACTCGCCGCTGACGCTTCGCAGTGGACTGGCAGTGACTCAGTATAGTGGGATTGTCCAAAATTTCTTGTTCATCCCCGTTAACGATGGTGTTGTACACACCAATGTTTGCACGGCCGGCGTAAACAGCTTCTCCGCTGAAAGAAAGAATAAGAGAGATAGTGGTAGGTCCGGCACGCACATGCCATGCTTCCGCTTGCCACCATTTTCCCGATATCGGAAGGGCTCCATGGGTGAATCGTGGTCGTACCAGAGATACAGTAAATTGTACCAGAGGGGAAACGTGTGTGGATGCACGTATTATTTTCTTTGCGCACCCCTCTGGACGTCCACAGACGGCTACGGCCTCTAATCGGTGAACGGGCGACCAGAGGCCGTACACGCCAGGAAGTCTTCTCTTGACGATAATTTACATGACGCGATATCACGGCCTTCAATGAATAAGTACTGAATCAAATCGAAATAACTTGCAAGTGCTTTCGAACCGAAGTGTTGTCAAGTCTTCTGTGTCCTTCGATCTCTCGTGCTGTTTTAAAACGATTCCTTTTGCTGCTTCCGAACATTCACGAAGTGGCGCTTTCTTGCTTATGATTTATTAAGGTAGTCTCTGCCAAAAGAGTGTTATTGCATGCACGGTCGTTATACATAGGATGCGTACTATTGGCGCCGAATGAAACCCGAACAGCGACGTGCATTCGCATTGGCATATAGTGCGCGCCGTCCACTTATCCGCATTGGCAGGCGCGTATATGGCGCCAATAGCACCCCCCCCCTCTCTCTCTCTAACTCTCTCTCTTATCTATCTATCTATCTATCTATCTATCTATCTATCTATCTATCTATCTATCTATCTATCTATCTATCTATCTGTCTGTCTGTCTGTCTGTCTGTCTGTCTGTCTATCTATCTATCTATCTATCTATCTATCTATCTATCTATCTATCTATCTATCTATCTATCTATCTATCTATCTATCTATCTATCTATCTATCTATCTGTCTGTCTGTCTGTCTGTCTATCTATCTATCTATCTATCTATCTATCTATCTATCTATCTATCTATCTATCTATCTATCTATCTATCTATCTATCTATCTATCTATCTGTCTGTCTGTCTATCTATCTATCTATCTATCTATCTGTCTGTCTGTCTGTCTGTCTGTCTGTCGTCTGTCTGTCTGTCTGTCTGTCTGTCTGTCTGTCTATCTATCTATCTATCTATCTATCTATCTATCTATCTATCTATCTATCTATCTATCTATCTATCTGTCTGTCTGTCTGTCTGTCTATCTATCTATCTATCTATCTATCTATCTATCTATCTATCTATCTATCTATCTATCTATCTATCTATCTATCTATCTACCTATCTGTCTGTCTGTCTGTCTGTCTGTCTGTCTGTCTGTCTATCTATCTATCTATCTATCTATCTATCTATCTATCTATCTATCTATCTATCTATCTATCTATCTGTCTGTCTGTCTGTCTGTCTGTCTGTCTGTCTGTCTGTCTGTCTGTCTGTCTGTCTGTCTGCCTGTCTTGCTGTCTATCTATCTATCTATCTTTCTATCTATCTATCTATCTATCTATCTATCTATCTATCTATCTATCTATCTATCTATCTATTTGTCTGCCTGTCTGTCTGTCTATCTATCTATCTATCTATCTATCTATCTATCTATCTATCTATCTATCTATCTATCTATCTATCTATCTATCTATCTATCTATCTATCTATCTATCTATCTATCTATCTATCTATCTATATCTATCTATCTATCTATCTATCTGTCTGTCTGTCTGTCTGTCTGTCTGTCTGTCTGTCTGTCTGTCTGTCTGTCTGTCTGTCTGTCTATATGTAGCGGCCGTGGTTCGTACTTGATAAAGTCGTCCCACGTCCATTCCGCATCGCGTGATTGCTGGGGCCGTACCATCTTTGATGAGTTCAGTGCCCCGAAAAAACCATCGCAAAGGACGCCCGTAAGAATTCCCCGCGCGCTCTTGTACCACAAGGCGGGTGCTTGCCGAGACGTCGTGCTGCCAGCGACGGCTGTTGCGGCGGCGCATGGGTATCGCTCCGCCGTGAGGGGCCGTTAAACCGCTCGTGCCCGCGCCCGTTGATCGTTAAGCGGCTTATGGACGGCTGCACGCCAATGACATCCGTCCCCTCACGTTTCCGAGGCAGCGTTTCGGGGAAAACACACGCGGAGGCTCCAGGCCAAAGGTTTCCCACTCGAAAAGATTGCGCACGCCGAAGTAATAGCACTCGGAGGAAAAGCGGTAATTGCGGTGAACCATGTATCTGCGGGGTTTTGTAGCCGTTGCATACGACAGGGCGTCTGTTTCGTGTTTCGTATTGAAGTCGAGCATGCCTTGATTCTTCTCCGGGCTTTGTAATTCGACTTTGGAATTCATCTCCTCGCCGGATATATTTGCAGAAATAAGCCTACACGACTGGGCACACTGGGCATGAACAAGCTGAATTCGTGGCGTATAATAGGCAACACTGCTCTCTGTCAATCTCGTGGTACGATGCCACATGTGGTGGTATTGCACGATGACGAAGACAAGTCATCCGAGTCGGTTTACGCCATTCATGTTTTTTTTTTTCACGATGTCGCAGCGCACGACAGTTTTCCCGACCACCATCGAAACGGTTGAGGGCAGCACAGGGAAATGTAAAAGGCGGATTTCCGACCCCAGCCAGTCCGTCAGTATGAATAGGCTGCCGTAACCATATACATGAGGACGGGGCAGTGACCACCCCCTCGTAATCACCTAAGAAAAGGAGGGGAGGGGGCGAAAAGCTTACTCTGCATACTTCGTTTAAAGAGCAGGGTAATGGTCATGCATGTTTTTAGATGCGGAGCTTCTCTTTGACTAACCTGTGTAACGCTGCCCCGCCGCGGTGGTCGAGCGGCTAAGGTACTCGGCTGCTGACCCGCAGGTCACGGGATCGAATCCCGGATGCGGCGGCTGCATTTCCGATGGAGGTGGAAATGTTGTAGGCCCGTGCGCTCAGATTTGCGTGCACGTTAAAGAACCCCAGGTGGTCGAAATTTCCGGAGCCCTCCACTACGGCGTCTCTCATAATCATATGGTGGCTTTGGGACGTTAAACCTCGCATATCAATCAGACTATGTAACGCTGTCCTTCCGTACACCCCTACTGCGCATGCCCGCATCTCGTGCCGCATGCTGGCATCCCGCGCCGAGACACGCATGCGCGCGCGTTCTCGTGCGGACGGCCCGGGAAGACACCCGCGAAACTGTCGCTTCCCTCCCCCTCTCCGTGTCCAATCGAAGTCATCTATCTATCATTGCCCATCAGCAGCGATTGACATGTTCCAACAGAAAACACCGGTCCATCACTGCGTTCTTTGCACCTCTCCAGGTTTTTCTCCTGCGCAACGCCGCGATGAGCAGCACCAACGTCGTCTCCAGTTTAAGCGGCGCCCGCTGCTTCGCATCTATACAGATAATACCCTCTAGCGGGAGATGGTGTAATTTTTTTTTTCCTGGCCAATAATTTGAGCTCATTATTTCAAGCTGCACTGCGTTGCTCAGCGATCAAGTGTAGTTCGTCGATATTTGCCGTCGTGAGTAGGTTTCTTTTTATTTGATTATTTCATCATCTCATTTCTACACAGTCATTGATCAAGTACTTTAAAGAAGCGGGGCTACAAAAGCCGCCACCAATTCTAATATCAGTAAAATATTTGAATGACTAAATAAATGTTCACTCGTTGAAGTGAGAAAAGCAGGCTCTTCATAGGTTTACCTCGCGTGCCACGTACGATGTGCGCGTAATGAAAAATGAAATTATACGGACAGTGCACGCAGGAAAACACAACGCAACGCAACGCTAGAGAATCTAAAGCATCTTAATGAGACCAGCGTCGTGCGTAAGGGGCACAAAATGACATCTAGTTCTTAGCAGTAATTTGCCGCGTATACAATTACAAAAATATATACGTGCTACTAGCGAAAAAATAAGGCTTTTTTCTTGCTTATAGTTTCTTAAATATGTTATGCGCATACTTAATGTTCCTTCCGGTGCTCGAAATGTTTTTAATACAAGAGTTCCCAAGCTTGCAATCCAATTTAGTACCCAGAGGATACATACGTTCTCTGGCGTAGGCAATTTCAGTCTTTGGCGTTGCGGTAGTTTTTCTTTGCTAAGAGACATGAGCTATGCTCTTTACTACAAATTTCCGGTTATTTGACGCGACCTGATTGCACGAGTATATATGGGGCAACGCTCCGTAACTCTTATTACCTTAGTTAACCAAACTGACGTGCAGACGAGTGCGTAGAAACTATACAATTAATTGTTACATGCAACAAGCGCAAGCAGCAAGCGAGTGGCTGTGCTCGTAAGAGTTTGCGGCATGTCTCTTTCTTGGCATGTCTCTTTCTTGAGACTGCCGCGATGTCTCTTTCTTGAGCTCGTTACTATAGACGCAACGTAACTCCGTGCTCTAAATTTGGCAAGCATGGGCCGTGTATGCAGCGACCAGTGCCTCGCTGGCAGCGACGAACTGCAGTGAATCAGTGACAGTCGCCACGAAATTAGGCCGGCGACCGCAACTTGTGAGGCCGTGCGAGTTGTTGAGTCTTGATTAGCGGTCGCTCTGGTAATGAGTTTGTAGTAGGACGGCCTTTCGCGATGCGCTTGCAAGAACGTTTGCGGAATATTGCCCAAGCGGCGCACTCAATTAGGCTCCTTCGAAGTTGGCGAACTTTGCTCTCTCATTTGCCCATGGTGGCCAGCCAGAAGCTCTCACGGAAAAAAAAAAGGTATTTTCTAAAAGTGGCAACTCTGAGCACACGTGCAACACAGAAGCATCGTCGTCGTCGGAAGGCTCGCTTTCTGGATTTCGTGCCGACCGGTTGTGCCCCCGCGATTTCCGACGACAGCGCAGCTCTGGCCGACTGGCTCGCCCTACGCCATTTCCTGACACCGACAACAGTGCTCGCCAAGTGGTTCCCCGTCCTCGAACTCCTGCGACCGACCGTGTCCATCTTCCCATCTTCTCCTTATTTCTGTATGTGGGTCTATCTGTCCCTGCCCCCCTCTCTGTCCCTATTCCTTTTAATCATTCCTATCCTTTTAATCCCTCCTTACCCCCCAGCCCTCGTGAGCTACTGTTGAGGTGTCGCACTATGATGCAGACAGTTACGGGGCTCACTGTTTTCTTCTTTTCTCTCTTTTAAGAACCACTTATATATATCGTTGGAAAGTATCCTGCTGTTGCTGCGCTGTTTTCAAGATGAATCCGAACCAACTCACCTGAACGATTCTTATACTAAAAAAATAAAAGAAAAACGTGGGAAGGGGGATAGGTTGTTGCTCAGTTGTCAAAGCAGTACTTTTCACAGTGGAGTCGACCGGCGTAGGATTTCACCACCGCTGCGGTAGTGGTGAGAGGCCGTCTCCATTCGTGGATCTTGGTGCGCGCCCCTCCCGTACATTTTATTGGCAGAGAAAAAAAAAACAACTCGAGGGTTTACGTTAACCTTCGCTTTATTAGTGACACTCGTACGTCAGCGTCCATGGCTTCAACATGTTAAGAAAAAAGTAATGACAACATGAAATAGCTTTAACAACTCTCATGCGGCGGAAGTGTGATAGAATTATATATATATAATATATCTATATATTTGCACTCAACACGCATGGTCAAAGAACACACAAAAACAAGGAAATAATAAAAGAAAAGAAACATGCAGAACCGTCGCACCTGTATGCAGCGGCGAAGAAGCGAGCGCGCTTGGTGAAGAGGTGATGTCGCGTTTGCACGTGTGTGATATGCGTGTGTGTGTGTGTGTGATATATATATATATATATATATATATATATATATATGTGTGTGTGTGTGTGTGTGTGTGTGTGTGTGTGTGTGTGTGTGTGTGTGTGTGTGTGTGTGTGTGTGTGTGTTTGTCTGTGTTCACATTGAGTTGGCAGTCCATGCTTTCGGCGGCGTGGCTGACTGAGCTTGCAATACACGGGAGACCATCAGCACGTGTGCCTTCAAGAGGTCACGTGATCGGCCGAGCGTTGTAGCGGGTCTTCTTTGTGCCCAAGAGCAGCGCGGCAATATCAACAACAACAAAACAGATGAGTACGTCAGGAAGAGTTAGGGTACCCTCTTTCATTGCGCAGTCGCACGACCTTCCTTCCTTCTTCTTTTCCACAGCGAGGCTATTAACGTTACAGAGCAAGAACACGGATCAAGAGAAGCAGAGGCAAGAGTGTCCGCAGTCACGTGGTCCCAGGGTGTTCCGGACAAAGCTGATGAACTTCGCCGCAACATGAGTCAAATGTCGTTTGATCTTTTCTTTCTCTCTCTCTCTCTCTTTGCGTAGCTCAATTTCTTTAGCGTGTCGCACTCAAAGCTCAGCTCAACTGAAATATTCGACCGATCCTATATACAGGCTGTCCCACATAACTTGAGCCAAGAATTTGCAAACTGAAAGGCACTCAGGAGGTCGAATTGAACCAAACGCATACTACTCGCAGTAGCCTGTAGGGTACTCAGGGAATTTTTTCAATTCTCCCCACACTAATTAATTAATCATTCTTAATTACCTATTTCTTAAATTATGGGCTGGGAACCCAAGATATGAACACTGAAGTGTAGAGCACTTTCAGAAACCATCGACTAAGTTGTTTCCTGTACGATGCGTCCTGCGCTGTTATTTTTTTCCGCGTTGTAAAGAAAGCCCGCGAAATGTGTAAAGAAGCCGTGTGACAGACCGCGAGCGCACTGCTATAGTGCTGCTATAGGCTTTCTTTACCACGAAGAAAAAAATAACAGCGCGAGACGTACCGGGCAGAAAACAGTTTAATCGGTGGTTGCTGAAAGTGCTCTACATCTCGGTGTTCATATTGTGGGTTTACAGCCCATAATTAAAAATAGATTTTAAGAATTAATAATTAATTAGTAGGGGAAAAAATAAAAAAAAAAGCCTGAGTACCTACAGGCTTGCACAAGCAGTACGCGTTTAGTTCAATTTGCCACTTAAGTGTCTTTCATTTTCAAATTCTTGGCTCAAGTTATGTGGGACACCCTGTATACAGCGCTTAGCGTTTCATTTGCAGTGACCCACAGAGGCGCCAACTATGAACGGGTTGGGGTCACGACAAGATGGTTGCGTTTCTCCGGTGGAGAGCCTAAATATCCTCAATAAATGACAGAAATTATTATTATACGCTGAAATATAGTATATTCTTATAGTGTAAACCTTGCGCGAATAATCCTGAAATTTTGATCGTGCACGATTCGTTTCGTGTGTTTCCCTCAGTACTTAGGTGTTCACGAGCTTGGAAATTCTCGCAGCCTCCCTTTCCTCCCCCAGTCTACGTAAATATACGTGGGGAAGCTACACGCTCTGGTGGCACTAATGCGGCATTATCAGTGCGTTTTGATTTGGTATAAATTCTCATTTTTGAGGTAAAAACGACGCACATTTCGCCGCCATCGTGATTTCGTCTATCTTATTGAAGCTATGAAATCGAAACTTTGACACTAACGCTGAGGTTTGACAGATAGGCAAGAACCACGTGGCGAATAGTGGACGTGATAAGCGTTGCGACATTCAGTTACATGGATAGATCAGGGGGGTTAAGCTATGAAGCGCGATTATATAGGCGATATTCTATAACTGATAATGATCGAAGTAAAGCTATGTACACTATGCAAGGAATACGCTGAACGAAACATAATTGTAAGTCTGATAAAAAGAGACACAGCGTTAAGAGTGTTCAGAGCCGTAATAGAGGGAAGGTGGTGCTGACACAGGTGGGTCTATAAAGTTACAAAATTCGCGGTGGCTGAGTATTTTCGCCTTTGTTACGGCATGGGCAATTGGTGATTTCTAAGAAGTACAAGCGTATGTCCATTGATGGACTTTTATTTAAACAGCTGATAATGACGTTGATGAGCATGATGATGACTTCAGCGACTGTCTTTGCGGACTATCCTTCCTTGGGGACACTGTGATTGATCACAATAAATTTACATCGAGAGTTACGACGTGGGCGCCGTGCATCGTTCTTTAATGACGGTGCGACAACCAATAGGGGTGCACATCTAGTAGAAGCAAGCGATCTAAAATGAATTAACTGATAGTTTGTGCGAAAAAAAAAATGGAGTCGATGGCGTGTTTCCAGATCCCTAAACGGCTTCCGACATGAGCTTCGAGAGTGTGTGAGGTTTTTTTTTTTTTTTTTAGCCACAAAAAACGTCTCTGAGGCCGGAATTTGGAGGACACGTGGCATTTGCATTTTATACGACTTGTTGTTGTAATTTTCAGCCCATATAGTTCTACTAGAAAGAAAAATAGCGAAAAAAAAAGGTCGTTTACAACACGTGTTTACCTAACCTTGCTTGATGAAGGGTTTATTACCGCATTTTGATGATTCTAGCACGCCCTCGATTTTTACACGCGGGCAGTTTTACACAAAGAAAAAAAAAGTGATGCCGATTTCTCTCTTGAGCCCACTTATAACGCGCACACGAATTTCAGGGCCACGTTTAATGACGAAAATAAAAGAAAGCGCCTGTTAGAATCGTGCAAATACGGTAAATGTTGTTTCGTCTTTTTTTTTTATGCAGCGTGCTTTTTATAGCATTGTTCAAAAAGAGTATCGCAATGTAACACTTTCGGTCGCCGAAAGGAAGTTCGCTGCTCCAGATGATTTCTGTGAGTGAAAGTTTCTAAGTCACGTGACAGACAAAGAAACGTTTCGTCAGTGATGCAGGTACTGGGCGCTTCACACTTCTCCTCGGGGAACACTGTCTAAAATACGAAAAGAATAGGTGATTACACGATAACGAAGGGCATGCAAGATATACGCGGCGGGAAGTTGGACTATATACGATGCTCATCTCGGTGAAAAATGTTCGTGTGGACGTAGTCTGGGATTCAGTTGATACCAGCTTGTGTGAGCTAAGAATAATTGCTGGATTTTCACGATGCAAAACCACGATATGGTTACTAGAGACGCTGTAGCGGAGGGCTTGGACAATTTCGGCTGCGTGGGGTTATTCAACGCTCAACTAAGCACACTAGCCTTATAGTATTTCGCTTCCATCAAAATGCTGCCACGATGCACGGTCGGGATTCGCTTCCACGACCTTCGAAGCAGCACTCGAGTGCCCTAATCATAGACAATTGCGCCGGGTGATATGATCTCGTTTGAAAGAGGGAACGAAACTACACATACAGATATTTTTATAGCAACTCTGGATCTTTCAACAAAAACTCTCGTCTTTCCTGGGTAAACATATATGCATTCACACGTACCAATATCTGCTGATGTTTCTTTTATATTATTGTAATTAACACTGATTTCGACAATGACATTTGAAACTTGCTCAAGAAAGCTTATCGGTCCTCTAATCTAGTTTATAGAGCAAAGCCTGCTGACGCAATCACAACAACTGGGTACAAGATTCACGCCAATTTCTGTCACTATTTCAATCTATACTATATTTAACGTTATTTTTACGCTACTTATGAACTCAATTATTCTATTCAGAAGGTAACGAAAGCGATTTGGCTGAATGTTATTAATCCATTCTTTATGAACTGCCGTGGAATTTCACGCATATAGCTTACTTCAGTATAACTACATTTTAATTAGCGTGTAAACTAGCTCTCATACTTGAAGTGCCAAATGCTTCCCGGTCCTGAAGTGCCATTTCACTCAAGAAAGCCTGAAATCAATGTTGTTGTGGCAATAGTGTTACATTAAGTTGTCAATAAGTTGGAAAGAGTACCCGAATATTAATGGAGTTTTCACTTTTTCGTCAAGTGCGACACGCTTCTTGTAAATGACAAGTCAATTGTGCGCATTTAATTTTTACAAACGTCCTCGATTCATTTTTATAGATAATTCTAAGACCTATTTCAGCATGATGCGTGCTCTTAGCCACCTCCTCTTGCTCTGTATTGTTGCCCTGTGCATACTTGAACAATTTACGAAGTATATAATCGGATGCCTAAGTCGGTGATGCGCAAAGAAAGAAGTTTTAGCGGTGCACGAGAAAGGGTTCTTATCGTACCCCGAGAGCTGCCGGGCAGCTGCACATGCGCGCTTTGTATACGATATTGTGTACCAGTAACGCCTGTCTGACTTTGGTGTAGCCGTTCTCTGAAAATACTGAAGGTGTAGAAAAGTTGGAGTCGCACCTTGATACAGGAGACATTCTCAGATGGCGCCACAAGGTAGCGTGATGCTAAAGGTTGTGCGAGAATTGAAAAAAATAATAATATATATACAATATTATAAGAATTCAGTGAAACAGTGCAGTAATACGTTAATTCCTTAGGATCACGTCAGTTGAAGCTGCGTACATACATGATAAGGAATATATATTTATATTCTCTGCATCCCTGCATCTCGCAAACATTTGACGTCACCTGTAAAGGAACTCTGAGCCATCGCTCTTGCCCAGATTATGTGTTCATATGCATGCTGACTTGCTTGTGGACAGATGCTTACCAAGAATAAAAGGTTCTTATTAGCAACGTTTTGAGTTCTGTCACACTGAAAGATCAAGGAATATCTATAAATTTGAATATTCCTTACAGTTCGTGTGGAGATCAGTAATGCAGTTACCTCATAGGATAAGGTCTTATCACGAACCGAACACTCGTTACACGGCATTTTACGACACCGAAAGATCCCATTCTCGGATTAATCAGCGGGAAGCATTGTAAAGAGAGAAAGTTTCTCGCATCAGAACAGAACGTAATACATGTGACGATAAACCATAAAAAGGTCAGTAAGAAAAAATAAAGAAAGACGAAAAAACATCTAGAACCTATTGGTACAGACGGTAGGCCTGCAGGTAAACTCATTTTCTTACGTATGTCACAGGGAAACGCGAATTCATAAAATGCAACACAGATCCCCGCGACGACAACAACATTATATAATACAGAGCGTGAAAATAAGCACTCTTAAGACGCTGACCGTGATGTGCCCGACTTCTTTAGCACGTGCCATTTTGAGCGTGTACAAATCGACCATGTAAACAAATGTAACCTACATACACCTTGCTAGTTTTCAGGTGGTGTGTCTTTATCAATATTTTACAAGCACCTCCACTTTGCAAGCCCACTAGCAACTACGCTTTTGAGGCGCTGTGACATAGAGTTTAACATTTTTTGTAACAAGCTTCATTATGAACATCTCTCTACATAACGCAATACTCCACTTTTCACAACTTTGTGTTCGTAGAACAACATGTTTTTTGAACCTAAATATTAAGAAACATTCTCATTTCGACAACAGGGATCGACAGTGAATTACGCCATGGATTGTCGCGCCGGTTTCTGAGCGCGCTGCCGCAATTATGGCGCGGTTCTTAAGTGCAGCTTCCTTTTCTTTTTGGTTTTGACCGCATGCACGGTGCACTGAACTGTGAAATGTTCTCTAGTCTCGCGATTTGGCTTAGCGCAGGTATTTGAGTGTCAGTGTAAAATATTGACCTGGCTCAGTGCCGAAGAGCAGAACAACATTGACTGTCCTGAACACGAAAGATAGATCTCGGTAACGCACCCTTTTACACAACCAGACACAAAGAGCAGTTCGGGGTGAAGGACTTGTCTCAATCACTCGCTAAATGGCGCGAGCTGTGCTCAGTGGTCCACCGTTCAAGTACGTATTTTTCAGCCTTGAGTGAGCGAAATATTTCCACCCAGCCATGAGCAGTGCGTGCGTTCTGTTCAGTGTACAGGAACGATTCGTTGGCGTGTATGAAAGGACTTCGGTTTTTGCTATCGCTTGAAAAAGGGTTGACGTTTAGCTACAGATATCGCATATTCTCGGTCAAAGGAGGATCTTATCAATCAATTTTTCTACTCTGAAGCCTTCGGGGTATCGTCTGTATTCAAGAAAGCTTCTACATCAACAAGTGAAATGACTGCGTGGAGAGAATATATATCGATGACTTCTAGAGGTATAGAGAAGGGTAAAACTCTGGTAGTTAAATTTAGAAAGAAAGGCACCATAGTGACGCTTGGGACCCGCTGGGGTGTGTGTGTGTGTCTGTGCGTGTTTATAATGTGGTAAATATATAACGGTATGTGTGACTGTATAAGAACGAGTGTGTGACATTGTATACACAACGTTTCTGCGGAGAGTACACATTAAGCGAACACTCGCAACACTTTACACGCCTCATTTTTTTGCTCGTTACTTAAATGCAACGTTTTGCTTAATTACATGAGCGTTGATACATGAATTCTGCGTGCAATGCTTTTTCATCTTCTTTTCTTTTTGTCTTAAGTAAAAACTCCTTAAGGCAAGTGCAAGAAAAATGACGTTGTCGTGTGTGAGCTTGCTTCCTAAGCACTTTTTACGACATTAAGCGCATGACGTTCTCTACAAGAAGACATACAGAGAGTTTTGGTCCGTTGCGCAGTTCTCAGCGAAGCACATCGTGATCCTCTAAAAGACAAAACTTCAAAGTTCTCAATGTCGAATCGTGTGTATTCTTGTAACCTGCGAAGTCACCTGAAGAAAACCCACAGAAAGAAGTTGAGATTTACGTGAAAGTACTGATTTCATAAAGGCGTGAAACAGCAACAACTTTATGTATATCACTCATATAAGACTGATTTCAAATGTTCGATGAGCTTTGGCGTTGATATCGCGCCGTACGCAAATGAAAAGTAACTTCTCCATCGTATAGGACAGTGATGTTGCCTGAAAGCACATTAGCTCGAATACGAGCAGTGATCCATTCCAGTGCTAACCTTCGTCGCCATGAGTCAGAAAACGTCTGTTTCCTTCAACGTTTCGTTCTATACTGCGAGGTCAAAGTTTCTCCTCCATAAGCTGCTTAGCTACGCGCGTAAGAGCAGCGAGGTTCGTGAAAAACTTACTATAGGGAGGATTCTGGCGCTATCCATGGGAGCTGCAAACACGATCATGCAGCCAACAAAGGAACCACGGAGGCGAGAGCGTATTGCAGCATGGCTGAAGCCAAGAAAGTGTCGGGCCATCCCATTATCTCCACGCTGGAGCGCATGCGCAGTTCAGATAAAGCTGCGTTAGCGGAACCGCACAAACGGCTCAGACGTCTGCGGCTCAGACTTCGCATGTTGGGCAAATTCTGCAATGAAAAGGAACTTTTAAAAGAGTTATTTTTTTCGAGTCTGGCTGCAGGACATAATTCTTTATCTTCGACTTAATTTCTTACCGCATGACAGGAACGATGGAGAACGCATGCTTTTGCTAAATCATCCTTTCTTTAAAAGGCTTCTACAACAGGAAAGAAAGTGTAAGTGTAAAAAAATCAATTCCTTCGTTCGAATCGATTCAGTATACGCATACACACAGGAGATAATCATACTGCAGTGCTCAAAAACTAAGAGTGCTCGAAAACCTATACAAAAGAGTAAGTAGCCCGTCAGAAGGACGTCTGGAGTTGCATGCACGAATGTTCCACGTATCAAACGCGCCTCAACTATGGCAGTGCCAGAGTCATCTTTAGTAATTATTTACACGGAACTCAATACAAATGTAAAGCGAGGGAACGAATGCGATAGCTTTCGAAGTGCTGTCAAGTACGTAACGAATGTGTCCACATCAAAACGGTCAAACGGATTTATGATGCATCCCCATGCTTTCGCATGTGCTAATATCGAGAAAGCAATGATGATAGCAATGCACCAAGATAAGCTGCGCATGATGCTTAGCGATATGTAAACGTTTAAAACATTGCTAAACTGAGCAATATACATTTGGCGCTGCCTGGTTATGATTACCGAGTTTCTTTATCACGTGAAACAAAGAAATGTCGAGGAATAGTGGTATGATGAAGTTTTTATGTCAACAGGGCCTCTTGTACACTACGACATTGATTCTCACCTTTAGTTCGCCTCACCTTTCGCTGCTTAGCTTGCAACATTGAAAATAGAAGCGACTAACCATTGTTCGAGGAGGCACGTATTCTGCAGTTAAATTGAGCGCACGGCATAGCATTCGTCAAATTTGAAAGAGCTTCGCATGCAAGACCATCCTTGCGGTCAGGAATTTTGTGGTACATTGCTAATTAGGAACGTTATATTTGGTGCAGAAAAAAAAAAAGGGCACGCGCTTCTCTAGTGTCCCTTGTTTACGTGGCTCAGTTTCTTTTTGCGACGCCTGTCAATTAAAGTTCAATACAACGCACTTGTTTTACGTGGTCAAATGGGGTAGGTGATGTTAAAGACTTCGGGGAGTGAGAAAGAGAATGATTTCATATTATTTTGGAAAGGTGGGTGATTAACGAAAATAAGCGCTTTCGGTGGGGAGGAGGGCCACGACCTTCTCCCCAACCTGACACCACTCTAGGGGATGACAAAAAAAATTACCAGCACGAATGAACTGATTTACATGTGTCTGTCCATCTGTTGAGCAACAGTTAGGAAACTTTGTTTCTGATAGAAGCACAGGTGTTTTTAACTGGAAAAGGACTCTCAATCTAGTGGTGGCGTCAAGGACAGTAAACTTATTGAAATAAAAAAACAAGCTTGCATTTCTACAATTTCGTCACTAAAATATATATAAAAAACCATGTCTTTCTTCGTCTTTAATATTTTATTTTCTTCCTTGGAAAATACTTAGTGGTATGTTGGCTTGAAGCTACATAACGAGCGGAAGTAGGTATTTACACAAAATGACTATTTTTTTTGTTTCGTGTCAAAATAATTTGTGCTGTTTAAGAAGGGTGTCGAAAGGACAGACACCGTAAGAACCTGTCTTCTGTGCTCTATCACATTTCTCCCGTCGTTCTCACGGCACTGTCGCATCGTAATCGTCGACAAACTGAAGTACACATTGTCCGTAAACACTTCGGTACGTCTATTCTCGATCGCGGGCTTGGTTATTAATTAAAGAGCGCGTCGCCAAAACGGGACGTCTTCGTAGGTCCTCGATGAGCGTGACGTGGGGGACGGGTAACTACGAATAAACTATCGTGACCCTTTCAACGAATAAGTTAAGCAGTTCGTGCGAATCCCTTCAACGCATCCGCCGAAAATGTACTCGTTGCAGTGGCGTTATAAACGTCGGGAACAAGTCTGCATACGACACAAAACCGGAAACGAATCTACCACGTTCATAAACGCTCCCGCATTTTTCTCGTACGCGTAGGCACTGTTGAGTACGTGGAACACAATATTCAAACTGTCCCGCTCACTAAACCAAACCTACGTCGAAAGAATGCGGCTCATTTTTATTATTTTTGGTAAAGCTCGTCAGCACTGAAAAGTCATAACAACATCATCATCATCAGCCTGACTACGCTCACTGCAGGACAAAGGCCTATCCCATGTTCCTCCAGTCAACTCGGTCCTGTGCTTGCTGCTGCCACTTTATACCCGCAAACTTACTAATCTCATCGGCCCACCTACCTTCCTGTCTCCACCTCACCCGCTTGCGTTCCATGATAATCCAGTCAGTTACCCCTTATGAGCATCGGTTGTCCTGCCTACGCGCTACGTGCCCGGTCCATGTCCATTTCCTCCTTTTGATTTCAACTATGATATCCTCAACCCCAGTTTTGTTCCCTGACCCCCTATTCTAAGCTTCTTGTTTCTTGAGGTTACCTCTGTCATTTCTCACCTAAGGTCATATACATCACTCTGAATATTGTACCAAGTTCGTCTTACCAGTGGAACGTTTCTGAATTTCTTTCAATGCACCCCACCGAAAAGTTACGCATGCAATTCCAATGATTCTAAACGTATCCTCACGGAATCCATATGGAGTCTATGTTTGCCATATTGTCGCCATATGTTTCCACAATAATTTTACAAAAACGTATGTAATTATTGCACTAGTACACGGGGAGTTTCGGTAGTGTGGGTTCTATCAAACGAGAACGTGATATTTTTGAGACTGCCACGCTTTTTTATCGATGAAAAATTGTTGACAGAACGTCGGTGGAGCCAATGTTGGGGCACGACAACTTGTTTTGTTGTTGCCGCTTCAGCATGATTCATACGAATCATACCCAATGCAAATAAACGGCCGAGTCATTGGTGGGGTTGTTCAATAAGTTCTATAGGGTATTATACCTAGATGCAATAGGTATAATATTATACCTAGATGTATTATATTGAATAATAATATGAACCTCCACTTATCAGTAACGAGATTTCTGAAGCCGACAGAATTTAGTCAGACATTTTTTTAGTCTCAATATAGCCTCAATAATAAGTTCCTCAATGACGATGAAAACATTTCCGTGGCTGCTTCATAGAGTAGTGCTTCCAAAAGAAAGGATACTGGCTTCCGTTAATCGTAGGCCCAGCTTTCGAAGAGGTGGTACTAGTATTCTTTTTTCCTCGGTATCGTGAAAGGGCGTCAGTATACAAAGGGGCGATCAATAATTTCCTCCTGATTACAGAAAAAGCACAGAAAGGAAGCCGCTGAACCTGCTCACTACCAATTAAGATTAAGTGTAAAAACGAGGCAGTGCAATTTTGCTTGACAACTTACATTATACTTGAGTTTAGTCGTCATGAGGGCGGCAGCTGAGTTTCTTGTCGCGTCAAGGGAGGCGGCTGCTGACATGACGTAGGCTACTTTACTTGTCGATACATCGGTTTCAGCGACACGTTCTGTTCAGTGATTTATGATCACTCGAGGCAGCGCCTCCTCTATTTCAAGCCTTCACCATTCAGTGAACTTGTCATTCTTGCACGCTTACTTGGTGAAACGCATTTGGAACGACATAAAGAGCGCATGTACCGCATTTTCCTGCTTAAAGGCGGTACTTGTTTTACCACCTCACGTTTCCTTCATCAACCATTCGTGGTTTAGCAGCGACTATACCAGTTCAAGGAAAAAAAAAATGGTTTGCCTGTACTACACGCGGATAGCTACTGACGGAAGGTTTTCGACAGAGTTTGTCGAAACTTCAGACAAACCTGATGGGTTTTCTTTTCCTTAACTCTACGTAGGAGATGAGCAATGAGTGGCTATCGGCTTTCGAAAGTTCCTCTACTGTCGAATAAGTTTACGGCGACGGTATAGTAGTCCTATGAAGAAAGTCAGCGAAGTTCTTGAGCCGTTTGATGATCAATTAATGGGACACTTGATTGGTGGGTCAAAAAACGCGCGATGACTCAATGTCATGCACGCCGGAGCTTAAAGTAGAGTGGGTGCAAGCTCATTCTGCCTGTAAGACAGTTAAGTAACGTCCTCGCTTCAAAAGTCTGCCGTAGGGTCTCTGTAAAAAGGTGCGCGCGGTTAAAAGAACGAGTAATTAGCAAGTGGACCGTGGCACGACACGCCGAAGAAATGGGATGAGGTGTAGAAAAAAAAAGATGAACACTAGCGACCAAAAAAGAAAGAAAGACGAAACAACGATGTGGTGGTCCTCCGGTTCTCTAGATGAGACGCGTCCGCCATCTTCACTCCCTTGGTTGCCCAGTCCCGTCGTTATCTGTGATGCGATGCTCCTCTCGGGGCACAGACTTGGCGTATCCACAGTCAGCACTCGCTCTCTCCACGCGTTATGTACACACCGGTCACAACAAGCACACCACTACTATACTTCCGCACCATTGCATTACGAGTCTGTGTTTTGTAAAGAGTTCCAACTTGCACCTGCGGAATGAGTGGGAACGAGGGTGTGGGGAAGAGAATGAAAAAAAAAAGGGAAACATTAGTGTTAGAAATAGTAGCGAGTGATCCAATTTCACTATGAACTCCGAGACTGGGCGAGGCTCCGAAATCGAAGCGCCTGCCATCTCAAAAGCGTGCACAACACTGATACAGGCAAAATAAAAAAAGTGTATGCAGTTGCACTTGACGCTAAAACTGTATGAAGTGCGGAGCAGTTTTTCACCTGCCCTTCGACGACGCTGGCGTTCACGGGCAAGCACGTCATTTTCCTTTTCTTCCCCCTCAATTCCATTTTTTCATCCTCTTGTTAGGCTATACAATGCAGGGCTATGCTATGCTTTACAAGCGCCTGCTTTACCCTGATACCTTTCCTCATCACCATCACACCATTCCGCGTAGCCACCACTTCCTTTCGCTCCTAGCCATTTTGTACCGCTCATTCTATACCATACAAGTCTGTACTATGCGTTATACCCCCTCCTCCTCCTTACATCTCTCCTTTTCACCATCAGTTCTATTTCCCACCCCTAAGAGAACGAAGGTTATACAAATCCGTGTTATGGTGCTCAGCTGCTCACCCGAAGATGGCGGGTTCGATATCGGCCGTGGCGGTTGCGTTTCGGTGGAACCGATGGAAGGTGAGAGAGAGAATAAATTGAGAGAAATGCAGAGAGGTCAACCGGAATTGTAGCATCCGGTTTGCTACCCTGCACTGAGGGGAGAGGGAAGAAAGAGGAAAAGGAGAGGCCTGTGCGATGCCACGATGCCGGTGCAAGTGAAAGAACACCCGTTGGTCAAAATTTCTGAAGCCTTCGGCTATGGCGTCCTGTAATAATTGGGCTGACGATAGTGATAGCGCGAGAACCGAACGACGACAAAGAGACAAGGATTTGTCGTCGTTCTGTTTTCGCGCTATAACTATATCGTCATGTCATACCAACTAGCCCAAACTGCCACACTTCTAAGTGGTATTAGGACATAAAACTCCAGATATTATTATTATTATATAAATCCGTGCACTACCCATAATTCACAAAGTGGCTGAAGCGCAGTGTATTTGCAGTTCCCATTTACCGGCAGTCACTATTACCGGCAGTCACTATTAAATGCCACCTGAAATTCTTAAGCGTGTACATACATCAATGTGCATGAACATTTTTTCATCTCGTTCATATCAAAACATATATGTAGCCGCAGCAACCGGAATCGAACTCACAACCTCGTCACAACACCATAGCGGGTGTACAAAAGTGCACCGTTGTTGCTCTTCGGAAAACCGTGGACAATGGGCCGTATTTGAGGGCTAAACTCGTCTTGGAAACACGCCCAGGCCGTGTATTCACGACCGCGCCTTTTCGTTTCGGGGCCCGAAAAACAATGGCTGCTCAATTTAGAAAAAGTTTCTGTGCTTCCTCCTTGACGGGAGCGAACGCATCGTAGTCTGCAGGCTCCTCTCACGTTGTCCGTGATTCGTGTTTTATGCGAACACCGGCAGTGCTTTTATTGATGTTTTTTTTCTTGCCCGACACTAGTTTAGGTTTCGTTTATAGAACAAAAATACAAGTTTCGCTTTATTATGGGCAGTACCAGCGCACAAACTCACGGGACGAAGAGGAGAGGCACAAACAAGCTAGATGGATGCACGGACGGACACATGGATGGACAGACAGACTAGCAGACGGACGGACAGGTAGACGGACGCGTAAAGCGGCTATGTGCCACAGGGTGTACGAGATGCGAGATGGTGGTACTGAGTGTTCGTTTGTGTCTCTTCTCTTCGTCCCGTCCGTCTGTGCGCTGGTACTGCCCATAATGTATCACCAACTATCCCAACTATCAGTCCTGTGTCGGTTTATAATCTAGCTCACCAGATGAAAGGAGAAGCGGCCACAGCGGGCACGACATCGGCAGGCCGTGAGGCGAAACGGCGTGCCTCGACCTCACGTCTCGATTTTGTTGGCGATGGCCAGGATGGAGGCGGCCGAGGAGGCGCTGCCCCGGTGCACCCGTTCTGTTATGCTCACACTGCCGGCCAGCTGAATCAGGTTGGCCGTGGTCGAGGACGGGTTGACGGCCGCCGACGAACTGCCACCGCTCCCACCGTCCGCCGCAGAACCGCCGCCGCCGCAGCTCACGTGGGACGCTGCGTTGGTAAGTCGTTTATCGCGGTCACCGAATGAGAGCATTTAGTTCAAAGATATCTCCTACGACGTGAAAGATAAATGTGGTAGACAACTCACTCATTTGATTAAAATAGCGTGAATACAGGTCATGCTGCTGTATAACAGTAGACATCCATCGGTACGCTAGCAAACACTACGATCGAAAGGGTTTTTTTTCGAAGACTCGCTTTCTTCGTTTGACACCAGCAGATAATGATCGACATGATATGTGGGTTTTACGTCCCAGAACTACCATATGATTATGAGAGACGCCGTAGTAGAGGACCCCGGAAATTTAGAGCACCTGGGGTTCTTTAACGTGCACCCAAATCTGAGTACACGAGCCTATACAACATTTCCGCCTCCATCGTAAATGCAGCCGCCACAGCCAGGATTCGATCCCGTGACCTGAGGGTCAGCAGCCGAGTACCATAGCCAATAGACCACCGCGGCGGGGCCACCAGCAGATAATGCAGCCAAGGAAAGTACAGGGAACGTTAACTGTACTGTTTTAAGTGCGTTCTTGCAGTTGTGATTAAGGTGTGCAGAAAGTGAAGTAGACGAGAAAACTTGCCGCCAACAGAGACAGAACCCTCAAGTTCCATCGCATTACGTGCTCTATACTTTCATCAATTGAGCTACGGCGGCAGTCGCCCCTGGTACACTTGTAAAGTATTTATGCGCATAAAACCCTGGTAGTTTTAGCCACTGCACTCGCCTTCATAACGGTGATTGTGGAGCACTCTTTCCTTTGAAATCTGACGTCACTTAGCACGTGATCTTTCAACGAGTGGACAGCTGACCAATAAGCACTCGAATACTACCTGAGAGCATCAAATCTGCTGGAACGAGACTCTCGTGTATGTATGAACGGAGAAAAAAATTCGAAGGCTCGTTTTCTTTTTTTGTAACAACTTAAATGACAACCTGCACGTAATGAATCCAAGGAAAGTGTAGAGAGCGTTAATTGTACGGTTATAAGTCTATTGTAGAAATTGCTGGTTTTCATTAACTTTAGCCCCAGCGTTAGCCAGTACTTAAAGAGTGCGAGTAACTAAGGTAGTTAAATGCGATTGAAAAGTTTCCTAAACAGCTCAATCGTTGAATACAGATTGAGTGAACACTGTCCTGCTTTTACAACGACGGCTATACGACACTAACCAGAGCTGGCCAAAGTTCAAGTTTTAGTCAGAACTAGCCAACACTTGCCAATAATGAGGCATTACTATAGCCATAATTTTTAAACATTCAGTCAACTTTACCAGGAGCAAGCACTGTATACAATATTTAGCCCTCACAATCCGACACTTTGCCATCATCCAGTGAATACTAACGAACAAGCTTCATCGCTAACGTATAGGGATATCGAAATGGTAATGTGAATAAAGTGTGTGACGTATCGACAGCCAGGCTGTCTATGTGGCGAGGAGCAGTATGTAACATTCTGCAATGCTCATGTAAGATGGAAATGGACTACATAACTGAGGTGTTCAAACACAAAAAAAATGTCGAGTTGTATGACCGCGTTATTGTACCATTGCTATAAAGATCCCTTCCTCTGCTCATTAGACGTGCTCTTTTGAATGCGACTGGTGATTTTTTTCTTCCTTCTGTTTTTCTTCTTGCGAAGTTGTTAAAACCATGCAGCCCATTTCCATTACCTACACTCTGGCCAACGGCAATATGGCGTGAGCTTGGGATATAAAACTTGCGACGTTATAACGTGCTAGTCACCCGTGCCTGCAAAGTGCCCAGCGGGAGGCGTTTACCAACCACCAAAGAATGCAACATAAGTCGTTTTTCTTTCCTTGTGCTTTTCGCCACTTAAATATTTAGTCATTGTGTGCGTGCGTGTGTGTGTGTGTGTGTGTGTGTGTTTTGACAAAATTTGTCGTATGTGCGTTACGCTTCATCAAGTCTTTATAGGCTCATTTCTCACAGCGAGCAGTGAAGTTTTTCCGGAAATGTAAGAAACAAGGTAACCAAAGAGAAAAAAAAGTGGTCTAGTGGCTAAGGTATACTCGGCTGCTGACCCGCCGGTGGCGGGATCGAATCCCGGCTGCGGCGGCTGCATTTCCGATGGAGGTGGAAATGTTGTAGGCCCGTGTGCTCAGATTTGGGTGCACGTTAAAGAACCCCAGGTGGTCGAAATTTCCGGAGCCCTCCACTACGGCGTCTCTCATAATCATATGGTGGTTTGGTGGTTTTGGGACGTTAAACCACACATATCAATAAAAAAAGTGCTATGTCGCGCACACCTTTTTTTTTTTTCCTTTCCTGCCGTAGTCTTTCCAGCCACAAAGGCTTGAGGTCTAGGTTGACGCCACAGGCTGTCGAGTATCTATCGCAAAGCCTTTCACGAATGATGTCAGCATGCCTTGTATATAAAATCGAGTTGCAGAATTTGTGTTCGCTGGCTGTGAGCTGTTTGCGTGGTAACAGCTAAACATATATATGTGATAAGCCGGTTGCTTCATTAGGAATCAGTGCCTCAGACAGGCTGGCCCACGTTTCGACAGGTGGACCAATGTTATTCAAACGCGCTTCATCGTACTTGGTGAATTAACTTTGAAGTAGTAAGTGACTGACGTCATCACGTGGTGTCACATTCTGTACCTATTTACCAAGACCCTTATCGAAATGGCGGTCGTGTGGTCTCAGACGCACTCATTTCCGTTCATAGAGCAGCTATATAACATTTTTTTTCGTCCGCGAGTTCCCACGTGTAGTTTGTACTTCAACAACTCAATAGAAGTACAAAGCTGCAGCTACATATTTACTTATTTATTATTTACTTCATTATTCCTTCGTACACTTTGTGTCTTCAGCACACATTTTCTCTCGGTTGTGGGCTTACGTTAAACTACCAACTCCTGAACACATAAAAATTGATTTGTGTTCTTACCTCTGAATGCCTGGTCCCAAAATCCATTATTAGAAAAATGTTGCGTTGCTCCCGGAAAATTACTTTAAAACTGTGTGGCCTTACTGCTTACCTAAAGCTTCTTTATTTGATGCGCGAAAAGCAATGTTGAGTCCACTTTTTATAGTGGACTGACGTCTATGCGCCGCAGCTAAGAAGTTGAGTCCGCTGAAACGTGTGTGTGCCATATTTAGCCTTCTTTTGACTGAGTGAGAGAGAGAGAGAGCTGGAGAGACTGGGAGGAGGGGGAGGAGGTTGTAAGGGCAAGACAGTAACTTTTCCGTAAAAGCCGCTTTTAGACTTCCCCGGAAACAGCGGTACTCAGTTGGTTACTTAGAATATCGATCAAGAGCTGCTGGCGCACAAGAACAGTCAGCTCGATATACGCAGGTTTGATTCACAAGAGGGTACTCCATCTTCTGCGATGTGCGCCAAGGAGGAAAGACACATGCTCTGCCGTTTCATTACTTCTACAGAAAATAAGACTGAATTGTGGGGACGTGTTCAATCACGCGGGTAGTGGAGAAACTATCGCTTTCAATAACACCCTCTTCCATCTCCCCCCTCCTTCGGAATGCGTGTAATAGGCCATGAACTTCGGGGCAGTCTGATCGCTGGGCGGCCCCATCAATAACGTACTTATACCTTTTAGAAACTTTTAAGAGGTATAATTTTGTGGGGCAAACTTCGTACGAAAAGTAGCCCTCCATAGTGTTTACTAAAAATGTGTTCGCAAAAAAGAGAGTCGCATAGATAGATAGATAGATAGATAGATAGATAGATAGATAGATAGATAGATAGATAGATAGATAGATAGATAGATAGATAGATAGACAGACAGACAGATAGATAGATATATAGATAGATAGATAGACAGACAGATAGATAGATAGATAGATAGATAGATAGATAGATGGATAGATAGATAGATAGACAGACAGACTGACAGATAGACAGACAGATAGATAGACATATAGATAGACAGATAGATAGATAGATAGATAGATAGATAGATAGAGCGATAGATAGATAGACACATAGAGCGACAGACAGACAAACAGACAGACAGACAGACAGACAGACAGACAGACAGACAGACAGACAGACAGACAGACAGAGATAGAAAGACAGACAGACAGACAGACAGAGACAGACAGACAGACAGACAGACAGACAGATAGATAGATAGACAGATAGATAGATAGATAGATAGATAGACAGACAGATAGATAGATAGATAGATAGATAGATAGATAGATAGATAGATAGATAGATAGATAGATAGATAGATAGATAGACGTGATTCGGGTTGGAACATGTGACTTCGATCACAGTTGAGAGTGGACTTTTATCGCCAACTCGTCTGACAGGAAAGGTAACCAAGTTTTTCTAAATCCAGAGACTAACACACACCACAAACACAATAAGCGAAGGACCACTCTCTCATCATACAGAAAAGCACGGCTGACTTTGCCAACTCTGCGTCCGGCTGTGGCTATGGCTGCAGCGAGTGGGCCTGCCTATACCATGCAGGAACATTCTCATCGTGCCTCGGGGCAGTGTTCACAACCGGCGGCGGCGGCCGCGCGGGCCGTTTCCCCCATGAATATTCAGATTAGGCCGGCCAAACAATGACTCGTGTAAAGTCGGCGTGTTGATCGCCAGGTTTTCTGCCTCATCGTCTGTTCCTCTCTCTTTCTTTCTAGTCTCCGTGGCGTAGGCAAGTCCTCTCTCCTCATTTCCCAACACAAATCCAATTCAGCCGCCCGGCGCCCCAGGCTGATAAAAAAAGAAAATCACGCTGTCCCGTTGTTTCGGCCGGATCTCGGTTACACCTCTCTCTCTGGCCGGCGGAACAAAGCTTGTTGAATGCCAGAAAAAGTTTTTCTCTCGCGTCTCGACACCGCGAAGGATGCCGAAACTTGCTGCGCGCGTGTGCGAGCTTCTTTCGTCGTGAGAGTGAATGTTTAATGGAAGGGTGGGGGGAGGTCTCGTGTTGAATCGAGAGCGCGAGTCTCGTGATGGTGGTGCGGCCATTCGCGTGTTGTGGATGCGGTGACGTAGCACCTGTTGTGTCGGGGCACATGCGTCGTTTTAGGCTGTTTGTTGTTGTTGTTTGAGCTAACGATGAGAAGAGACGTGTTGTTACCCAATGATCATGATGATGATGATGATGATGATGATGATGATGATGATAGGGCGCATGTACTCAACGAGTGTTGATGGCGGTTATGATGGCGGTGCTGGCTTTTATGGCAGTGTAATAAGCTGGGCCCGTTAACGATCGTTCGCGACATAACGAAATGTGCGAGCAGAACGGATAGCAAGAAGGAGAAAAATCTACAAGCGACTCGTAACGACCTCGCTCTACATATTCCATCCTAATTTTCGTCACGTAATTCACAATACAGCGTTCGCTGCATTATGACATTACCACGCGTGAACTAGATATAAGGGATAAACGCAAAAAATAATGATATCTGGTATTTTATGTGCCAAAACAACGACATGATTATTAGGTACGCCATAGTCGAGGTCTCCGTAAATATTGCTTATCTGGTGTTCGTTAGCGTGCGCTGACATTGCACAGTACACAGGTCTCTAGTAATAAACAAAAATATGATAGTATACCTGAGGTTAATGTAAAACGTTGAGAGCGTCGGGCAGGACTACAACTCTTTAACTGGTATTTTGGCTCTTTCTGCGGCTGAGCGCAGCTTCATAACACCAAAATTGCGTTACGTACGGGCATTGCCATTGTCAAGGAGGGGGGGGGGGAGACGGAGTGGTGTTTGTTCGTATTTGACCGTTCACTTGGAACAATCAGTGCCTTGGGCATCTCTCCGTTCTCATAACTCTGTCAGGGAGGATAGAACTATAGAACATCCCGAACACAGCGCCGGTCTGACTGTACTATCCGTAACTCTTACCATTTTCGTCGCCTTTTTTTGCTGCCGTCAACGTAAGATAACACGACATAGATAGATATATAGATAGATAGACAGATAGACAGACGGATAGATAGATGGATAGATAGATAGATAGATAGATAGACAGACAGACAGACAGACAGACAGACAGACAGACAGACAGACAGACAGACAGACAGACAGACAGATAGATAGATAGATAGATAGATAGATAGATAGATAGATAGATAGATAGATAGATAGATATGGAGACCGAATTAGACGCGGTGAAAGACTGGTGTAATTATGATAAAGAAAGGGCGTTCAAACGTTTTCTGTTTTTTTAAATTTTTACACACGTTTAAAAATGTCTGCGCGATATCCGTTTGCACGACACCCCTGGGAATAGCGTTCCGAGGGCGCGACCTAAAGTGATAACGTCGGTGGGCCGCGGAGGGCCCACAACGAAACAAAAGGTGTCGGCTTTCGCGAGTGGTTGGCGCATGGTGGCGCATGGTGGCTGCGTGCGCGTTCGAGCAAATCTCCAAAAAGAGGCGATGAGGCGTCAAGCATTGGCCGCGAGGGACAGCGGCATCGCGCGCTCGAGAGAGCGCGTTTGTGCCGTGATCCGTGGCGCGTGGATGCGCGTGTGACCTCGCAGACGGGAAGTTGCGCCTGTATAAAGCGCCTCACCGTAAAGTAAGGATAGAAAAAAAAAACACCTTCTCCGCGATAAAAAGGGGGTGTCTTTTTGAAGCGATAAGAAGCCAGAAAAAAAGAAAAGTTGATAAAGAGAGGAGAGGTATAGAACACACACACACACACACACACACACACACACACACACACACACACACACACACACACACACACACACACACACACACACACACACACACACACACACACACACACACACACACACACACACACACACACACACACACACACACACACACACACACACACACAAAGGGTTTTATGATGGCCTCACTTTCATTACTGAAAGAGGCCCGAAAATTCGCACATAGCATTTTATACACGACTGCACGAAGATAACAGTAGGAACACTTATTTCACTCTTCCCTTTCTGCCTGATTAATTTTGTCTCTGCCTCCTCTCTCTGTCATTTCTTTGTTTTCCCCAACTTTTTTTCCTCCGTGGCGGCTATAGTCACGCTCCTCATAATAACGACAAAAACAGTTTATTTTCCTAATGTTAACTAACCACTTCTGTGTACGGTATTTATATTGTGCGCTGCATATAACAAAGGACTCACGGTACGCATGGTTAGACGAACAGGCGAGTGTTATTTCCCCCTTCACCTATCGCGAACAAGCTTGCCGGTGTTCGAAGTTTTTGCTACGTCAAAGACTCTGTGCGAACCCGTCACGGTATTAACGTTCATCATGACGCAACACTTTCTCGATGGCTCTTTTCTCCGCAATGAGGTGACGGTAACGTTGACAATTAAAGAAAAGAAAAGAAGGAAAGAAAGAAGAAAAGAAAGAAAGAAAGAAACTGAAGGTCGCTTGCTCTTCGCCTTCCAGAATAGAAGGCGATCAGCGTAATCATGCCTTCTGACTTGTTAGGCTGCTTCGGTTCTTCCTTAATTCATGCCTCAACCGGGCCGTAAAGGAACCGTACAAGTGTGCGCCTAACATTCGGGCCCACGCGTCCACAGGGAAATACGCGCACCTACGCAGCTGTTCACTTTGCTGGCGGTTTTGCTGTTGCTGATATTGAAATACACCTGAATGCATTGCATATGGATTCGCCTTTGAAATACCCACTCGTGGCGCTATTCGCATGTTTTGACGCCTGGCGCGATTCTACGCTTCTGTCACGCAATATTGCATGCGCTAAGGAGAGTCCTCCTACTACTATCTTCTTTTTTTTTTCAAAAGAGTTCAAACAAACGATTTGGTTGTACGGTAGAATACATGCTTGCCACGAGGATGGCCAGGATTCGAATGTCACCCAGACCCGAATACTTTTACTATTTATTTTTTTCCAACTTTCTTAATTTTTTTTTGGTAATGGACAACGTGATCATTTTTCTTCTCACAACCACCGACGCCGTCACCGACACCAAAATTTCTGCTAAACGAGCTTTCTAACTTGCTCGCGCTAAAGCGGCATATGCAAAAACGCTGCGTCATATGGGTCGTCGGCAGCACAAAATGTGTTAAAGGCTGATGACCAGGAATAAAGGCAATGGATGAGTTAACCAATCCTGATGCCAAGACATGGCGTGGAAATTTATGTATGTAACTCTTGGTCTAGAAACTCGATTTTCGTTCGTTTCCAGAACAGAAAAAATAAGTTTTATTCCTACAAGAGGAAACCAAATATTTTCTTTTGGAAATTCGCGCCAATAATCCTAGATAGCACAATTGTGTAACGTCGCAAGCTTGCAGGCAAAAGTAAAACTTTGTAAACGTCTCACATCGAGGCGGAAATGCAATAACTACAGGCAATATTCGTTATAAGAGTATATTTGTTGTACGCGGATACACGATAGCAACATTTCATATTTATTTTGGATAATACAATAATTCGCTAAACTAGTCTTCGTCACACCATAGTAATATGGCTGCTTGACCTCAAGAGAAATTTTCATTTCTTTTTGCAAATGAAAAATCTACGTGGCCAAAGTAGACGCTATCGAAATAACCCACCTCACGTCTAGCTGGCCCGGGAACTTAAAGCAGCATCAATGCTTCGTAACTACATTTCTGCCGGCTTACCGAATTTGTTCCCATGATAAGATGGGCCATTTTATTATTACAAAATACTCATTCCACTTATAAAATCATTCATTATTTCTTTTAGGTCATTAGTTCTCTCCTTATTCGACATTGTCTTCACTCCTCTTGGAAAAACCCTTGCGAAGTACAATAGGCCAACCTCTCTGTCCTTTCTCAAACGCTCTAAAGGCTAAACTGCGGCAGCGTGAAAGTTGCGAGCTCGGTCTTTGCGAGCCTGAAGAAGAAAGGGAGGAGGAAGAAAGCCGGAACTGGCGGCCCAGTAGCGGAAGCGGTAGGTCCGCGCCCAAAGTAGGAAGAGAAGCGGTCAGTGGTATATATGCAGCCGGATTATCCTAATTGAGGCATTAAGGCGTGCTTCCGCGAGTTGGCCACGGAGACAAAAGAGGCGAACCGAGAGAAATAATGAAAGAGAGAAACGGAAAGGGATCAGTGGTCCGTGGTGGCGGAGAAAATCCTCCCCGGCTTCTATTAATCAGCTCTGTTCGCGCACCGTTGGACAACATCCTTTGAGTCCTTTCGAAACTCTCACCCCCCTTCCCCCCTTCTCCACACAATCATGCAGAAGTGATGGGTTCCCGCGCGCACCCGGCAACCCATAACTCTCTCTTGTATTTGCGACAGTCGTCTTCGCCGAGTAAGCTGGAGCTCCGTTGAATACATAGCTGTCAACGCTGTGAAGGATAGCGATACTTCTTGCATATCTTCGCACCAGGAAATACTTCGCTCTTGTTTTGCACTGACACTGTGATTTCTCTCGTTGAGGAGTAATAAAAAGCTTTGTGTGGCTTAGAGATAAACAGCTCTGTTATATGGCTGTGCACTATCGTTATATACCTCAGATCATTTATTTCTTTTTTTTCTTATTCATTTTTTTTCTTATTTTTCATTTGAAGCGTCGCCACGCTTGACGCACGTCCATGCTCTGCTCGAACGAGCATTCAGATCGACAGAACGCCGCTACGAAAAGCGCGGAGTGTAATTCCTACAGTACTTCCGTAGACTCCACAGCGTTTCACGATAGACTGCTATGTACAGAAGTGGACGTAGCCTCGGTGATTAGCTTCGGCCGCACGCCGCCACGGTGCGTTGCCGGAGCCAATCGCGGAGGCCGCGGAGTGAAAAAAAGCGTTGTCACTGGCCTTCACTCAGAGGGTGCTTCGACCTCACCTGTACTAAAGCCCACACGCGTGCGCACGGCAGGGGCAAGGAAGGGGGGGGGGGGGCGAGAGGGAGGCGCAAATTCAGCCCTATTCTTGGACATGATAGGAAGAGGAGGCACTGCGACTTACCTCCGCCTCCCCCCCCCCCCCCCTGCAGAGGAATCTTGTGCACTTTTAAGCTAATGCTCCTGAATAAAATTCAGGGCCTCTAACCTAGACTAGAAAGCCTGCGTGACCAGTGTTTGACCCAATACGGGGCAACATCAGACAACTCAATAGCTTCGTTGTTTGACCCGATAGGGCAACGATGCGTTCAGTGGGTTTCACCATTCCGTACGAAGGATCGCTGGCATTGAGGCACCATAGCTTGGACTAGAGTTACCGAATGCGCTATTTTTACCATATACAGTGACTGTACATGTTACCTAATTGAATATTCTACCTAACTGTATATGATGCCTAACTGTGCCAAGTAACTGTAAATGCTACCAAACTTCCCTCTTACTGTATATGCTTCCAAAAGGTAGTGTGAGGAAGTAGATGCGGTCACTGACCAAGTGAAGGTAAAAAAAAAAATTGCAGCACATCCACAGAGTAAATGATGATGAGTGGGGCAAAGCGTCTGTTTGTTTGTCTCTCTGTCCATCCGTCCGTCCTCTCCTATGACTATAGCACGCATTGTATGAACGGACTGACGCTTCGCCCCACTCACCATCATTCACTACGCAGATATGCTGTGAACTTATTATAACAGCGCCATCTATAGTAATTATTCATCAACTATACAAGAACCACTAACGCCATCAAGTGATATTATTTTCAAGGACATACACACACCACGCCATCTAGTGAGCAACTCTTAAAACTAACTAGAAGTGGCTATTACAACATACTATCACAGAGCAGGGAACGACCCACACCCTAAATCGCTTTGCCCCTAAAAACACAGAGATTTTTTCGGGATCCATACGAGTTCCTTGTCCACACTCGGGTGTCTTGCTCATAGTGTGAACAGAACGTCTCTGTGTTTTTTTCACATTGACTTGGCCAATGACCGCATCTACATCCTCATCATGATACCTGACCAGACGAACTTTCGTCGAACTCTCAACTACTAAAGTAGCATATACAGTAACCGTAGCCTGGACTGGTGCTAAGGTGGTTATTACTTTAAGCTTTTCTTTTCACAAGCGGGAGTTTAATTTCAATGTGTACGAAATAAGATGCGAGCGGCAGCGATGGTTGAACCGACAACGGAAAGGAGACGTGAATCGTGAGCTATATACCTTATCGAGTGTTTACGATGTTCTCGTTCACTGAGGGTTGCGAGTGAACACGCAATCGTGAACACTCAATAGAAGCGACAGCTTTACTTCGGTTGGTGCTTTTTATACGAATAAGTGGGATTTCCTTCCACATGGATGCCCTTTATTTGCTTTTATGACCAGCGCCAATGGTGCCGAAACGCTGCTTGAAAAGAAAGCACGTGAGCGGAACGAGAGCAATGTTTTCTTTGAACTTGAGAAAACAGCGTAACAACGAGAACACGGTTGCCATGCCGCTTACAGGGTGTGTTGTTTGCGCTTGAGGTTCTTATACCTTTGCTTCGACGGTACAAGGCCATGCTCTTGTTACCACTGTTTTCCGTCTGTGCACATTCTCTTATCTCTTATATTGCAGCTGTGTTCAGACAGAACGACGCTGGTGCCCCTCCCCCCACCCAAAGATTGAATAGAAATATGCTTTTGAAAGTTGCTCACCACGCCTGCAAAAACACTGAATGATTGTATGCCTTTTGTCGTACTCTATGTTCATTAACGATACTATTTTTGATTGATATGTGGTTTAACGTCCCAAAACCACTATATGATTATGAGAGACGCCGTAGTGGAGGACTCCGGAAATTTTGACCACCTGGGGTTCTTTAACGTGCACCCAAATCTGAGCACACGGGCCTACAACATTTCCGCCTCCATCGTAAATGCAGCCGCCGCAGCCGGGATTCGAACCCGCGACCTGCGGGTCAGCAGCCAAGTACCATAGCCACTAGACCACCACGGCGGGGCCACTATTTTTTTTTTGAAATTATTTTGCGGATTCTGTCCGTGTGTTGGAGTAAAACAAGCTCGTGAATAGGACTGGCGGTGCGATTGCTTACATAGGGGGCGGGGGGTGGAGAGGGGGAAGGGGGAACTTGTGCAATCTGTTTTGACTGCTTGGTCTTGGCATGGGGGGGGGGGGGGGTGGAGGCAAGGCGGGATTAGCGAAAAGTTTTGGGGGAGTAACCCCCTACCCTAGTAACCACTTTGCTTCTGAAGTAGACGCTCTGAGATGTAGGCGCCACGACTGAGCTCCTGAAACGCCACGTGACTACCCTAATCCAATCACAAGAGTGCTCGAGTATAAGAACGGCCATTGTAGTCAATAGGTACTTTAGTTAAAGAGTCGTTTGCGAGCCATGTCACTTCGAAGGACAGCCGCCACGCAAAACAAAGTAAATATATGGATACAAAAAGCAATAATTGCGAATGCACTCTTCCGATGCGTTGCGGTACTCTTCAAAAGACTCGTGCGACATGTCTGCGCACTCGCAAAATGTGAGCTTCCGCATAGAAGAATTATATCGTATCCGTAAAATGCAGGCGGTCTGCATAGTACGACGGGCATTCGAAATGTACACGTGCATAACGCCAGTGTGATGTTTTTTTTGCGTGTGTGTGTATTATTTATGAAGACATGATCGAGAATGTAATGTCCGCTTGTTTTCTGGCGCCCAGGGTTTATGCATGGACTATTCACTTGTAAAACACGCAAAATGAGAGATTAATGCGTTTGAAAAAACGTGAAGAGAAAACTTCAGTCTGAGGTTTAGAAAAATAAAGAAATGTTTGAAAGAATGGTGCTTCTTAACTTGGGCACTGGTTTCTTAGCGCAGCGGGAACGAAAAAAAAAAGTGGCAGCAAGCAGAAAAGAAAGTCAATTAAAAAAGTGCGAAAGAAAGGAAAAGATAAAGAGTGGAAGACATAAAAGCAGAGAAAAAAGTGAGAATAAAATAGAGGAAATAAGAAAGAGAAGGGAAGTTACAAAGGACTAAAGTAAAAAAGAAAGAGAGAAAGAAAGAAAGAAAGAAAGAAAGAAAGAAAGAAAGAAGGAAGAAATGACAGTGATCGAAAGGAGCAACGAGCAGCTCGCTCCATAATGACGCCCCCACGGGATGCTATAGCTCTCCATTACCTGAAGGCCACCGACGAATGTCTTCCCTGCAAATGCGACGACTGTGCCTGTCCCCGGAGATGATACATGTCTCAACGGATCCTTTGCCAGGGTTTCGATTGAGTACCGGAAGATTCGTTCGCTACGCTGCCTCCATTGTACCTATCTTCTCTTTCTCTCTCTCCTTTTCTTCTTCTTATGCGTGGATCATGGAAGATGGGGGAAACAATGGAAAGTGGTCGCATACCCGCCCTCCAGAACGACGGTTTTCAGTCGTTGTTACGCGAGAGCTCGTTATACGACGACTGTATACCATTACCATTACTAACGTGGTTCCCCTGAAGTACAGGAAGTGGCCGAAAGATGAGGGGATAGTTACGGAACACCTGACCTGTATTTTTCATCGAGTGTACCGTTACATTAGAGAGTTTGTCTCTGCGTATCCTCTAGTTTGTGTGGTATTCAGCGTTTATGTAACGTGAAGGCAAGATAAGCTGGGGTCGTAATAATAATAATAATAATAATAATAATAATAATAATAATAATAATAATAATAATAATAATAATAATAATAATAATAATAATAATAATAATAATAATAATAATAGTCAGGGTTTCACATCCCGTAAATACGATATGATTATCCGTGTTGCCGTAGTGGAGGGCTCCCGAAATTTTGATCATGTTCTTTAACGCTCAGCTAAATAGAATATAGGCACGTCTGCCGCCGTGGTGTAGCAGTAATGGTGCTCGGCTGCTGATACGAAGGTCACGGGTTCGATTCCGGCTGCGGAGGTCGCATTTAGATGGAGGTGAAAGGCTGGAGGCCCCTGTACTGTCAATCCACGTCGAAGAACACCGGACGATCAGTTTCCGGAGCACTCTACTCTCTCATAATCATAAATAAACTGACGAGCGCCGTGCTTTTTATGGAGACACACGCACTAAGTTAAGCTGGCTGCCGGCAACTTGTCATCGAAAGCGTGACTACTATTAGTTCATTTACGAAGTTTACGTGCCGAAGCATCCACGTCATTATGAAACACGCCACAGATTCTGATCAAACGGATACTCCTACGGGCGCCCCTGAATGCAAGTACAAAGGTAATCTTAAATTTCGATGTGGCCGCCATGAATGGAAGTCGAACCTGTGCCCTCCAAGCTAGACGCTCAACATTTTATGTGTCAAGCTACTATATGGTGGGTAGCGTGGGTTTTGCGTTGGTGCACTTAGATATTGATATAAGAAATCGTAAAACTGCGCCCAACAGCCGCATGCACGCTAATAGATGATCGGTGTTTTAAGAGTTTGTTTTTATAGAAATTCATATGGCATTTTACGGAATTAATTCTTTGGTGGAATTCCAGTCTTAAGTGCAGTTAATTTTGCGTAAGTCCACAATTCTCAAAAATTCTCGGTTTGATTTTGCGTTATTCTGAATACTCCAATGTCTTGGCTAAAAGTATATTTGATCATGGAAATATTGGAGCACAAGAAGCGTCGTTTGTCTGAATGGTAGGAACATATGACACATATACTCACAAGCACGGACAGACAGACTAGCACAAAGACGGACAGGTAGGCGGACACGTAAAGCGGCTATGAGCCACAGGGTATGCGAGACGGCGGTACTCAGAGTGTTCACTAGATGGACTCACGGACGGACGCATGGACGGACGGACAGACAGACTAGCAGATGGACGGACGGATAGATGGACGCGTAAAGCGGGTATGTGCCTTATGGTATACGAGATGCGAGATGGCGGTACTCAGAGTGTTCACTATCTGGACGCATGGACGGACGCATGGACAGACAAACAGACAGACAGACTAGCAGACGGACGGATAGGTAGACGGAAATATTGGAGCACAAGAAGCGTTGTTTGTCTGAATGGTAGGAACATATGACACACGTACTCACAAGCACGCATATTTGAATATCGAACACCTACGTTTGTGCGTATCACAATTGCCTTAAAGCTTGTTGTAATAGACGCAGCCCACTTGACAAGCTCCGGCCACGGTGTTAAGCAAGGGACCGTATATCAAGATGTCCTCGCACGCTTCCTGGGGCCTGACATAGGTTGACATCTCTCGCGTGACAAGCCCTTTGTTAAATGCGTGATGGCTGTGGTCTTCTGTGAGATACTGAATACGCGAGGCAAATTTTTCATTGGCCGGCCGATGCATCAATAACCGCTTAGAACACGGCACCAACTATGAGTAAGCGCGAGAGACAAGGGCGTAGAAGAAAACCGACATGGACATACCATTTCGATAAAGAGCGACGTACACTCTTATTAACGCGATAACGTTAAAGAACTCGTTTCGCAGAAATTGCGGCGTTGGATTCGTTGGTTGTGAACAAAAAAAAAAAGACCATCTTGTGCGTGAACGAAAAATCAAGACAGATGCAAATGAGAAATTTCGAGTCTGAGTGGGGATGGAACCCGAGTTGTCCGCGTGGCAAGTGGGTATTCTACCACAATCCACGTGTCTGCTTGTGAATGCAGTGAAAATAACTTCCTCTGCTTGCAAATGCAGTGAAAATAACTTCCTCTGCTTGCGATTGCAGTGAAAATAACTTCTGGCGAATGCAGTGAAAATAACTGCTTCTGCTTGCGATTGCAGTGAAAATAACTTTCTATGCTTGCGAATGCAGTCAAAATAACTTCCCCTGCTTGTGAATGCCATGAAAATAACTTCCTCTGCTTGCGAATGCAGTGAAAATAACTTCCCCTGCTTGCGATTGCAGTGAAAATAACTTCTGGCGAATGCAGTGAAAATAACTACCTCTGCTTGCGATTGCAGTGAAAATAACTTTCTATGCTTGCGAATGCAGTGAAAATAACTTCCCCTGCTTGTGAATGCCGTCAAAATAGCTTCCTCTGCTTGCGAATGCAGTGAAATTAACTTCCTCTGCTTGCGATTGCAGTGAAAATAACTTCTGGCGAATGCAGTGAAAATAACTACCTCTGCTTGCGATTGCAGTGAAAATAACTTTCTATGCTTGCGAATGCAGTGAAAATAACTTCCCCTGCTTGTGAATGCCATGAAAATAACTTCCTCTGCTTGCGAATGCAGTGAAAATAACTTCCCCTGCTTGTGAATGCCGTCAAAATAGCTTCCTCTGCTTGCGAATGCAGTGAAATTAACTTCCTCTGCTGGCAAATCCAGTGAAAATAACTTGCATGCTTCACAAAAACACGCGTCCTGTATACACGCTTCACAATACAACATGAAATATTGCAGTAATATTGCGCGGTTGAAGCTTAAATTGCCATCGGGCGTCAGAACATGTGATTATCATGACTACTTCATGGTTTAAAGCTGGTCACTCACTACAAAAGGCACACACCTTACTGCGCGTATTCGCGTAAGTCCACGTAGTGGGTGCATGACAAATTCGAAAAGATTTCGTGCGCTAAGTGTTTGAAGTATGCACTAGGGACAGGATATCGCTATTGCGTTCAACTCTCAAAGGCAAAGCTTAAGGATTTCCTCATTTTTACCGCTAAAATGAGAGCTTAACAGATGAAACCAGTTTTTAGAGGATTTACCAGAGGTGTTATGGGATTTTTTCGGGTTTACCTGAAAACACGGATCCCTATTAATAATGAACGCCAGGTCGGAGCTTTACCAGAGTGCACTCGCATCGCCCGAGGCAAGAGCACTACTTTTTTTTTTTATTTAGTAGCCGGAGGCACTTATGACATATGTATGAATGAACTTTGCATTGCCCGGAAGCCATTGGTTAACTTCAGCATCACGCAGCATAGGGTGAGTGCTTATCGTTGCTTGAAAAGCGTGGCCCGAGCCATCCTTATCCACAAAGCCTATCACGGCGGATAAAAGTCATGCGGGCCTTGGAAGTTGCAATCGAACGAGACAATCTGAGGGGGAATTCTACGCGTTGGAACGAGACTGTGCAGGCCTCGTTGCTGTTCAGGCCTGTATTGAGCAAGGTCTCGTACTCGCGTTGCCCAATTTCTTGTTTAAAGCGAAGCTTTTATGAGATCAAGGTTTCGGTGGGAGTTGCGGCATAGTTTGCGAAAAACACAGACGCCATTGAGCCTACAGAAAAGCGGGAGCATAGAAATACTGCCCTCGAACGTGCATTGGTCACATACACCTATAAAAACGTATACTAAGACGAGTTTTTGAGGATCCGTGGTGGTGCTTGTAAGCGTATTTGTATGCGAAGTTTTTCAATAATTGATGCTCTGTTGATCATAGTCTTATCGCCGATCAACTGTTTATGATTTGGCAATCCTATTTTTTATCGAGGTCACTCGTACTTTAACGTTGCCATTATTCAGTTTTATTTGAATATCTGAAGTTTAGCGTCCCAAAACTATGATATGATCTCGAGAGACGCTGTAGTGGAGGACTCCAGAAATTTTGACCAGCTGGAGTTCCTTAGCATGCACATATATCTAAGTGCACGGGCCTCAAATATTTTTGCCTTCATCGAAAATGCAGCTGCCGCGGCCGGGAGTTTGGAGTTGAGTGTCATAACCACTTGACCTCCATGGCGGGGGACGTTGCCATAATTCATTGTTGCCTTTCACAGTCGCATCTCATTGTTTCATAGCCCCGTCGTGGTGGTCTAGTGGTTATGGCAGTCGACTACTGACTCCCGGCCGCGGCTGCTGGAGGCGAAAATATTTGATGCCAGTGTACTTAGACATAAGTGCACGACCCCAGGTGGTCAAAAATTCTGGAGCCCTCCATTATATACGGCGTCTCTCATAATCTTATAGGGATCTTGGAACGTTAAACTCCAGATACACCAACGTATTACTTGCTTATATAACACTAGTGGTTTGCTGCAAAGCACTTTGATGGTGCTCTAATTGATGGTATACATGATGGAAAGAGTTAGAAGGGAGCATTGCGCAAAGAGAAAGAAAGAAAGAAAGAAAGAAAGAAAGAAAGAAAGAAAGAAAGAAAGAAAGAAAGAAAGAAAGAAAGAAAGAAAGGCAGTACGTCAGACATCCACAGTTGAAGCTCGTTTGCCCGACATTCCCGATAGGGCACGGAGTCCTCTATTCTTGAGTATAACCAGAGAATAAAAGTGTGACGACTACTTTTTCCCGCACCACGCGTGCACCGGACTGATGCACGGTTCTACTTTAGTATAAACTCTCTTCTTTGCAAGCGCGGTGGCAGCGGATCATGTATGACCTCACCTGGAGAGATGCTCGAGGCACCCATCTCAAGGGGCTTGGCGTTCCTGTCGGTGGAGCCGCTGGTTCGCCGCGGCGGTGTCCGGCCCGTCGTCTCCTGGGCAGTTTCCGAATGGTTCAGCATCAGCATCGGCACGCACTCTTCCCCATTGCCTGCGCCACAGAAGGGCTAACGTTGGTGCTACACGCGTACACACAGAACTCGTCCCACTGGATTAGAATAAAAAGCCCTTAAAGGGGTACTGACACAAAAACTTTGGCCTCGCATTGTTTCTGCGGCAATGCGTTGCTGGGGGTCTGTTAGTCATGACACGACACATCGTTTGCTTTAGCCCGCGACAGATAAATAATTACAGGCCCCTCATTATCGATCAGTTTCAGTTTCGGTTTGAGAGAGTTTCAAAAACTGGGTGCAACTGTCGCCACCTAGCGTGCGCAACTCTTGACCACGTCAGCACACAAAACTGTGACGCACTTCCGCACGGTTTGCATCAAGAAATACCTCCCAATAGGAAACGGGACTGGAATGTCGCCGAACACAAAACTTTCTAAGCGTGCGCCACGGCCACGCACTTGCAACCAGCCGCCGAGAAATATAGACTTCGGGAACTAACGCGGCAAAAGAAAAATCGCGGCTATGACATCATCAAAACTTGTTTTGTTGACCGCAGCGTGGTGACGGGAGGGAAGTAGGTGGTCACCTGGGGGTCACCTCCGAGGGTGTCTATAGTGCTATGGGGTCTGGTCGCTCACGCAAACTTCAAAATTAATTTAAAATATTTTCCAAGCTATATTCGCTGTTGATATTTTGCACGTGATATACGAATGTTCACAAGAATCGACCCCGCTGGCTATCTCGGCCCCGAAATTTTGTGTCAGTACTTTTTAACATCCACCAGGGTGCCAATGAAAGTTCAGGGGCACTACACTTCGTTGAATACATCAGGTGCAACAAAGATCGGATTTCGGAGTGGAAGCTTTCGCATGGTATCACCGGTGAAGGTGAAATTACACTTTGCAAATGAATTGTCTGATAATGCCTTTAGATCCGAAGTTGTGTCCCTTGTCCTTTGTCTTTTGGCTAGACGAGATTTACTTGGGCCATGATTGGTGTTGCATGTGCTTTGCGCGCTGATGCACTTGTCGAACATTTCTGAGGGACACTTGTCTTAACGCAATGCTTTAATTGTGTATACGTTGTATGCGCTTCGTGCGTGTTACGCGTCTGTTACACATACCAGGAGTTCAGCACTTTTGTTTCCATCGCACTTGCCTGAAGTAGCATGCTAGGGGCGTAACCAGACGAATTGCTCTAGAGACATTAAATAACATGCTCGTAATGCTACACTGCCTTCACTGTTCTCTGAATGCTGGGACCTCTCTGATGCTGTGACAAAGCATTGCCATTTAAAATTGCCCCTTGTTTACTTGAGCATTGAGAAAGAGGTACCTAATGACAGTGCTTTTAAATGGAGGGCCGGTCTGGCAGGGGGGGGGGGGGGGGGGGGGAGGGTCTTTTAAGTCGAGAGCAAGCTACAGCAGCATAAAAACAATCAGCATTATTCATCTGTCGCTCACTTCACAGCTTTCTGGAGGTATTTTGCCGATTATTTACTGCGAAAGTCTCGCGTTATCTTGAAGCATAAATAGCCAATATTCATATGGCTCAAAACACAGCCAAGAGGCCCGCATAAAAAGGTTTTAAACTATAAATTTCACTCGCACGTGTGTAGGCAGTATATCATGGGTTGGTGGGTAGATGTATCAACATTTCTTTGGGTCGCACGTGCAGCGCATGTAGGCACGTAGTGACATAAAAAAACACACACACATGCACACGAGCGTGACTAGATTAAAATAAATTCTGAATTGTTATTCCGCACAAGCATGTTATAGTAGCGTATTTTTTGGTCCTTGTCACCCTACACAATGTGTGTAGCGGTGCAAGAAAGTATACTTATCGTTCGTCGCGAGTAAAGTGTATGAGAATTGTGTGACACGCAAGAATACTTTCGCCGATTTCCCGTCTCCGCTCGCTGTAAACAACTCGCTAAGCAAGAGAAAAGCGCGGCAGCGTTTGTAACTTGGGAAAAAAAAATGTCTTAGCTGAGGCTCTTTCATCTTTCTTTGCAACTGCGTCTGAGTTTGCGTTTGTGTGTGGCCGATTGTGCGGGCGTTTCCACGTGGGCACGAGAAATTCATACAGCCGAATGCATTGTTGTGCCTGTCGCATCTACGGCTGAATATAGCGTGCGACAACATTTCTCGATGTCTTCGTTTGAAGCCGCCCTGTCGTCTTTCATCGCACACGAGATGCGGGACGACAACGCAGTAGACGCTATAAAGGAAGACGGAACGCCCAGATACAATGCACAAATTCAAACGACACGCAAAAGCAAGCGAGTGATTCAGTGGTGTACACAACTATACGCTACACGTACACAACCGTGGTGGATTTAACCGCACCATTCGTGAAATCAAAATGGTGAAGCGAGGTAGTTGGTTGCTACCTCTGGTGTTCATGTTTGCAGCGTAGATTTGAAAAACTCTGCCACAGCCTGAAAAATGGCACAGTTAAGTCTACTTAATTTTGTAAGATTAACAACACGAGATGCACTCTCTCTCTCTCTCTCTTATATGTGACATATAGAGAATTGATTGATTGATTTGATTTGTGGGGTTTAACGTCCCAAAACCACCATATGATTATGAGAGACGCCGTAGTGGAGGGCTCCGGAAATTTTGACCACCTGGGGTTCTTTAACGTGCACCCAAATCTGAGCACACGGGCCTCGACATTTCCGCCTCCATCGGAAATGCAGCCGCCGCAGCCGGGATTTGAACCCGCGACCTGCGGGACAGCAGCCGAGTACCTTAGCCACTAGACCACCGCGGCGGGGCTGTGAAATATAGAGAAAGAGAGAGAGACAAAGAAAGGAAACAATGACGAACGAAGAGCAGGGAGGTTAACAATGTTGCATTCGTTTTCTTTCCCTGAACGGGGGGGGGGGGGGGGGGAGAAGGACAGTGAAAGAATAAGGAAATGAGGACGAAAAAAAAAGAGACGAAAAAAAAAAGAACTACAGTTCGCTCGCACGCGAAGCAGCGGTAACCACACATACGCAGGTCTTAAAGTACGAAATGTCACAGAGCACGCTTCAATTTCGACTGTCTTAGACGAAGTAGACTGCGCTCTATCATGTTAAGTGGCGTATGATTAATTGTCAGTGGATATGGGCAGAGTACGTTACATACAGTGTGCTCACAATAATTACCGCAAATAGAGCCCGTGTAGAGATAACTTTTCTAAGCCCTTATATATGACAAGACTATGAGGTGTGCACGGGACTTATAAATATCATTGGGTTTTCCACAATCATGAAATTCAAATAAGAAACGTCAGGCCTGCGTGGAAGGCGCAGCACAGTCACAGCGAAAGCTGGAAGAGCGGCCTATCAGAGCCCTTTTCAAAACACGTTTTTGGGTAACTGGAACAAACACACTTGCTGGGTACCCACTACGCCATAAACAATCATAATTTTTTTTTTGTAGTAGGCCGGGATTCACTATGCTAACCTTCGTCCTTCTTCGAAGAAGCATGATATCCACTATACATTTGCAAGGAAGTTTGTGCAAATACAGTGGCTGAACGAAGATGAAAAATTATGGCTGAAGCGGTTATGCGCCAGACTTGATGGGTGATGAAGAACAAGTTTTTGTAATGGTTTGTAGCATTAGACGACCCACTCATTAGGCAATTCGCAGTGTGCCCCGCCACGGTGGTCTAGTGGCTAAGGTACTCGGCTGCTGACCCGCAGGTCGCGCCCGGCTGTGGCGGCTGCATTTCCGATGGAGGCGGAATTGTTGCTGGCTCGTGTACTCTGATTTGGGTGCACGTTAAAGAACCCCAGGTGGTAAAAATTTCCGGAGCCCTCCACTACGGCGTCTCTCATAATCAAATAGTAGTTTCGGGACGTTAAACCCCATAAATCAATCAGCAATTCGCATTGTGTGACGCCTGGTTGTTCCTTTGCTGTTCTAAAATCCTTTATTACTCTTACTAGCGCGATTCCTTTCTAGACATCAAGCCTGCCTAAGGCAAGTATGCGAACAAGTACCAAGCACCGGCATGGCTAAGTAGCAGAATACTGGCTGGCAGGCAGCGGACCCGGGCTCGAGCCCCACTGTGTCCTTGATACTAGGTTTATTTTCCTTATTTATTGCGATGTGGTTACGTACACCGGCGGCGGCGGCGGCGGACAACTACGGCGTCACGCGTGACCTGAGTTGTCGTCTCATTATAGCTTTCGCTGTAAAACTGTACTGTGGGGTTGTTACGCCTCATTGTTGCTTGTCAGCCTACGCATTGTTACTGAGACAACTCTCCCTTCACGAGACGCACTGTCGCTGTTACGGTGCGGCACTTACTTCTTCATTTTAGGGGCGAAGCTCCCAAAGCCGTAGGTTCGTCCTTCTACTGTGACCGGTTCGTGACCGCCCCGCCTAGTTAGTGGATGGCTCAGCAGGTGGTGCTAGTGTGAATGACTGACAGACAGACGGACGGACGGACGGACAGACAGACAGACAGACAGACAGACAGACAGACAGACAGACAGACAGACAGACAGACAGACAGACAGACAGACAGACAGACGCAAGGATGGACACATGGACAGACAGACGGGTAGACGGACGGACGGATGGACGGATTCACGGTTTACATATGAAACCCTCCGAAGCTTGTCCCCACTCATCATCATTCACCCCGTTGATATACCACGTTGTTTTTTTCAAAACCGCTTGACTCTTAGACGGGGAGCAGCAAAAGCAGAACAAGTGGCAAAGGGGGACCGCTACCAAACTGCCTTACCGCGTATTTCCGTCCCACATTTCCGTAACCTGCTGAAACTCACTGTTCGCGTAAGCGGACCGGCGTTGAGAAGACATACCGTCGCACTCTGTTTTCGACACTTGAGCACGTTCACTGCAGAGACTGCGCTCACGTACAAACAGCAGATCGATGCATTTTTGCGAGCGAGGGCACGCGGCCTGCGCGTTCCGAGCTCATGGAGAAGCGCGCCCGCACGACGCGTTGCGTGTGTTGCGTGGGTGCGATACAGAGAAGCCGACAATACAGAAAAACAATATCCAGAGAATCGACCGCACTTGGCGAGTGAGTTGTGAAGAGAAAATCGAGTTCCAGACCGACGAGTTTGTATACGCGCGAGGAGCGTTAAAAAAATAAGCGTAGAAGCGCCATGACAAGATAACATGGGATACAACACGAGCGCACACGTGCAAGTTTGTATACTTATTCATCTTTTTTTTTTGCGTGTATTTGTTCGGTGGTATCGTCTCTGAAATGTTTTTCCAATTTTCCACAGACATGTCCGCGCGTGCGTGCGTGTTGCGGCTGAATCGATTTCGGCTTTCTTTTTCTCTTACTCATCTCGCCCTTCTGTCTTTCATTTTTTTTTCTGAAAAAAATTGTGTAGTGGCTCATTTTCTCGCGAAAGAATCGACACTGCTATAAATCCACGAGAGAAATAAGCTCCGCAAGATTCTTTTTTTCGTTCAAAGCATTTTCTCATTTTCTGTATAACAAGTAAACATGACGCGTCTCGCTCGAGGAAAAAAAAAAAAGAATTGAAATTGGATCGTAGAGTTCGAGCGAAGTTTCCGAAGTACGCAAACAAGCTGAATTTTTCACACTTTTCACAACATTTTCTCTTATAAGGTATCAGCCGGAGTATTCTGCCCTACGGTCGGATTGTCACTTTACATAGGTGCGCCATATTTCGAATGCTATTACATCTACCCTGTGAAGAACGGCAAACTGGATACTCAGCGCTTAGAGTTTACCCCCCCCCCCCTCTCTCTCTCTGGGGTTCCCGTGTTTTTAGAAACGGAATATATGCCTATGTATGGAAATTGAAACGATGCCTTTCGGCAAGTCAGTGAGTGTATGCATGTTATGAGATAAACGTATCTTCGCCTGTCGTGGATTCGTGTATTGCGGATTGTTGTTTAACTTGATTAGAAAAAAGAGAAATGTGTAGTGCCCACTTCAGCGTGCATGTAGCAGCTTCTTTTGTACAAAATAGTGAAGATGCGCTCATAAGCCAATATAGTGTGTTTCGCAAAGTTCACGAAAAACATACAATATTGCTATAATAATAATAATAATAATAATAATAATAATAATAATAATAATAATAATAATAATAATAATAATAATAATAATAATAATAATAATAATAATAATAATAATAATAATAATAATAATAATAATAATAATAATAATAATGTGACTGTTTTATTGCCAAAGTTTCATAGCTTATGAAATATAAATTTCAAAACTTAGTCGTGGTGCTCTTTGGCTCCTGATAGCCTTCTCGCTTGGTAAAAAAAAAAGGCCTTCCTTGTACATGTCTTCAAAACAAAAAACACACACTGAGTGTTACTGCTTGGTTGTAAGTTCAGAACTTCGTCCGTGTCGGTCACTTTCCTGTATTACGGGCTGTTTTTTTTTATCAGTTTGTTGGTCATGTACCAACCGGCCCAAATAAGCGCTGTAGCAGAAAAAAATCAAGACAGAGGGGAAAAAAGCGAGAGAAAAGAACGAACGAGAGAAAGAGAGACACCAACCGACCAACAAACATATTAAACTAAACGCAACTATTGACAACATAGTTACGAGAAAGCTACTGACTGGCTTAGCGGAGCCGGTCAGTCAAACGTCAGCGCAAAAAGATGCCGTCCAAAGTAAACTTTTGGACAGCCCAAGTGCGCAAGTGAACATGGTTTGAGTCCTTGTTATATTTTTACGGAATTCTGTGTTTCCCTTTCCATGGATTTAGTTTCCAGATCTCTGCTTGGCGCGAAGAGCCCAACTGTCGGCTGTCTGTCATCCGGCTATAGTTTACAGGCGGGAGACTGGACGCTTCGAGAGAAGCTGATTGATGAACAGTCACGGATAAAATGAAAGGACTAAAAACAGAAAGAACGGTACAATGATTGAGTGCGCGTAAGAATGTCGTTCACGGTGGAAAAAAAAAACGGGGATCGGGATGGAAGAAACGTGAAGAAGACCTCATTGATACCGTCTACACTCCCACTCTCCAACTTTCGGAAAAGCCACATAGACCTCCGTAGAAGTAGAAGAAGACGTCCCATCTCTGCTTCATCCTGCCGGCAAAAACAATGCGGTACCTCTCCATCTGCTCACCACTTAGGCGCCTCTTAGAAAGGTGGCGAGGAACAACAAGCATCGCACTATATAAAGGTTTTAGGGCTGCGATGGCACGGACAACTGATAAAGATAACGCCAGCAAGACGGCGACAATCGACATCACGACTGAAGAGCTCTTAGCTCGCTGCAGCGGTAACTATGACAGCGAACCCAAACTTTACTGCCTGTCTCGTCGAGGGCATGAAAAAAAAAAAAACATGAAAGAAGTTGTCAGGGATGTGGATGGGAGAAAGGAAGGAGGTGCGACACGTACTTAGCGCATCAGTACGGAAAGTTTGTCGAAGGCTTAACCAAACCTAACCGTTTCTTAACCTGTCGTTTTTTTTAATATTCGTCCAGCTCACTCTGGCACATGCTCTCTGTTTAGCTCAGTGTCGTTCCTTTGTGAGTCATTCTTATAGCAACGCAGATAGTATGGCTTATCCTAGTGGCCAATAACAATACTTATGCCCCCTCCCACCGACTGGGTGACAAGAACACGTCACTTTTCGAAGACATCAACATCTATTCTTTCCTTATAATAATGATGATGTCTGTCTGGAATTTCACGAGCCGAAACCACGATGTGATTATCAGTAAGGGCGCAGTATGGAAATATCGACTACTAGTTTCAACAACTTGGGGTTTTTAACGTGCTTACAAAAGTCTGAGCTCATGGATGTCCTCTGCATTTCGTCTCCATCCAAGTTCTGCTGCTATCGCCGGTATTCGAACCCGCGCCCCCGAGCTTGGCAAAACTACAGCCTACGTGCTAAGCCTACTACGTGCTAAGCTACCACGGTGCTGCTATCGCCGGTATTCGAACCCGCGCCCCCGAGCTTGGCAAAACTACAGCCTACGTGCTACAGCCTACTACGTGCTAAGCTACCACGGTGCATACAGTGACAACATGTTTCTGACAAAGTACTTTTTAGGGGCGAAACTCCTTAAAACGGCTCCTGTTCGTCCCTCGTAGTCGTAGTCGTAGTCATAGTGTGTAACCAGTGTTACATTTTGACCTGCAAGGTGGTGCCGGTGGGAGATTTCTCCTGTGGTTTGTTGAACGATAAAAAGTTCGCGGCGTGCACGTTTACTAAAAGCCGAATGCTCCTGTCTCTCATTCCCCATTAGCAGTCATTGGCATGTACATTGAGCACTATCTAACAAAAAAAGGTTGCTACGTTATACTCACTGGGTGTAACTTCCATAGTTTTAGAAAGGTTTAGAGCGTTGAGCCGCAGTACCATGAATACAATGAACTAGTATATACCATGAACTCGAGGTGGTTAAAGGTGGGAAGTAGATACGAAGCGCAAGCCGTAAGAAAGTAAAAGCCGAATTCTCCTGTCTCTCATTCCCATTAGCAACTATTGGCATGTACATTGAGCAATATCTGACAGGAAAAGGTTGCTACGTTATACTCGCTGGGCGTAACCTCCTTGGTTTTAGAAAGGTTTAGCGAGCGTTGGGCTGCAGTGCCATGAATACAGTGAACTAGTATATACCATGAACTCGATGTGGTTAAAGGTGGGAAGTAGACCCGAAGCGCAAGCCGTAAGACAGTGTGCGTGTGCCACCTCTCGTTTAGTCCTTGGAATGTCCGCTGGATGACGGTGCTTCTATATGGGGAATATATGATGAAAAAATGCAAGGTGGTGGTACTTGGAGTGTTAAATAGGTGGACGAACGGACACATAGACAGATGCATGGATGGACTCATGAACGGACGCAGGGGCGGATGCATGGACGAACGCAGGGACGGACGCACGAACAGACTCATGCATGGACGGGCGGACGGACGCATGGACGGTCACACAGACGGACGCATGGACGAACGGAAGCAAGAACGAATGGACGGACAGATGCTTCGCCCCACTCTCCATCATCCACTCCGTGAATATGCTGCCATTTTTTTCCTTTTAATACAATGTATTCCTTCCTCCATGCTTGTTTCACTGCTGTCGAAAGCGAGGACGGTGCTGAGCCTGTCCAATCGCGGCTTGTACAATAGACTTGAGAATTGCGCTCTTTGTGGCAGGAATTCGGAAATTTATTCAACACAAACGCAACTTAACATGATTAAAATACGTTAGTATAGTTCTTTACTACGGCTTACATCGCGGCGAGACCAAGAAGACGGTTTAAGCTTTGAGTAGCAAGGATTGCAAGGGTCTTGTAACATCGTTTTCCAGCTGTACCGCGATGCTAAACAATTTACACACACTGGTGTCGGAAGAATCATTCACTGTTTAATATTTATTTAGCCCACAGGTTCTCATGGGACAAAAAGACCAAATTGCGTTTTTAAAAACTAGCAAAATGAAAAAAAAAACGCGTGCTTTCCATGGTGGTATACCCCGCGGCGCGTTGAAAAACCACGACAGCTTCATTAGAAAAAAATCAATTTCCCAAACACGATCTCTGCGAAAAGTTTGCCTTTTCGGTAACGGACGGAGAAGCTAAAAACAACCAAAGTGAGCCGCAGAACACGTATAAGTATACATCAACAACCTCTAGGTCTAGCGAGGCATTCAAGTCTTGCGTGGCTTTTTCTAACAAAAAAGAAGACAATGAATGAAACGCAAAAGTCAACAGGCAAACATTAGGAAGATTTTTTGCGTGCATAAATATTGCCAGGCTGCGGGGGTTGGTCTCACGAGCCGTAAGGCTATATTTATGGGTGCATACCTCTTTACTTCAAAAACGAAGTGTACAAAAACAACAGCAACAAAAAATAAAGACAGCACATTAACCCCCTCTCGTGGAAGTAAGAGTCGATGAGAGAGCGAGATAGAGTGATGAAAGAAAAGGAAATGGGTGAAAGCGTTGGTGAACATTATGAAGTTCAGAGAAATTAATTTTAGCTCGTGACTGCGTTCAAAGCCATTGCAAAAAAAAAAAAAACGTCGACTAATTTTTGCTGGGAAACCATCATAAAAAAAAGGCAGACACGGAAGAGTAAGAGAGAAGCCCGGCACAAATCTATGCCTCTCATTTTGTCCACATTTTTTAATTAAGTGAGTGTTAGTTCACTACCCCCTGCACGCTGCTATGCGCTAGTCTCCATCGACGCGGATACTGTTGGTGAATAAGTTCGCTCTCAATGCAAATACCACGTGGTGTTGCTGAAGAGCGAACTCGCTTTTTTTTTCACGTACGCATCATACTTTTTTCTCTTTTTTTGTATCTGTCAGTGTTATTTTGCTCCCCCTCCCCCCTTCAGTCTTGCCGGTGCTTCTGATATCTACATTATGCGATGTTGTGGAAGAGTACGTAAAAAACTAACGTGTCTATGCGAGCGAGCGACGCATGTGGCGCCGCTCTGGTGGTGACGACAACGAGAACGAGCTCTGTCGAGCGACGAGATATAACTCCGGTTCGGATTCTGTGTTTATAGATCACAAAACGCAGGCGGGTGAGAGAATATCAAAGTGGGACAAATTCTGATGGCAGCGTCGTATATTGCGATACGTGAAAGGAGAAAATGAAAGAGAGAAGGACGAAATGAACTACTACTACTACTACTACTACTACTACTACTACTACTACTACTACTACTTCTACTACTACTACTACTACTGCTACTGCTGCTGCTGCTGCTACTACTACTACTACTACTACTACTACTACTACTACTACTACTACTACTACTACTACTACTACTACTTTTCTACTACAAGTGATAATGGTAGAGTAGTAGATGTAGTATAGAAGCACAGGTAGTAGTAGGAGTAGCAAGGACAGGATTATTCTTAGAATCGTATTGTTTGTGTGTATATTGCTACTAATAGTAGTCGTAACCTAAGTAAATATTTAGTGTATGTAGTAGTAGTAGTAGTAGTAGTAGTAGTAGTAGTAGTAGTAGTAGTAATTGTCGCTGCCGTCAAGGGGAAAAACTACATGTTCTGAGTTTTGGATTAGTACATGACATCTTCTTCATATTTTTGCATTTACTCGTTTCTAACAAATATTTGTGCGTACAAGAACTTAATTTTACGCCCTCAGCCAGTGCTGAGTACATGCCAGATTTTGAATATGTCATCATCGTCATCAATATCATTGTGGTTATATTGATATAAAAGAAGCGTCACTGTTATACCGCACAGTTTCCGTGTCAGATAAACCGAACATTTTCCAGCTGTACCGCTCACTGCGGCAGAATAATCGAATGAAAGAATGAACGATGCCACTTTACGTTACCATTCCGATATCATAATGTCATATGGTACGATGCGTCGAACACGCGGATTACTACGTTCACAGCGGATTGCAGCAGGTGTAACAAGCAAGCCTTCTATATATTTCAAACCAGATGTACGCTTTAGCGAAGTATAATGTTTACGACGTCAGTCGAGTGAAAGAAAGGGAGGAATATACAAACAACACAGACGCAAGCAATACTCCATACCAAGCCAAGCTACTTTTAGAGATGGAGTGAGTGGATGGAGGGAGGGGGGAGAGGGAATGCCTCAAGAGTGTCATCGAGCGCGTCTTTCCACGCATCCCCGTATTTCGCCACCGTATACTTTGTGTACGCCTCTCAAAAAAAAAAAAAAAACAGTTTTTCTAGTACCACAACTTTCACGGTTGTCGCAAAACTGACACAAATAGGAGCGGTAAATTCATGGTCTCCTGAACAACGCTTTCCTTTCTTTTTCATGTACAGCACGCGCGTGTATTGTTTATGTTCAGCCTTCGGTATGTTTCGTTCGCGTCGTGGCTTTCGTTGTCGAAAGCTCGTGCCCCCTGTGAGCTTTCCAAGTGCGACGCCTCGAACCCGCATCGTCGTTGTTGCCACTCTGGTCGCGCGTATACTTTATGGCCCGTGTTCAGCTCTCTCGCGTTATTCGAACCGCAGCCACCAAGCTGCATTTCATGATACGGTCCCATGACCTGGTTCGTCTACGTTTCCTGTGAAAGCATGTCCGCATTAAATAAAAAAGCACGGGAAAGAGGAAGAGCAAGCAAAGATATGGTATGCACCTGGCCAACGAGGAAAATCATTTTTAAAATAAATAAATAAATACATAAATAAAAGGTTGATTTTTAAATAATAACAAATGTTACGGTTTTAGATTACGAAAATACGATGATGGACGGCGTATTGAAGGGCTCCAGAAGTTTAGGCCATCTGTTTTTTTAACGCTCGCCTAAATTTGATTATACGGGCCACTAGCGTTTCGTCTTGATCGAAATTTTGCCACTGCAGCCGAGATTTGATGTCGGGACCTTCTCGTCAGCAGTGAAACACCTTAACCACTCAACCACCGTGGTGGGTAAGGGTCAATTTTCTGTCCCAATATATCTCTCAAATCAATAAGTGCTTCGATATTGCTACATTATATATAATCGACTCGTCTTCTGCCAAGATTTTCGAGAGAAAAACTGGCCATGGTTTAGAGTTCGTCACCGGCAAGCCGGGGCTGCCGCAGATGCAACATGCTCGGATTGGTTTTGCCCACATGAAACCTTTAGCGCGTACTCTTAGCTCGCCATAGCAGTCATTTACACTCCAGTTCTTGTTAACGCGAAATAATTAAAGTGATTGTTTTGCAGAAATCTCGGCGTCACTGTCAGTGGCTGTGAGAGGAGAATGGCAATTGATGCGAGTAATAAAAATGAGTTGTTCGACCCGAAATTGGACCCACGCCTCGTGTGTTGCAATCAGCTGTTCGACTACAAAGCCACGCAAGTTTCTGAAGTTTACTTGCCGTAGGAATTCTGGAGTGGCTTATAGGTGCGGTGTAAAAATTTTTGAGCACGGCTGGGAAACACTGCCAATCGGTAGTCGAAACTCTGAAGAAAACGTGAGCCAAACATTATAGTGCAGCGTAAGGCCTGGAAATTACAATTGATTCTCAGAGTCATCTTGAAATCACGATAGATGGACATAAGCACGGACACACGGACGGATGGACAAAAGCGCAGATGGAAGCACGGACGCATAGACGGACGGGCGTACGGACGGACGCACGGATGGTTGGACACACGGGCGGACGCTTCGTCCCACTCATCATCATTCACTCCATGGATATTCTGTGAAAACCACTAACGACATCTCGTTATAATATTCCCAAGGACATATACACACAGCGCCGTCTATTGAGCAACTCATAAACTAGAGGTAGCTAAAGACTACTACTAAGACTACAGAGGAGGAAACGACGCGCGGCCTAAGCGGCATCGTCACTAAAAGTAGGCTACCCAAGATCATGACGCACGCCGAGAAAGGAACGCATCTTGTTGCCGCCATGTCATCCTCCTCCCTGCTAGCTCTCAGCGCTCGCTTGTACGAAAAAAAAAATGATATGTTTGTTTTCACTTCTTGAAACCAAGATTTGATTATGAATGAGAGACTGCGTATAGTGAAGGGATTCGGAAATTTTGACCATCTGGTGTTCTTCCACCTGCACTGACATCGGACAGTACACAAACAATTTTGCCTTCATCGAAATGAAGCCGCCACGGCCGGAATCGGAGCAATGAGTCAGCAGCCACTGAGACCTAGCCACTGATTCATCGAAGCGGACTGTACGAAAGAAAGGACGTAGCGTTTGAAGGGTGTGACAAAACCCCACAGCTCCGCTTGAATTTGACGGATTATAATTTTCTTTTGCGGTAGTTGACTCGCGAGGCAGTAACTTTTTTTAGTGAAGCCATTTGATGATTACTTACAAAAAGAATTGCAAGTTCTCTTTAAAATGGCCAATGTTACGCGCACAGTTCTTTTCCTCATAGAGTGGTCGAGGTGTACACTGAGAACTTAAGCGTGTTGAGGTGTACACTGAGAACTTAAGCGTGTTGAGGTGTACACTGAGAGCTTAAGCGTGTTGAAGTGTACACTGAGAACTTAAGCGTGTTGAGGTGTACACTGAGAACTTAAGCGTGTGTAGGTGTACACTGAGAACTTAAGCGTGTTGAGGTGTACACTGAGAACTTAAGCATGTTCAGGTGTACACCGAGAACTTAGCGTGTTGAGGTGTAGACCGAGAACTTAGCGTGTTGAGGTGTACACCGAGAACTTAGCGTGTTGAGGTGTAGACCGAGAACTTAGCGTGTTGAGGTGTACACCGAGAACTTAAGCGTGTTGAGGTGTACAACGAGAACTAAAGCGTGGCTGGCGATTGAAAAAGTGATGAGAATTGAGTACGATCACGCTATCACGTTCCACTCACGTAGGCGAAGCCCAAGCGCCCTCCGAGTCTTTCTAAAGCGGTCGTCGAGATCGGAAATCGAACGTGCGACATCACGAACTGCAACAGCCCATCGCAGCCTTTGAGCCACCGTGGCGGGTCAATCAAATGGCTTCGGGAGGCGGTGACGTGAAGATAGCGGACCTAATTTTAAAAGCAGCTGATCGTTTATGATTCATTCTTAACGTCCTACAAATAAACACATCTAGAATGGACAGCCATTTGTTACAAAATACAAAAGCAGGAAAAGGAAAACACAAAAAAATGTAGTGCGCTCACTTTTCGCTTGAAATAGAAACACGGTACCATGTACTACTCGAATAAAACAACTGAACTAGAATACTACTCACTGCATTAGCATTTGATATGAGATGAGAAGTACGTGCCACTGCCTTTTATCGATGCTCAGCTGCCTTGCTTTTTTTCTTCAGAATTTACGCTCAAAAGAGATCAAGAAGATCGGCTTTGTCTGCAGTGAAGCCTCTTTTGCAGCGCTACTCGGCGCACTTTAAGACAGAAATAAGACCTTTTCTCATACGGCTGCAAGAAGCCACCACGGGATGACCTTCATGCATATTATCGTTACAGCGCAGACGTGAGGATATCATTTTCACGACGAGTGCATGCTTATGAAAGAGTATTCAAGATGGCCGAGAGCGTGCGATTACCTTTACTTCTTTTCGTTCGCGCAAAGTGAAGGCTTTTGATGAAGAAAGGAAAGCTTGCCGCGTGATAAGAAGGAATGCTCAGAGCACCTTAGCTACTCCGATAGCGTTTGAGTAGGCCGCTCACAGCGATAAGAGTGCCCCTGACTCGCTGATGCGAGCACTTGGTAATAAAAAGAAATGGTAGCAGGCTTTTCTCAGTGGCTCTCGCGACTCTGATGCACGTGGCCTGCTTCAACCCCCCCCCCCCTCGCCTTCCCACCCCCAACTTCGTAGCAGCAGTGAATGTCACCTAGCTATATTCCAAGCACGCTCGCGCGTGCAGTTCCGATGTGGGCAAGTTATGCGTGACCCTGCTTCTCTGTTTCGAATGAAGGAGTTACCTTTGATCTCGGCTTTTTTCTTTAGGGGTGGGGAAGCGATAACGGAGAAGAGGAGGGGTGTCAAAGGCAAGAGTGGTGGGCAATAACTCATACTGCTTTGCGTATGCCGGTACGTGTAAGATCTGGCACGCACGCTGTGTCACGTCGCATCCAGGAACCGACCGCATATGGGGTGTGACTGAGGGAAATATTGCATCAGGGAGCTTTTCAAGCGTTCGTTCGGGACGTGTTGAAATGAAATTTGATGTCGCTTACTTGTTTGTGTGGTAGAGATAAGCTGCAGGAAATCCTTACGTACCCCGCTGTAATCTACATATATCTCGTTTTCGTTTTTGTGTCATTGTTTCTCACCAAACGCTCAAGCGAGCACTGCGCGACGTATTTTACCGACAGTAGTTTAACCAATTTCAATAACGTTGTATGGCGTACGCCGTGTCGACAATAATCTCTTAACTAAATTTTGCGACGTGGACGTTCCTTTTCTGGACTATAACAAAAGGTTACCAGAAGATACCTAATAAAATACCAGAAGCACCAGCAAGTGCGAAAGTGCTAACCTCGTCACTTGTTTTAGAGAGAAATAGCCAGTCAGGGTCAGTTGCGCCTGGAGATGCCACTAGGATAGGAAACCTATAGTAAAGCTCTCCTGAGATTTTTCAACCAACGCCGTCTGCTCTTTGAAGTGGTAAATAAAGGAAACGAACGTTCAAAAAAGAAGCTGTGCTTCAAGTTGTCTACGTATAATAACTACAGGGAAACGGAGAGATTTCTTGTCTGATGTTGAGGTTCCTTTTCTTCTGCACTCTTATACATAAGATAGCAATGCTGTTTATTGTCTCACGTTTAGGGCACATAAGAGTACTGACTGGGGTAGAAACCAGAAGTGAAGCTGAGACCGGAAGTGATGTCAGCAGGAGAAGGAGTAGCACAGATTTTGTTACGTGGCATGCAGTTGCATTTTGTTAGTTTCTTTATAAGGCCTTTTTTTGGGGGGGGGGGGGGGTCTTTACTTCGGTAGCAAGCGAGGAATCGCACATCGGACATCATACACATTTTAAGAATATGTCTGGAAGAGGCATATTAAGGCAGTGTCGACAAAAAGCGCCGTTGGTTCGGTATGTCTAGCTTTAACCGCTAAAAAAATAATAATCATACAGAAACAAAACACGCGCGAATATACGATGGCTCGTTTCTTTTGCTTGACGCAACTCAACGAAACTTAGAGACGACAACGCTAAGGAAGGTATAGCTGGCATTAGTTGTATTTTTATACTGTGATATAGTATAGCTATGTGGCAAATGAAAATGATTTAAAGGACCAGTGACACCAAATTTCAAACTCAAATTGTGGCGTTCATTCGATTGCTTGGTATGCGAGAGTTTTTTTTAGAGAAGTATTAATGGCGTCTGTTACGTAGTAGTTATTGTATTTTGAGCGCAAGTAACGTTCAAAGGCTCAACGGCGCGTTACCGGCTATGCAGCATCGACAGTATTTTGACGTATTCAGCGACCTCCTAGGCTACGCCTTAGGCGCCGAATGACGGCGAGTGAGTAGCGTTGACATCGACAGTTTTAGTGGTGTCTACATGTGGTACTGTCTAACGGTGACGCCTGGTTGCGTGGAAACGGCTTCACTTGCTTTATTTTGCTTAGTTTGTGCGACGCGTTTGTGTTAATCTTGTGTTTTCGTTGTGCTGCTTTGGGTGATTTGTGGCGGAGTCTTGAGCGCGTATGTGATTATTTGAAGCTGCGGTCATCGCGAACAGGTAACACGCACGCATGGTTCATGCGTCTTGCCAGCCAGCGTGGCCCAGGCATGCGTCTCCAGCTGCCTCGTCGCTCCTCGGTCAGGCATGTATTTAAAAACCACTGGTCGGAAGAGGATCGAACCGAAATTATCTGTCAGGACGTGAATCACCACAATTTCATATTCACAAGCGTTTTCATCGTCTCTCGCGGACGCTGATGACGGCGGCGACGACAATGGGGGTGGCGAAAACATGCCTATACACGTGTGCGCCGAGAAGACGAAATGTCAACTGAAGGTCGCGTCACCATGTCGTCTGGCCACGTGATCCGATGGGGTGGGAGCACGGGAGGTGACCGCTAGGCAGTGCTGGAAATTGGCGGGTTTTGCACCCGTTTTGAATGGAGATTTATGTTGGTTATGCTAATTGATATCACATATAGTGATCCATCTTTCTTATGCATTATTGGTACCAAATCGTTCCTAGGAGATCGATAACTATGCGTTGACGCATAAAACGCAACATGAGTCAAGTTGATGTCACTGTCCCTTTAAGGTAGATGAAAAACCAATTTTACTAATTTTCCTGCCTGCGAGAAATTATTTTTCCACCCACTTTAATTCCTTTCTATTCATGCCAATAATTACCATGGGGTTAGAACAAAGAAGTATTATCTCCTTTACCTTCCTTAGCTTTATTGTTCGTTTCAATTTAAGAGAAAGTTGTTCCTTTAAAGCGTGCACCGCCGCAATATTACGTTATATGCAAAAAAAGCAATCTTCACAATTCGCCTTCGCTGACTTTTCAGGCATCTTGAGCTGCTGTTGTTAATGCGCTACATAACTGAAGTAATTCGCCAAGTTTTATCTAAAAGACATGATATTGTGTTCCAATAGCCGCTGGGAAGTAATGACATTGTCGGTAACGACCTTGCTGATGATGCTGCTCGGTCCACCCACGAGAACTCCCACACAATGCCAATACCATTGTCGAGAACAGGCGCTGCAAGGGGCCTTTACTCGTTCGCTGACACAGTGTCGCAATTTTGTTTGTGCAATCCCAGTGCCCGGAACTACCGCCTACATAAATTAGACCTATCGCACCTCCCTCGCCGTGACGCAACTTTACAGCACCGCATGTGGTTAGGAGTAGCTTTAACGAAGAGGTTTTCCTTTCGAATGGTTATGGCGGTCAGCTCCAGATGTGACTCGTGTAACATTGACAAAACAACAGGACACCCACTGTGTTCCTGTGATCATTACGTCAGCGAAAGCAACGTGCTACGCGATACCCTCAACAGCCTACACGATAGAACCCTTACTGAACACAAGATCCTGGGATCATAGCTCTATGCGTCGCAGGCCAGTAAAGCGACGCGAGTACTGCTGCGTTAAAAAAAAAAATCGACCTGAGTTAAGCTACCGCTTGTAGTTGTGCCATGGTCAGACGCGCATATACCCGAGGACACTTTCTTTCTTCTTTCCTTCTCTTCTTCAATCCCTTCATTCCTTTACTCCAGTGCAGGGTAGCAAACAAGAGACGCATATGGTTAACCTCCTTGGCCCTGAGTCCTTTCATTGCTCCTCCTCTTCCCATCTCGATCATCAGTTGCGTTCATTCTTAAGCTGTTTTCACTGTCGTAGCTTAAAGACGACTGCCATCCTGAAGCACGGTGAAGTTTGGAGCCGACTGACGCGTTATGGTGGAAGCAATATTACAGTCATAAAAATAATAATAAAATGATGGCGTGGTGTGAACATCAGGCTCACTTTTTCAATTTCTTTATATATTATTCTTTAATTGCTGTCGCACGTCAAGACTAGTTGTGTAAAATTTCAGGGTTGTCATCACTTTGCATTTTTGATTTCATTGGCAGAGCCCCTCTTCTACTCGTCTCTTTCTTGTCTCCACCAAAAAATTATTTAAATCTCAGCTACTGTTCCGAGGTCGCTCGGTGTAAACCTGCTGTTTTAAGACATTCAACAATTGTTCTCATCACCATTCGGTTTCAACATTTCCGCAGGTTCTGATGTCAGCTTTATTCATCGTGAAATCAGTATGTACATATGCTGGCCAGTATTTATACAATCGCGCCTAGCGCTCGATCCTGTTTAGCGATAATTAAAAATGAGCTAAATGCGTAACTACTCGAGTCTGCTAGTAAGCCAGGATGCGCTGTTAAACAACTTCACGACTCATCATTTGGTAACGGGAACCTCGTAAATGGACAAAAAGCTCGTAACGCGATGAGCTGAAAGTTATGAAGGACAGAATAGTGCCACCCCAGGATACTAATTCCTCCTCTAATGAACTTTTTCTTCCATTCTTTCACAGCTCAAAGAGCAATCGTTTTTCGTCCGTGTTCATTGCGGAACAGTTTATTTATTACTGAAGCTACTAATGATTCAAGCTAGCGATACATTTTGCTTTCTCCGCGTCCCATCTCGGGGCTTCTTGTTTTATTTTATTCATGACGTTTTCATTGTTCGGACCATTTACACTTTGTTTCTTTAAGGAATGTCGAATACGAAACTAAAAAAAAAAAAACATCAAGTACGGTTCAAAGGTGCAACTTACACATTTAAGTGTATTCGTTGGAGAGTAGTACTGAAAGAAAGTAACGCAAAGAACCGTGAAGATTTTGGTGATAAAGTGAAAAAAAAGAAATACTATTTTTGGACGAGCCCTGAGGGGGTCATCTTTAAGGCGTTACACAAGGCACTGCTTGCTCTTTTTTATTCCCATTTTCCTCTTTCTTATCTGCTGCTTTTCTGTCAAGCTTTCTGGGATGCGATGTGGAGGAAAAAAAGGTCTCTTGAATTTGGATAAAATGTTAATAACATAAAAAAGTGGATCAACCGAGTTCTTTCATGCCTCTGGCTCTTGGAAACAGTGCTCTGGAGGGTAGGGAGTGAAATGGGGGTCGGGTGGGGGGGGGATGTGGAGTTAGGGAGGCCTTCGCTTATCTCCCGTCCTTCACCGTTTCGGGCCACTTAGACTGACCCGCTGGCTGCAATTAGCGCGCCGCTGCCGCCTGCACACCCTGCTTCCTTCATGCAAGCTCCACTGGGCATGGCAGCCGCTATCTCAAGTGACAACTTCGCCAGAATGACGTCGAGCTTCCGATAACGCGATCGCGCCCCCTCTCCTCCCCACCCCTCTCCCACCTCTTCCATGCGTGTAACGGCAGGCGGCTTCTCAATGCCACGGTAGAACGGTGGGATGGCGTAAATTAGAGCGCAGCGATGGCCAAAATGGGCAGTCGCGAAAATTAGAAGTGTAGCTAGGGAGACCAGGGGGGCGGGTGAAGGAGGTTTAGTATGAAAAAAAAAAAAAAAAAACGTCGCAAGCAGGCCCGAGAACGTTAAGAGCAAGACAACAGAAGAAAAGTGCAAGAGGCATGGTGTAACTGGAAACTCGGGCGGCTCGGGCGGAACGGAAATTGACAGCGCGGATACGGTCAAATGCGTTGCAAATGGGGACGATGGGTCCCGTTTTTCGACCCTTGTTAGAACTTCGTTTGTTATGGCTCATTTTTTTTGGAGGGGGGGGGGGGGGGGCTGTTCAGTTTTCAGCAAAAGTGGCAGATTATCCATCGCAGCAGATTTCAGCAGATTATCCATCGAGGCGGAATTGCGTTTTAGTGCTGTGAGCAGAAAGGTCCGTCTGTAAGGACTGGACGCGCGCGATCGGATACTGACCAGTATTCCTGATCCAGGAGATAAGGCATTCAGCGTCCGAGCTTGCCAGAGGTGTACTGCGTAGCTGCTGTAACCAAGAGTCCCGGAGTACAGCATTTGTCACTTGTATGGACACTAATTTTTGGCCAACAATGTGTGTCATGCATATACTTCAAAAATAAAATACCTATACTCACGACGCCTTTCTGCTGACACTACATAAGCCTAGTCTGTGACATCATTTCATCGAACTGTAATCATGAACTTGTCGACATCTCCTTGTTATGTAGACGCTGTATGGAGAATATTATACGGACTTTGAAAAATAAGCTTACATGACTAGAAAGTGGCAGCCGGTAGGATTTTTATATTTTCTTTTCGATAGGTCTCTATTCTCACTGAGTACTCTGTTGTCAACGCAACAACTTTGCGCATCCATATGTCATGAATCAAAATGAAAGGTTTCACCATGACGTGAAACTCGCGGCGGTTTAATCGCTGACGTTTCTCGGTGGGTAATGAATGTCTGCGTATCTACGACACCACCCAAATACGAAAAATAAAATAAAGAAACGCGTACGACGCCCGGCTACCAATAAGTGTCACGCAGCGCTAATTAGTGTCTTTCAAACTTTAAAACAAGCTTCTTTATGGGCGGTGATGAGTGTGCTTGCGTCCCACTACATTCGTGGGCGGCCCATTCATAAGACACTTTTTCAGAGACGCTGTGTAAACCGTGACACATACAGAGCCGCAACGCGAAATTGACACACGAAACGAAACGGGGCTACCAACAAAGACGCGAAACATTGGACGATGCCTGACAAACAGTGCGGAATATGCACATCAAGGAAACGGGCGAAATGGGGGATGGTGCTGCGGCGTTTAATTAAAAACAACGAGTCATAAATTCACGGCGGTGCCGGACGGCGGGCATCGCGGCGAACGGCCACACGTTAAGTGAAAGGCCCCTAATTAAAGCGTCCTTTCTGAGTACAGCGAACGAGTGCGAGCTATCGCTATAACGCTAGCCTCAGAGGCACGGGCTTTATACAGTAGGGTAAAATTTTATACAGTCAGGAAAGAAAGTATGGGCTTGACTGTCCCGGCGGCGGTGTTCAACAAGACGTTTCCATTGCGGAGTTGGAAGCGATATAACCAAAATAAAGAAAGATAGATAGAAAGAGAGAGAGAAAGAGAGAGGGAAAGCAAGAGATAGATAGATGATAGATAGATAGATAGATAGATAGATAGATAGATAGATAGATAGATAGATAGATAGATAGATAGATAGATAGATAGATAGAGGGAGTAGCAATAAATAAATGATTGATTCAATGTGGTTCGAACGAGCCAGCGTGTTCGGCCGTCTTAAGGGAAAAAAAGATTCTGTCCCGATGGCACAACAAATTATTACCGGCGACTGCGTTAATCTCGCAATCACTTATGCATGGCGTCTGCTTGTTTTTCATTAAAAAAATGCTGCTGTAATAATTCTTTTTCGAATGAAAACCACGCCAGACAACAAAGGGACGCACGTGCTGTCTTGGGTGGTACGACGGAATGGATGAGGAAGCGAGAAATCATTTGAGGTAGGAAATAATAAAAAAAAGCAAGTGAACCATCTAAGAGAGCGATTGGAGCAGCTTAAACAACTGAAATCTTTCTTCACGGAGAATAAATAAAGGAAACGCTGAGAGATAGATGAAGGCAGTGTTTTACAAGCGTCAGGTGGTGCGCAATTTATTCTTAAATTTGAGTTCGTTGCGACGAGACTAGAGCGACTGGAAGCCGGTGCCGCAAGCTGCAACCAAAAAATCATTTATCTCTGCGTTTTTTTCATTTGGACGTCTTCTCTGTTTTTTATGCACGAAACAAACAAACAAAGAAACAGCGCAGGTACAGGCAGACAGATAGACGGGGATACAAATACAAAGAAAATGAATTAATGTGCCCGCGGAAGTCCTATTCAGCTTTCTAGATCCATTTCGCGATTGGGACACTTCGTTGACATTTGAGAGCAATATTTTAAATGCACCAACCTCAAATTCTTTAAATTTCTTGCCCACGTGTCGCTATAAGAGCACTGAGAAATATTCGCCGGTGCGCCCAAGTGGGTGAATTAGGTGAAATGGTTGGCTCATCCGTTTTCTTCATACTTCTCGCGCGCTTTCGCAAATTACGCTTAGACTCACTAATGTACCCAGTTCGTAATCGCAATGTCCATAAACTGTAGCGCCACCAAGCGCATTCAAGAACATCCTCTCGAGGACAGTCAGTAGACTACACATTGACAGCACTGTTCAGATAACCTCAGTTTGAACGCATTAGCAAGAAACGAACGCTACGAATTTGCATGTTTCCTGTATCATTGCGCAAACCCCATGACACCCCGTGACACGATTAATCAGAAAGTGAACCCCCCCCCCCCCCGTCCTCGTACGTGTGTGTGTGTTTCGACTCTCTCTCTTCTTTCTCTCTCATTTTTATCTTTTATACTTTCCTGTCTACCTTTCATCTTCTCCATTAAGGGATAACCGACCTGCAGGTCACGGTATCGAAGCCCGGCAGTGGAGACCACGTTTTCGACGCAGGTGAACACTGGAGGTCCGCGTTCATAGATAACGGCGCACGTTAAAAACACTAAATGGTCGATATTTCCGCAGCCATTCACTACCGCGTCTCTCATAATCATGTCTTGGTTTTGGAACTTGAAAACCCAGCTAATTTCAAATCAGTAATAATATTTCTTATTATTCGTGCAGGGTGGCGAAACGGATCTTTATCTTCTGGTTAATATTCCTGAATTTCCTCATTGCATTTTTCACCCTCTCTCCCTTTCTGGATATTCAAGTTTCTCCAGGTTTCTAGTCACTGTCAGAATGTTAGAAAATCGAAGCATGAAATCGAAGCACGAAGCGAAAATCGAAGCGAAGAATGATTGCAGCGTTTAGTAAAGCGTGGTAGTGTTATTTTTTTAATCCGCAGCCGTGTCTTGCCTTTCAAAACGTTTATTTGATGCACCATTTTTTCCTGTTCCTTTTTATTACGCCAAGCATGCCAGACGCGATAGAGCTCCTCTAATCTAGGACGGTACGCGGGAACCGCGGCTGACGTGATGACTTCACGAGGCAAGAGGCCAAAAAGGTCGCGGTGATCGTCGTTCGTTGAGCGCGATGCGTGCACCGAGGTAAGCCACGCCGTGCTAGTTGAGTCACGAAGCGAAAGTTGCGTAGCGACATAATTAACGAACCACTTCTTGTGAACCTGGCGCTTGAAAAAGAGGGGGAGCGGAGGGGCGCACACCGGCAAGTGCTGGCCTGATTTCGCGCTATACGTTGCATATGATGTGCGGTCGGGTTTAGCTTATAAGCGCCGCTGCTGACGCTTTCCATTTAATTTTTCGCGTTTTTTAAGGGTTGCCACTAATGCACAACATATCCCACTTCCGCCTGAACGTGCACGTGGCGATTACGCCTCACTTCGAGATTGAAAAGAAGAGAAAACAAAGAAAACAAAAAAAAGAGCTGACAGCGTTTTTTTTTTTCATGAGAAGATTGTAAAGCTTTAGTTGCAGTTTTCTGCGACATATGCTCTCGAGCTCGCCTTTTCCGTGTTTTCATATTTGAAAAAGAAAAGAAAAACCAGCTTCAATGTAGCTGCAGACCTTACAACTTATTGACAAGCTGCTCAGATTGAATTGACGTGAGACCATTCTTGGCGAAGGATAAAGAAATGCTCCTTTTTCACGCAGCATTTAGTGTTAATGTACGATCTCCTTCCTCCCCTTATTGAGAGCTTATTGCCTCAGGAAGAGCTTATTGTTTCAGGAATTCAACGCCGCAAAATTTTTAAGAATCCGTCCAGTGCGAGTGGAGTTACAAAGGTTTGTTGCATGCTGCATTTGCATTATCTCTTCTCTCGTCCCGACAAAAGCGCTGGAAGCTAAGCAGAGAGAGAGGGGGGGGGGGGGGGGGGGGGTTGGCAGGGCAAAGAAACTGCTTCGCCTCGTGATCTTGAGCACTATATTTTTTCGAACGCGCGGCTTTTTCAGTGCAATCGCGCGCGCACGCGTGGACAAGTAGCATCCTCCCGCGGCTATCTCGGTAACTTGATTTTTCGGTCACAGACACACAGACGTTTTTTCGCTCACAACCAACGGGGACGACGCCGGCGGCGGGTTTTCTGCGACATGAGCTCTCTAACGCCACATTCACACTGAGCATCCCGGCCGCCGAAAGTGCTCCGAATCCGGTTCGGTGGCGGCGAGATCCGCCCAAAGGGCCCTCTCCGCGCCGATCGCTCTCGGACCGATTTTTGCGGCGTCTGCCGCCGAATCGGTCACCGCGGACCAATAGGAGCGCTAGTCAAGGAATTTTGAAAAATGGCGGCCAAGCCCTACTCACTTGTTATGTCGCAGTGCACGTAACTGAATGTTGAAACCAACGGGAGTTTAACCTACTCTGTGCCTACTTCGCCTCCGTATTTCGTGAAAGAGGTGACCGAGCTTGCTGTTGGCGTGACCGAGCTTGTTGCGGTCTTGCAGAGCAAAACAAACCCACCAACGCCACTGGTGTCGGTGGTTTTTCTGCTCTTTGTGCATTACAAGAGAGCCACTTGCCAGCAAAGTAAGCAGTACTGTCTTTTCTTGCTTCTTGCGCACGAGAATCGTCGAAGTATACACCACCGGATAGCGTAGTAGCGTTTGCGAGCCGCGGCAACAACCGGGTGACAGCGTATCCATCCCGTGTTCGCCCCGTAGTAGATGGCATATTCGGCGGCGCGGGGCGCGTCCAGTGCGAACGGCGCTGCGTTTCGGCGGCAGGGGAATTTCGGTCACTGTAGAAAGCGGATGTTTCAGTGTGAACTAGGCCTAACGCTATCGCGTTAAAACGTCTCTCCTGAGTGCGGCTATGAAATAAAGCCTTTTATTCTCTCTCTACCTGTTCGTTGCGTAGCAAGACAAAAAGACAACGCCGACGCCAGTGGTGATGGCGCAATTATACATGTGCTTATAACAGCCGTATAACTGCTATTGCGTATAATAAAAAATAAAAAAAATGATCTGTGCGTGCACTATCATCAGATCACCGAATGTTTTGGTAAGACCGCAACTCAATGACACGAAGACGGTCTCGCTGATTGAAAGAAGATAAAAAAAAGAGAAATAAATGATTCTAGAGGCGTTCATGCGAAGAGGACGCTTCCTCTTTCATCCCTCGCAGCAATCCTGTTTCATTTGCCACTCTGCGGGGGCAAACTAATTACTGCGTGCCCCTCGAAACGGCACAGGCGCGTGCAACGAGCGAGGCTACAGCCTACGTGCCAATCAATAGGAGAGGAAGAAAAAAAATGAAGGAATCAATGGAACGACCCGCGGATGCGTGCTGCCGTGGCGCAATCATGAGCGAGGCACGCCGGCCGCCACGCACGCGGAGCTTCCCTCCGAGTCATCGTCGAGAGAGAGCGGCTCCCCGTGCCGATTGCCGAAGCCATGGTGCGTCGCCTGCATGGTCGGCTGTGTCCGCTTCCATCTTTTCACTTCGAGTTCTTCTTACAGTTGCTGTGAACGTCGCGTTATGCCGGACGTGCGTGACCCGTCGGTTGACCATTGACACAGCATCAGACAGACAGACAGACAGACAGACAGACAGACAGACAGACAGACAGACAGACAGACAGACAGACAGACAGACAGACAGACAGACAGACAGACAGACAGATAGATAGATAGATAGATAGATAGATAGATAGATAGATAGATAGATAGATAGATAAACAGACAGACAGACAGATAGATAGATAGATAGATAGACAGATAGATAGATAGATAGATAGATAGATAGATAGATAGATAGATAGATAGATAGATAGATAGATAGATAGATAGATAGATAGATAGATAGATATGAACGAAGACAGGCAGCCTAACCACATAGCAGCCGCAGCTGCTGCGGCTGTCACATTTTTGATGGAGGCGAAAATGATCGAGGGCCGTGCACTTAGATCTATACTCGGCGACAACTTTTCTTGGCATTAGAGCGAAGGCTACAGAGCCAAATGGCGGGCATCCTAGCACCAGCGAATGCAGTTCCACAACAGCGCCCATATTTCCCCGTGAAATATAGAAGTTTCCCCTTTATTTTGTACGTGGAGCTGTTTGAGACAGGACACAGCTGCCATCATTAAGATAGTCACATTTACTTTAAATTATTGTGACTTCGCGTTTTTGAACGCACGAGAAAGTCGCGCCTTTTTACGTGCACCTCACACGCTAAGCGGCGTCCGCATCTATATGAAACTCGGGAGCCTTCATATGCGCGCGCCTCATAAAACGCTGATGGTGCGCCCCCATCACTTTCCATAGCGCTACGAGACGCGCGCCAAAACGGACTACTTCGCGTGGTGATGCATGTGCAGAAGCTCCGCCTCCGTAGCTTTCCCTTCAGTGCCAAGAAAAGTTGTCGCCGAGTATAGGCGTCCGTTAAAGAACCCCCAGGTGGTCGAAGTTTCCGGAGCCCTGCACTAAGCTGTTTCTCATAACCATATCGAGAACGTTAAACCCACTTAATTATTAGCATTTTCACCTACATTGAAAATGTGACCACCGCAGTCCGGTATTGAACGTGTGACCTTCAGATCAAATCTGCGAACAGTCGCACAGTTGTATACATGATGGTTACAAATAGCTGTGTTATTTGAATTATGTCTTTGTTATCTTTCAATCGCCACTTTTTAACATTCTTGACCGTCATATTGACGTCTAATTGAAGAAGTAAACTTGCAGTTCTGATTAGTATTGGTTAGATTATCGCAGTAAAGTACACGGGTGCTCCCTATGATGCTATCCTGCTTATAACACGAATAACTGTGGTTATCGTCGGCATCATTTGATTGATTGCACTTCATGAGCAACTACATTTCGTATATTTACGACATTCCTTATTAACGTCATGGCGATGTGATAGTTCGGCGTGGGTCAGTTCTCTTAATGAACTTCAGCTCGATTCAAGCGTGAATGAGTTCATCCATTCATACATCCCAGTAAGTTCTTTTAAGCTGTACCGAACCTTTTCGAGGCACGACTGGTGAGCACGTACACACGCATGCAGTCTTCCCGCTATTCATCAGCCGTGTGCGCGCTTTACAGCACGCATGACATCTCCGGTTAATTATCGCAGACGATCCGGTGCTTGAGACAGCCGGTGTGTCTCCTCTTTCTGGCTGAAGGGCACTCGCCTGTAGACATTGAAACGGGAGAGAGCTCACGAATGGATGCTTCTGCCCGGCGGGACTGTTACAAAAGCACTCTGACCCGCGAACTGTATACCTTCGAGTAGCACAGCACTCCTGCACGCTCGGACTCCTGTCATCACAGACTGTGAAGGCAGTGTCCTGAACTTAGACTGGCTAAGATAAGTTTAGACCATCGACTTAATCATCTCGTCGGGGGAATGATTTGCGAGGGCATGTTGGTCTAACATCCGTGACAGAAAAAAAAAACACACGTGACGTCTTGTTTTAACGGGTATTTTCAAATTGAAAAGATCACTGGACATCCTAGTTGTTAAATTCAATTCATTTTATTTTCCCCTTTTAAAGAGAAAAATGCCGTGTTACCACTAAAAACGGCGTCCTTGCGGTGAGACGGCAGTTTCTTGAAACATGTGACTGAGCTTCGACAAAAGCAGAGTAATCTGAGGACTCGTTATTTTTTGCTAGATGCAACCGGGATGAAAATCTAGACAACGAACTGATGGAAGGTACGGAAATGGTATTTGTAGCGTTTGTAACTTCACTGTAGAAATTACAACATATATTTGAAGACGTTAAAGTGGGCGAAAAAACTGCTCATGACCGATGGAGACTTGTAGATACATGCGGACCTTGCTAACTTACGGGTGAAAAAAAAATAGTAGCCGAATTCATTTTTACGCTACAACTCGAAATGTAGTGGCCGAACAATTTTAGGATAGTTAAAACGGGGAGCCGCAAAGCTAAGCGACCATGCAGCTTATCTCTACCGGTGCTGCCCTACTAATTGATCCGATTGATCACTCCAGCGATCGACCTATTTAACGACTTCGGTCGGTGATTAACGCGCTCGCTGTCTGAGTGACTGACTGATTCGGCCGGATCGATTAATTGAGGTAGGCGCGCGAGCCCCCGTCGTGTGCCGCGGCCGCAGCTGCTGATTATGGGCCCGTCGCCGGTTTCTTTAGACACTCTTCTTCGGTGCGTGTGTCTGCCAGGCAAGCTGACATTCAGGGTCCTCATTAAGGCCTTCACCCCCTTCCTTCCGTTCCCCGTATCGTTCGCAATCTTCGAGGCGTCGTTTTGCCCTTTGCCGCCGTCCTTGTCCCTCTCACTTACTCTCTCTCACATACCCCCTCACTCTCTTCTATATACGGCGTTGTGCAACAGGGCAAGGCGTGCGTATACGCCCGGGCCGGAGGGAATGCTAATTGGGAAGAGTGTGCTGGATGCTGCCAACATCGATCGCTGCATGCAGAGACGGTGGCACCGCCGTAAGCTGCGACGTTGGCGAGGGGGCAAGCACAGCGGTGGAGTGGAGGTGGCTGGTTCGCTAGGAGGAGGAGGGAAGACACAACGCGTGCTAACCTTCCCCAGGGAAAACTTTTCCGGGAAGCGCAGTGTATTTTCTGCCTCGGCTCAGACCATCCCCGCCATTAACGAGAGCAGCCGTAGACCGCCTCGGTGAACGCTTCGTGCTTGAACCACGGCGTAACGGAAATCGCTTTCCCAGTTTCCTCGCTCTTTTTCTGCATTATGATTATTCGAAGGAGCGTTGAGCTATACTGTGGAGGGTGGGAAGAAAAGTGGGTCGGGGGAAAAAGTGTGCGACAATGTTATTTGTTTGAGCACATTTGGTCGAAAATGGAGGGGGGGATTAAAGGTGCGAGGCACACGCGGAGTGGAGTGTTTAAATACTATCAGCCGCCGAAAACCCGTCATCACTGCCCTGCTTTATTGAAAAGTTTCGAAGCGCCTGTTGTTCGGACGGGATCAGTGAGATTAAGCTGACTAAACTCGGGTTACGGGAAAGTTGGTGCCTTTGCACACTAAACGAATTATCTGGTCGTTCTTTAAGTAATTTTAATGTTTATTTTCTTGTTTTTCAGAGAAAATGAGAGGCAATTCATTTTGAAGCTATTAAAGTAGTGAAGCCGTATGTATGAAACGTTACTTGATTAATTATTTAATCGAACAACTGTAGAGAACTTTGTGAAGAAGATGCTAGCATCATGGACGACATCTGTTACTTTTCCTAGTAGAGGCAAACAACATATAGCAAAAAAATTAGTCGTTACGGAAAGATACGCAGACAAGACTGAATACAAAAACTATAACAAATAGGAGACATGATGACACATAGTGCACATAAAAATCACAGCAAATCGTACTTCATAACTCCCACTTTGCGCGTCAAGTATTGTTAGGTCCTACGAAAGTGATTCAGCAAAGCTCGCATGCTCGCATACCATTAAAAGAAGCTCAGTGTACCACCTGGGGTTGTCATACGTGCCCTAACATCGCACAGCGCATTGGCGTCTAGCATTTTGCTTCCGCTGAAATGCAACCGGCACTTTCGGAATCGAACCCGCGTCTTTAACGTCAGCAGCTAGTATCATGACTACTGAGCCATCGCGGCAGCTCTGAGAGAGGCAGTGATAGAGAGTAGACAAAAAAGACGAGAGAGAGAGAAGTATTTTAATGAAAGCTGAATATTATAGCCTGGTAGCTTGCCAAGTGCATTGCATGCTATTCTGTGGTATAAATGCGTACGGTGGAGAAAACAAAATATAATTAAGCTTTAATAAAATTGGCGGTGCATTATATACTCATTGAAGAATAAAAAAAAACAAGGACACGTGCATTATAAACAGAAAGATACGTGAGCACAGTTGAATTGCACAGCTATCGATGAAGACATTTGGTCATAAAAAGCGCGCAGCAGTATCAAGGAGCGAGAACACTGCCGGCAGCTCCACCACGTTGCGCCACCTCAGTTAAAAGCTCATATTGCAGCGACTATTCCCGTACACTGCACCTCGTTGTATAATGCGCTCATTTAACGGAGTAAGCTGAGCTGGCTGATTTCTCAGTAGGGTATATTGCGTCTCATGCTGCTTTACGTGGGTCGAAGTCAAACAAGATGCTAGCTTCATTAAAGCGGCATATGTTGAAGACATTATAACGCTGCGAAACACAAGCCCACTTGATTTCTAAGCACCTGAATTGACCATGACACTACAGATGTGCAAGTTAAACTAATTTTAACATTTAATTTGAACATTCCATGGTAAACACAATCTTGAGGTGTGCAATTAATTTATAGTACATGATGCTATAACTTATGTAGCTTAATTAGTCTTTGTGCATAATTCTGCGAGAGTGACAAAATGAATATATCATAGCAAAGCTTGAATATCATTTTCAGTTTAGCTTACCACTACGTCACGTTCACATAAATGGTAAAAAAATGTGTAAACACAGTAACTTCGTGACAAAAACCTAGTAAAGTACTTGCAGTTCTGTTTAATCGTATAACTCCACTGATGAACCTCGACCATAGTTACAGCTCATTCGCATAAATTTCATAGTACCACAACTCGACTTTGGTTCAACGTTGGCTCTGTAAAAGTATAAAAGAACTTGTTGTGAAGGCTATACGTTGCTATGTTGTGGTGTTTTCAAGACGGAAGTTGTATGCTTGATTGCCAGCCTCGAAATAATCCTAAAATATTTGAATAGAACTTTGTTTATTGCTGCGGATACATAAAGATAAGCGAAGCGAAGCACAAGGCCATTCGGTCTGTCCGAGTTTTATCCCGTGCGCTTTTTCGGGACGCGTCAAACCCTGCAAGATATGTTGCGCCCAATGTACCATACATGTTATGCCCAGCTTGACGCCTCCATGTACTGATTTTAGCGCAAGATTTCACACAAGATCCATAGTTCCAATTTTTATTAACTGGATCGAGGTTTCAGCACCTTATTTAAGCATTAACCAGTTAATTATAGCAGTAGGTTAATATTTTAATTCACATAACATATGAGTGTTCTTTTTTTCTACAATTAACGTTCCACGACCGGAAATTAAAAATGGGCAGATTATCCCGATTTTTCTCGACCAAGAGCTGCGCTCAGGTCTTTGCAGCACGTCAACGTATAGTTATGCAGCTCGCAACTTCATGCGTCCCTTTGCAGTCATAAACGCCGGGATTGCCAGTGAAAACACGAACACGTCCACTCCCTTTCGTGTCACGGGGCGCGTCAACACCAAATGCAAGGCAGCTCGAGCACCTACTCGAGCGGCCACTCGAAGCTCGGGCCGTGCCTCGGTGCTGTTTTCGTGGTAGACAGAAGCAGAAAACACACACACGCCAGGAAGAGGAATGTGGACATTGCGGACGCGAGGTGCATGCGACATGCGCGGTAGAGACGTGCGTGCGTGCGTGCGTGTGTGTGTGCGTGTGTGTGTGTGTGTGTGTGTGTGCGTGTGTGTGTGAACCCACATGTCTCAGCTACCTTTCTTTTTAGTCGTTTATTTGTTTGTTTCTCTCGCGCACGCCCCTGTCGTTTCCAGGGCCGGCACGTCTTGACCAACGGCGGGCTTGTTTGAACAGCCGGTGGCTTTGGACTGTCGCCGTTGCCCGGACTGTAAACAAGACCGGAAGAAATCCAGGCGGTCGGTCGGCGACGCGAGCTTTCCAAGGCGCGGGCTCGATTGCGCGGCAGGAATTCAATTTGCAGGAGTGGTGCCCAATGATATCGCGCGGGGCGACCGATGCCATCGTCTTCGTCGTCGCGTAGGTGATGCACAAACACTTCGCAGAAAACGTGCGCGAACCCCTCTTCCTGAACTACGATGAATAAAAAAAAAATCTGATACGATGTTTTTATACTCCAATGCGTATAGGAGCGACGTTCGCCAAAGGATGGCATACGCAGTTGATGGACATTCCGTGGTACGGATTGGGTAAGTGCCCCCTGTTGCTTTACCCTGTGTGACAACGAAAGAAGATACCGAGTAGAACGCGAGACGTGCTCGATAGGTACTGCGTTGCGCGTAGATGACAGTCCGCAGCACCATGTGGCTTGTTCTTGCGCAATGTAAAACACGGGAAGGTGCCCGCATGACGGTGCTTCAGCTGCCTTCTCCACCCTGACAGCCTGAAGATCCTAATATCAATGGTGGCTTTTGTTAACTCTCATTTTTACGTTACTGTCAAGTGGATTTAGAGGGCTGGAGCTTCAAACAATGCTTCAAACAGCGTGCCACAAATACACAAAGAAGAATTGATGACAAAAGCGCATACTATCAACTGTGGTGTCAGGGTCACTAGTTTTTCTTTATGTATTCGTGTGTGTGTGCTGCTTGATGATCAGCTGTACCAACTAGTCCCTTGCCTTGCTGCTTCTAGAGCTGTGGTTTTCTCTAGTTTACAAATAAGACCACATTTAACGTCGATTAATTGTGGCTATATAGCTTAACGAGGCGATAATTGCGAGACCACGGGAGACGCTATAATCCGCCTAGTCAATACCTCCCCCCACCTCTCCTCAAATAGGTGCTTGTGAAAATAAGGCTAATAATAAATACCGCCCCTTGTAAACCACTTTCGCCAGTTGTTATTCCATTGGAATAATACGTAGGTAGCCCGAAGGTGAACGTGCCTACGTTCTGCTAGTCGTTATAAAGTTATACGCAAGCCGCAAATTCCAGCCAGAGTATACGCGATCCCCCATTTACACCGAAGTGTTGTAAAAGCGAAGAAAAACCCAAACTGACCAAGCCTTTCTACAAAAATGACGATTTCTAGCTTAGCAATTAAAACAAATGTCATTTTGAAATAAATATGCCATATGTTAATTAATCAATATTTCATAACTACAGCGCGTTATTGGTTCTATTAATGGTGCGCTAGACATGCCGTTCTTCGCCCGATGAGTTTTGATAATAAGCGCCTCCTCTAGCACGTTTATAGATACGACAAGCCCAGCTATACTTGTGATGTACCACTCTTTCACGCCTCGTGACAAATAGAGAAAGAGAGAGAAAGAGAGAAAAAGACGCGCAGCGCGTAATCGAAGGTGTCGTCATGTGTCAAATCACCACGCGCATGCGCACTCACACTCACTCACGTAGCCACGATGAGCGAGCAGTTCTTGAGCTCGAAGCTTTCGTGCTCCGCTCACTTTCCACGGTTAACATTTCAGTCAACGCCCCGCCGCGGTGGTTTAGTCGCTGAGGCTGCTAACCCGCAGGTCGCTGGATCGGATCCCGGCTGCAGCGGCTGCATTTCCGATGGAGGCGGAAATTATGAAGGCCCGTGTGTCCAGATTCAACCCAGAGCGTTTTTTTCAAAGAAGCATGCCTGTCTAAAGCCTCTCCGTCCACATTTTTCGCCGACGAAATTAATGCGGTGGCAGTGAGGGTCCAACAGGCTTCACGATTGATTATAGCGGGTCAAGAATCATAGAAGCTCCGCGGGACCGTTCTGCAGGGCTAAGCGCATAGAGTTTCTCACGAAAATGACTGTAGAGGGAAATCTGGCGCTAGTGAGATGCTGGATGCAAGGGAATGTCGGTATATGTGAGCTTCGAACTTGACTCGGATTTGTATCGTTCACGCGCAGCCCGGACACCTCGAAGACACGCCTGGCTTAAACGCGTTCCTTGCGTCACAATGGTTTATTTCCTGCTAAAAGAGCACGTAACAAGTTATTGGTTTTGTCTCATTGCACAGAAACGTGTTTTATTTAACACCGTAAACTTATGCGTCGATGTAAAATTTTACAAAGTGCAAGAAGTAACCGTCGGCCGCTAAACTAAAAAGGCAGACGACAAAGAGAACGTTCCCTATCTTTATGTCGTCTGTTTCTTTCGCCATTTGGTTGCGTTGTCAAAGTAAGTGGACTTTTATTTTAGTATATAGTACGCGCGAATGAGATCAGCCTATAACAGCTTTGTTTTAGCGAAGCTTTATTTGTGCAGTCGTGTCCCCTTTTGAGCCGAAGAACCAGCCATAACAAGCCTCGCAGACACATAGGTACCGTCATTCCCAGCGCTCAAACGACCCCCCTTGATAAATTCGCACGAACGGTGGCGCCAGATTTGCCTCTAGCTATTTTTTGTGAAAAACTCTATCGCTAAGTGAGACATACAAGTAAAACCGAACCTCGCGAACGAACGCGAAGTGACCAAGGCATAGATCGCATGTCTGGCAGCCACTCGCTTATCGTAATTCACCGAGATTGAACGATATCGTGTACTTGAATTTCGTCCCGTCGTGCGCGTCTACAGATCTCACAGCGATTGCTCTATAGCTGCCGCGCTCTCGACGGGATTTTCATTTTGTTACGAAACACGTGACGTGACAACCAACATCGCTGGCTACGCGAGACGGGGACGGCGTCGGATTTCAACGTGCCTTAAAATCTGTGGCCTGCTGCCGACCAGGAAGAAAGGAATGGCTCGAACGCATGCTTACCCGGACCCCTGGTGCGTATCGTTTGATTTCTCCTGGGAAGGTCAGCCATCACTTGCTGCTGCCGTCCTGCGTCAAGAACGTGGATGACTCACACATGACCATCGCTGATGACTTGAGGAAAAAAACAGGATTAGGGGCACTCTGAAAACGCCGAACAGGGTCACAGCGCACCCAAAGGTAGCCACGTGAATTTTCACGAGTTCTCGTCTACCTTGATGCTGTTTAACTTAGTTGTTAAAGACACACAATAGCGGCACCGAATTCTATCCATAAAATAGTCCGAAGGCATCAAACACGAGAGCTTGCGTACTACGATGCACTACTTTGCCCGGTAGGCAGGCCTTTTTGGTTGTTAGACATTCACTCGAATTCTCTGAAGCATTATATGTATGTGAAGAATATGCTTATTTTGTTCCTAAAGTTATATTTGCGCTTTGAAGGGTAAACTCGCGATGCTAGGACATGGCTCATCACTATACAGTTTTTTTTAGACAGTACACATTTTTACAAAAAGAAAAATACGACAGACAGGTATCCGACACCATCTCTACGTCGAAGCGGGAATACTTTGACACAGTTATAGTTACACAGTAGTCAATAATTAACCAAAATTTGTTAATTAACTGTTAATATAGTTGTCTTGAAGGCAGCCATTTATGCGGTTAAGTTGCAGTAAGTTACATTTTGTGGCATACCGAATATTTTCTTCAGAAATCGTGAAAGTTACGTCATTTGAGATGTGCAACATCATATTAAAGGGGATAATGAATCTGACCAAATCTTGGTGCGCATAAAACGTTGCCACTTTTTAAGCCACACCGGAACTTCTCGTGACGTGGAAGGGACAAAGTTATTCGTATTCCTTCATTAATTTTCGATCCAGTATCAGTAGTCCCCTTTCGCACATTTCTAGTAAATTCACAGAAATAAGGGCGACGACGAGACGTACAAATATACGCTTGAACTGAAGTGGGCACTGAAGAATGCTCACTGAAAAGGTGATCTTTACAGGAAGCATCTTGTAGAAAAGATAGATAATCCTCAATATCTAGGCATGCACACAATCAAGACCACCAACAGAGTTCAGAAAAGCTTAACTAAATGTTCAAATTCCGACTCGCCTTTACGACAATCTTATCACGTATAGAGGTGTCGGCTATTTTTTAACAATGTCACGCGAGATAGCATCACACTGTTTCAGACAACTTTCTCAGTGGTCGTTACGTTACGTCTTCAGTGGTTGCGCATGTCTGGCTATCGCAACGATCACTTTTTTTCTAACGCGATGTTTGTGATAAATATAAATCACAAGGGAGCACTTAGTCCTTCTTCATTGCCATCTAAGTTTGTGCTTGTCTGGAAACAATGGGAAGTATCAACTCGCAAAAAGAAAAACAGCAAAAAAGAAACACACCACGCATTGCGTCTCTGTAAACAGACGTTATGATGGACGTACACATGCTTTCAGAATTGGTTTTAGTGTGAGAAGTTTTTTTTTGTCTTTTGAAAACGCTAGTATCTAGCGATTTCAATGGAAGTGCCAGAGCGGGCATTAATAGCGTCACATTTTTTGTACGAATCACTGCACCATCAGTTTGGCTCATTATTCATCGTTTGTGACTGTTATCAAACTATCGTAAGAATCTGTAGAATCTGTAACCTCCAGCTTTGCAAGTAAATGAGATTAACACCACCTTTCACTCCAATTCTTGGCTCTACTAGAAAGCTCGAATAGCAATCTGTTTCCCACTGCCCTTGTGCTAGGAATGGTTTCACACGCGTTCATAAAGTTCCCGCGGTGTTGTTAATCTGGGTCACGTGAATCGTATTTCTTCGATATTTCGCGATTTAACCCCCACACTTCACTGAAATCTATCTGGCATTCCCCGTGCACCTTTATTAACCTCAGAATTGACCCTTGTGCACCAGAATGCACTCTTGTAGAGAGTAGTTTTCAGTACACTTTACGAAAAGCGCATTAGAGGGATCAAAAGTTTGCGCTTCTTTGAACTCGTTTTTTGAAAGGAGATATACATGACGTCGCAGGGGCAGAATGTCGAGACTATTTAGGCCCCAGGACCCACGTACGTAAGCCTGTTTCTGCAGCGTAAGTTTATACTACCTTCCGACTTGGTCCTTGTTTTGTTTCTGAACAACTTTGGTTGTAGCTGAGTGCAGCTAGCTTTTATTCTTTCGAAGGCTTAATACCTTGCTGCGTATCATTTAGTACACCACAAAACAAACAGACAAACAAACAAAAGGGAATTATTTAACTTTTTTTGTGTGAACTTTGTCCTACCACGAGTATGACTGTTTAACGGTCTACGTTAACTTTCTCTGGAGACCATGGTAGTATTGTCGGAGAGTTTCAGAACCCGAAAGAGAGTTACCATGTTAACTTTAAAGACATTCATGTACGTTGCAATCGGGACTCTCCGAAAACGGTAACTCATACCACCGCTAGCTACCCCTTCCCTTTCTTTCTTCTTTTAACGCCTGCAATTGCTTGCGGCTGGTTTCATACATTATACTTTGTGCCTATGGTAGCCATAACAACGAGTTAGCGGTAGACCCAGCACATACGAGCGCGGATGAGGTGCTGGAAAAGACGAAAAAAAAGACCCCTTCCTTTCCCTCCTGACAAGCGCACCGCACACGCTCTTTCCCAACTACAGCCGCTTACCCGCCTTACAAGCGTCTTTGGTGTTCTTGAGGTCGGGTGGCCTTCGGTGAGGTCCCCGGGGCACTTCGATGGGCACCACACGTCTCCGCTTCTTGGGCAGCTTGGCACGCGCTTGCGTGTGCGAGTAGAACATGGCAAAGTTGGACACGATCACGGGCACGGGCAGCGCGATGGTCAGCACGCCGGCCAGCGCGCACAGCGCACCCACGAACATGCCGGCGTAAGTCTTGGGCACCATGTCACCGTAGCCCACTGTGGTCATCGTGACCAGGGCCCACCAGAGGCCGAGCGGTATGCTGTTGAAGTCGTTCTCCGGGTTCGACTGGATTCGCTCGGCGTAGTACACGAGGCTGGCGAATATCACGATGCCCAGCACCAGGAAGAAGACCAGCAGAATGAGCTCGCCCGCGCTGGCCTTGAATGTCTGTATGAGGATTTTGAGGCCCGCCGAGTGGCGGGTGAGCTTGAACAGTCGCATGATGCGGATGATTGAGAAAAACTCTAGTATGTCCGCGTTCTCCAGGTGCGAGGCCAGCTTCTGGAGAGTGAGGTCGATGTAGAAGGACAGCGTGGCCGTGAAGTCTATGATGTTGACCGCGCCGCGCACGAAGTCCAGCTTGCTGGGGCTGGCCACGAAGCGGATGATGATCTCGAAGGTGAACCAGGCGTTGCAGACGCACTCGATGTAGAAGAAGGCGTCGTGCGGGTTCGTCTGGATCTTGTCCAGCGTCCACGCTACGGCGCTCTCCGACGTCGCCACGGTGATGTTCTTGATGGCCGGCACGCGCATGTTTGGGTGGGTCTTGAGGCAGAAGGATAAGATGGAGACGCAGATGAAGAACACGGACATCACGCCGATGATCTTGGCAGCCGTGGAAGAGTACGGCTCGTCGAACAGCGACCAGATTTTGGGCTTGACTCGCTGCCAGCAGGACAGCGTCCCAGCGAGGTACTCCTCCTCCATGCCGAACTTGCGTGCGATCTCTTCCTCACTCGGCTTGTCCGTGTCCAGGTCGAGCCGGTCGAGGACAGCCAGCGTCTCCTGCGTGTCCCTATGCTGCGTGTACGTCATCCAGCAGCAGGGCTCCACCTGCAAAAGCAAAGCGTGCATCGTAAGTCAATCCTGACTCAATCCGATTCATGGAAAGTCATGTTAGAAGGCACAGTCCGCGCTGAACTCTGGATGAATGGATGGAAAAACTTTATTTAGTCAGAAAGCAACTGAGGATGATTCCGCGTTAGATGGCCATCAACCCAAGGTTGGCGGCGACCTGTGTGGCCCACTCCACGACCCTTAACTGGACGACTGGGTCTGAGCTGGTCAACACGGCCTCCCAGTGCTCAAGAGAGGGATCACGCATAATATCCACCGGCGGCGGCACTATGCTACATTCCCAAAGTATGTGATCATATGTTGCCACAGCCTGACACCATTTGCATTGCGGCTTAATCTCCTCCGGGTACATTTTGTTCAACACGTAAGGGTTAGGAAAAGATCGCGTCTGCAGTTTTCTCCAGACGCATTCCTGCGCCTTAGTTAACCGCTTGTGCGGGGGCGGATAAAACCTCCGCTCTAGTTTATAATGATTCGTTATGTCACGAAAGGACACCAGCCCATCTCTCGCGGACCTCCCCGGAACTGGCGGCTCACCTACCCGGCTGACGAAACCTCGAGCATTCAGGTGAGCCGCCTCGTTCTCAGGGTTCCCAGAGTGTGCTGGTACCCAGACAATTTCTATTTCTCTCATTTCTCGTCCCGTGGCCCTATGCAGAAATCGTGCAGTGGTCGCCGATATTCTGCCCCTCGCCAGATTTCGGATGGCTGTCTTTGAATCACTGAAAATCAAATCTGACTGCGAATTAGTTATAGCTAGCGCTATTGCCGCTTCCTCTGCAGTTTCCGAGGAGCGGGTTTTGACCGATCCAGAAGCGATCAAGCGCCCCCGCCTTTCCACCACGACAATCACAAATGCGTCTTTGTCCTTATATTCCGCAACATCTGTATAGACTGCCGCTTTGTACTCGCCGTACTCAACGTGTAAAGCTCTGGCTCTTGCCTGCCTGCGCTGCGTATGGTGAATCGGATGCATAGTTTTGGGCAGAGGTTTTATGTACAGGGCCTTATGTAACTCTCGCCGCACCTGAATTTTAGTGTCCCCAGTGGGAGCCTCTGCTCCAATGCCAATCCTTTCCAATATAATCCTGCCCGCTTTGGTTGTCGAAAGCCTAGCGTGCTGCATCACCAGATGCGCCTCCTATAATTCATCCAGGGTGTTGTGTACCCCTAGTTTTAACAGCCTTTCTGTAGGCGCGTTGTTAGGCAACCCAAGCGCTGCCTTGTAAGTTGTGAACTCTGGAGCTGGGCAGAACTAGTGAAAAAGTTGTTTGTGAACTTGTGAAGTTTGGTCTTATAAGAAATGTGGGCCTCTTCGGCAACACGTGCGCGTTTCAGAAATGATGCAGCTAAAACGAACAATAATTGTTGTGCTTCCGCGTCCCGAAACCGCGATATCAATACAAAGGGGCCATAGGGGAGAGGTGCGGAAATTTCGACCCCCTGGGCGTGCTTTAATTTGCACGTAAATCTTAGCGCACGGCCTATACCATTTAGCCTCCATGGAAATGCGGCCACCGTGGCCGGGATTCGATCCCGCGATCTTCGGGTCAACAGTCGAGCGCCATAACCAATTGAGCACCTCAAAATGGAACGAACTGCCTTTCCATGGTTTGTTTCAAGGATCGACGAACTGCTAACCAATTACTTTTTTTTTCAACTTTGTCTTTGTATTCGTTTATTTGTTGCATACTCTGCCTGCTCCAACTCATGTCAATAGTGTCGGTCAGTAAACGTCACGTAAAACGTCGCCGGCTTCAAACAACGTACCATATCCCAGCGAAACGTGCTCGTTTTTCATTCTACCTTTTTTTTATTCACCACAAAGCAAATCAACAGCACCGACAGTCGGGTAAAAGTAAATGTAGAGCTGATGAAAAATCACGCCACGAATGCCTCTCGTCAGCGAGTCGCGTAAAACATGGAGCACTCCGCGTTTGAAGTTCGTACAAACGATCTCCATCAATAATTTCCTATCCTCCCCCCTCCCCCCGTTCTTCTTGCCCGCTTAAAAAAAGTTTCGCCCTCATTCTAACTGGCATGGCTGAATCGACTCGGCTGCCTTCTCGCAGTTATTTTATTGTTCTCTTTTATGCTTGGCACCCAGCGAAAGCGGACAGCTGCCTTATCCCACTTATAATGCAGGTGCCGATTCGAGAGCACATAACACGCCCGAAATGGACTTCTCGTGTGAAGAATATCGCGAAGCCACACACGCTCAAGCCACGCCACGGCGTAGTCAATCCTGCCTCCTTCCCCGTCATGGCGCTCCATCTAGCGGTTCTTTTGAACAGTGTGAGGGAAAATTGCTTCGATAGGGCGCACCATTATGAGGCCGCTGGAAGAACCTGGGAGGGCGCTTCGAGGAACAAGATTGTAAAGCACTACAACCGTATATGCGCCAGGCCGTCTCGATTCGAATGCGGACGGCGTTGCTGGCCGCGTGTTGAGATGCACAGGCTGCTAGCGGCTCGTTTTCTTCCCGGGAGGCAGGAATTTGCTTTGTATTCTCTTTCCGGAACAGTCTAGTTGAGAGACTACACCATGCGGATAATCAAAAAAGAAAAAGTGCAGGCTGGCATACTTTGTGGCACTAAAGTATGTACAATTTCGCTGGGCCAGTTTCACTCGAGGGGCAACATACATACGACCCCCGTTGCCATATAACGTCCCCCTTTCGGTGTTGTTGGGGCCCACGCTCTTAGGCGTCCATTACAGTGTGCCCGGACCACGCCGTTTGTCTTAGTCGCGGTGTGCTGCGTCGGCTTTTCCTCCAGCTTCTGGCGTTGTTTATACTTGCTGCCGGCCTGTTGAAATACCGCCGAGAGTGGAATGGAAGAAGTTGGGAGGTTTAGATCGAGAAGAGCAGGTATATATCTTTTTTCGAACCATTGCATCATTCATGCTGCCGAGGCGATGCCTGTTTCGCTGTTCAATAGCTTATGACTACTCTTGGTATAGGCGGTTGTGTGCATAGGCGTGCGCGAAAGGGGGGGGGGGGATGGAGAAGAGGCAGCCATCTTTTACTTCTAGCAGTCAGATGGGGGTGCCAAGTAAAGGCAGGCTTATGTTTTTGATCATGACAGCCCGAGGACCCCTTACGTTGCATTCTGATAAATGGTCGTTTCCTACCGTTACCCCGGGAATAATAATATCATCTGGGGTTGAACGTCTCAAAACCACGATATGAGTATGAGGAATGTCGTAGCGGAGGGCTCCGGAAATCGCCACCATCTGGGGTTGTTTTACATGCTCTGATGTCGCACAGAACACGGGCCTCTACCATTTAGCTCCCATTAAAACGCGACTGTAGCGGACGTAATCGAACCTACGACCTTCGGGTCGGCAGACGAGAACCGTAATCACTACACCACCGTGGCGGACAGTTGCCCCTGGAAAGTCGGAGGCAAAATACAGGCTGCTCTGAGAAGAGATAGGTATATATATATACATAGAGAGAGAGATGGCAAACGGAACCTTGTGAACCTGCTGACGTAATAGGTGAGAGGCTTACCTTTTCATTTTTACATCATTGCAATGTTTTTTTTTTTCTTTAGTACTCGACCAAAGTGGAAGGCGGGGGGGGGGGGGTAGTTGCGGTGAGACTAGTCCCTGCCCTCTCTCTCTCATGTAGAGTTCTGCATGTATGAGACCACCAGGGGTTAGCACAGCGGGGCGTAGTTCTGCAGCTGGAAGCATTCGAGACAGCGAAGCTGCACGAAGAACCTTTCGCTACAAAGATGGCAGGCGCAGAATGACTATAGAGGCGGGCTTTTTTTGCTGCGTTTTCTCGTCGCAGTTTGGTTGCTAGGTTGGGTCTCATATTTCATCCTCGCAACATGCCAGGACGGTGAGCAAGGTCGTCACTCTACCATTAATATACACCAGTGAAAGACCTGTCTTCCGCTCTTTGAAACCCGCGATGACACCATCTATTCAGCAAGTGAATGCTAGGGTCTTCCGTGTTTTCAAGGTCTCCTTCGACGTTAGCGCTTATCGTAGCGTATGTATTGGCGCTCTTTCTTGAAATGCATTGGCTGAAAAGCCAAGGCTCGCTTGTTTATGGGCCTTTTAGGCAGTGATTAATCGCAAGCGATAAATCTGGCTTCGACTGTGCGTTTACCAAAGCACATAGAACAGACACACAAATGCACGATCACACACTGAACATCCTATGTCATGTTGGATACTGTAGATGATAATGTGTATTAAGCTCATTTGAAAAGCTTGTATTCTGTTCAACGTCACTTTCTTTGTGTCACGTTCTTGTTACATTTCTGCTTATTAAAGAGCTTAAGCATAGCGCTACCATCTTAACGCTTACTGGCCGTAATGGCTTCCTCGACTGCATTCGAGCGGAGTCTGGGTTGAGGAGCCAGCTTCTGCCGATTGACTTGATTACGCGACAAAATTGCAACTAGAATGGAGTGTATTAGTGACTAGAATAAAAGATAATGGGATTCACCGGTATACTCATTGCTGTCAGTTGTTTGAAACAAAACGATGTTAATTTTTAAAATAGGTAATGTAGGAAGCCTTATCTCTCGCTGAGAACAAAGTATAAGAGGTGCTTCGTTATTACTATAGACATAAGTTCTGCCCTTATCGGCGCTTCTAGACCTAGAGAGATGGGTATCGTGGTTGTAATGTGTGTTGATTTGCCATGTTGCTGCATTGACATTTAGGTCACGCGAATGTTCGTTCGGCTGCTCTCATGTATATAGCGATGGTGGTTAAAAAACATAATGAGTTAAACTGCCACGCAAGGGAAGAGGAGTAGCCGGCACAGGCATCAGCTTTTCCTTTAAATGACCATGATTGACTTTTCTAAATGAGCATCAAATCAACTTAATATCGGAGTTTATCGCCTCGCGAACTGATTGCCGCAAATATCTTTTTTTAATCCACCAAGAACGAGCGGAGTTACAGGGGCTTGTCGCGTGATTCAAGTACTTTCCCTCTACCCTCGTACCGACTAGCACAACATAAATCAAGAGCGCCATTTGAATTAGACGCGCTCCTCACCGCGTGGTGACGCCACGTACTGGCCCCCAAGGAGGTTATACTAAAAAATAACCTCCTTGCTGGCCCTGCACTCCGTAGTCTACTAACACTACACAGTGAACCGAACTTGCACACAGGAATCACAACCAGAGCGCTCGCGTTTCATCACGCACACTCAAGGTCATGAGGCACGCAAATTTTACTTCCATTCCCCTGATGCCCCTTCGTGGGTAGCTCCCGTTGTGGAAGCTTCGCGGAAGCTTCCGCAATGGACTGAGCACATGTATCCATGGAAAAAGAGGGCGCCTGCCAAAATGGCGAATTCGTGCTCTCCTTCTTCACTCTCTGAGACGAGCACGATTGAAAGATTTGGCTGAAATCGTTGTAGCAGCGTCTTCTATAAGCAGTACTTGTTTTCTCGCCAAGCCCGAAGGGTAGTTCATGACCCAAGTACAATTACCATTCGACAAAAGCCCTACGCCTTCCTTATAGCCTGGAGCAAGCATTTTGACAACGGGACGTTTGACAAGAGAATGGGCAAGAGAAAGGGCAGGGCACTTTGAAAGCCCACGATGCCCGTTGCCGAAACGCCGGCTTCAGTTTGAAGCTTGGCGTGTTTCGAAATTTGACGATCTCGCCTCAAGGTGCTTGCAGTTCCATGAGAAGCTATAGCACTCGCGGACGTACCTGTGTTCTTCTTGCCTGTGAGCGCAGAAGTGGATCAGAAGAAAGCGAAAAAGACAAAAAAGGACGTTGAACCACTCCTGCGCTCCCCCTTGCAAGATGCCGAACCAAGTGGACCGACAACTCACAATCGCGAGACGTACCTGATTTGCGTCGAGTCCCCAGAACTCGAGCTCCTCTTCGAAGAGCGGTCCGCACACGTCGGTAGGGTAGTGCAGCTTGCCAGTGCGGTAGTAGTTGAGTATCTGCCCGAAGACGCCCGGGTGGCGGTCGAAGAAGTACTCGTTCAGCACCGGGTCGTAGTTGGCCAGGGCCTCGGTGAGCCGGGAGAGCCGCGTCGCGGGTATCTTCTTGAGGGTCGCCTTGTACGTTTCGTGCCTGATGCCGCCCACGTTGAGTACGACGCGGTTCTCGGCGTCCAGGTTCATGCTGCTCGTGACTGGCTGCTGCTACTACGCTGCCGCGGGCCGCACACCGCCCGACCCGATGCCCATCACGCCTGCGTGAAGAAAGGCCACGTCACGCGCAGCGTAGGACAAGCCAGCACCACCAAGTCGTGCGACTCCTGCGTTACATACCAAATAATATCTCTGTTATAAGTATTCATCATATGTTTACTGAAGGGTCTCCTCGATAGGGTGGAGTAATAGTATCCGTAATATTAACGAACACACAACACAGACGGCTGTGTTGTGTGAACACACAACACAGAAGGACACAGGAGGAGGAGGAATAAACTTTATTACAAGAAACCAGCAGGTTAAGGTGGCCGAGCCTAGGCCTCCCATGAGGACACAGGACAGCTGTTAGATTTTAACTGGCCTGCGCCGTCTTCTGTATAGTCTGTATAGTGAGTGTGCTAACAATATGGATTCAGTAAGGCAGTGCCAACTAGCCAAGCTAAATCCACTAATTGAGTATCGGAAGCAAGCGTGACATCGAGATCACGTGGCGGCCATCACGCGCGAAGCATGGAATCGCTGCACGGCACAGAAAACGGTCGCAATGCGCCTTTCCCACAAATCGACTGCGCATGCGCCCTTACTTAGCGGAAAAGTCGCGAAGCGCCTCCTGGTCTCAGAGGCCATTGCTCTAGCATTACCGGTTCTCCCGATTCCCACCAAAACCCTACGAAAAACGCCAGACGGCAGCACAAGAAAAAGCGGACTGCGGACATAATAATATACCTCCTTTCTTTTCAGAAGCCCTCAATTCGAGCTGTACGCGAGGTTTCGCGTGCACGAGTGACAGGTGACATTGAGTGATAACCTAATGCGGAACGCTCAGCCACACCACTATAAATAAACCACACAGCAACGACAGACGGAAAGAGATAAATATGCCTGAAAGACGGATAAGACAGTATTTTGCTGACCCTGAAAAGGAGCACGGGGTTCTCTTGCTCTTTTCCAACGCCATAAATGAAGTCCACATGTAGGCGTTGTCTAAAAAAAAAAAAAAAGACGTGGTAGAATAGACTTCTTTGTGGGAAAGACGCAATTATGTCACAGGCGCGCTTGGTGGTCGGAATTTTAGGAGCCCTTCAATACGGCGTCTCTCGTAATCATATCAAGGTTTCGAGGCGTTAAATCTCAGATAATATTATATTTATTAAAAGCTACGTGCTAGTGAAGCAAGATATATTAGTCATATATTCTGCTTCGAGAAATATGTCCTCAGCGACGCCGTGAAGTACATTGTTTTTCATTTATCACTTTCGATTTCAGAGTATTCTAATGGAAGGGTCAATTGAATATGATTATCTCTTTATTGAATCAGGCTACAACCAAAGCTAGTTAATTGAGCGGGAACTGGATGCTCGCGATGTTTTCTCGAAACATATTTCCACATATGTGCGTGTAAGTTTATAATTACGGAGGTTCATTTTGTACGTTCATAGTGATTGATGTACTGCAGTGCTGCGTGTAACTGTAAAACTAGCAGAACGTGCTTGTGTTTAAGGCAAATGTCAGACTCTGTCTGTAGATAACATGGTGCTGGGTTGCATGCGCGTGGAGGCTTTTGTAACGCTAACTTTTCCTTACTAAATCGAACAGTAAAGGACTGGATGTAAGGGTGGCTTTTAACGGCGACAAGAACTTATGTCCGGACACCCTCTGTTAACAACATCGTTAAGGCAAAAAAAAAAAGTTAAGCGAAGCCAGCCTGAAACGCTAAAAAAAAACAACACTCTATGCAGAGACACTTGATGCATACTAATTATGCTGATAAAATGTCAGTCCTCAAATTTATATGAAGCGACGCATTCACGAAGTGGCTAATTAAACGTGATACAAAGACAAAGATACGTGATACAAAGACAAACAAAGAGTTGAATTTGTGAATCACAATTTCAGCACGTCATTTTTTTTTCTGGTTTCACGAAAACGCAGCGATAGAAGCCGAGCACGCTTCGTACCACTCTCGTTGCTTTGAAGCGACCCAGTGTGCACTCTCGTGGAATGTTTATGTATCGCACGAGCCCGAACTTCCATGCATTCGATGTTTATGCATGCATTCAGCGTCGGCCATAGATATATGGAGAAAGGCAAACAGCCGTTGATGCAGGATGACGGTCTACGGAGAAATGTACTGAGAGCAAACGCACTGTTTGATGTTTGTCGATCGTAAAATGGGGAGGGGATTCGCAGTGCAGGAAATTAAGTGCGACGTATTCGGAAATACACTCGGGACTTCGATGCGCGTTCTGCCGCAGTGGCATATATCTCTCTCTGGTGGATTGCCTGAGAACACCTAGCGTAAGGAATCGAAGAAAATTAAAAAAAAAATTATCAGCTCTGCTTCACAGTCACCGGTGAAAGAGCAAAGCTTGTGGTGTTCCAATCATCACGCTAGCACATTTATTTCTTTAGCAAATGTTTCAGATATGTTGTATCACTAATATTTAATAAGCACTCTCTGTTAAGCTTTGAGGTGGTAGCCACCAACTTTTAAAACCACAACAAAGTATCATATGACAGTGATGTGACTATGGGAACTCGCACGCCATTTTTTTAGGCCAAGTGTTGCCTTATTTTTAGTTAAAGTTGTGTGCAGTGGGATTTAACCAATTTCTGTGACACGTACAGGTTTATGACTATGATAGTTTTGAGGTAGGTCGCACAGATTTCCGCGTCACATACCCATTTGCTAGGCATGTTGCCTTCGTTTTCACTGAACCAGCAATGAGTGGTGGAATTTAGCCAATGTCTACGTTGCATACCCGCTTGTGATGCCCACAAGCATTACCACGTATCCCGGAAGCGAAAGACTCTACCAAGAAGAGTTTTGTTTAAAAAAAAACGAAAAAAACGTCAGGCCTGCGTGGAACGTGCAGCACTGTCACAGCGAAAGCTCGAAGAGTGGCCTTTCAGAGCCTTTCCCTAACACTCTTCGTGCAACTGTTACGAGCACACTTGCTGGGTTCCCACTAGGCCATAAATAATCATAATTGTTGTGTTGTAGGCTGGCATTCACTGTGCTAACCTTCATCATTCTTCAGAGAAGTGTGGTATCCGCTACGAACTTGCTAGGAATGTTGTGCAATATATTTATGCAGTGGCTGATGACGATGAAGAATTATGCCTGAATTGGGTGTGTGCCACAGCTAATAGGTGAACAAGAGTTTAAACTGCATGGGTTGAATCAGCGGATGACCCACTCATTATGTAATTCACATTCCATGACGCCTGGTTGTTCCTTTGATGTGTGAAAATCCATACTAGCGCGATGCCTTTCCAGACATCAACCCTGCCTAAAATTAGTTGTGAGAGGAGTTTCAAGCGCCAACGTGCCTCAATTATAGCATACGGGGCTGACACGCTGCGGACCCGGGTTCAAATCCTATTGTCTCCATGAAGTCCGTTTTTATTTACTGAGTGAGTCGTATATCTTGTGTCCAGAAATTTATATTGCTCATGTGCCACAGAAAAAAATGTGTAACGACTCCTATCCGCCACTCGTCCTGAAGAAGAAAACTGAAGAAGAAGACACGGGAGCGGCAAACATTAGATTTCTCAATAGACGTAACCAATAGTCCAGAAAGAATTTTAATGAATCGTCAGAACTAACAGTGTACTGATCGTTTTTATTTTGTAGGTAAAATATGTGATAGCATGCAAGCATTTTATATATACTAATGAAATGTGTATAATAAATGTAAAATAAGTCACAAATGTGTACATACGCATTTGCGTATGCTACTGATGTGTAAATGTATGTACTATGTCACGGATACAGACTGTATAAGTTATGAGGAGGTCAAGACTTTATCAAGCTTTTACTCTTTACCTCCCACAGGGAAATTGTAGTTTTTTTCCTGCAAAAATAAGCAATGTTCAAGGTAGATGAGTACCAGGATCATCTATTTCAGCTTTGCTGATTCAACGTCTGTTCTGAAAGCACGGACTGTGATTTTTTTAGGGGCGAAGCTTCTTACGCCGTGGGTCGTATGTCCCGTGTTGTCGTAGTCGTTGTAGTAGCCAGTTTCATTGCATTGCGTGCCAATAAAAACGGTGTCACAGCGTGTCTACGGGGTGAATGATAATGAGTGAAGTGAAGCGTCCGTCAGTCCGTTCGTGCGTCCGTCCACTTCGCCCCACTCGTCATCATTCACCTTGTAGATATGCTGCGATTTTTTCCCCCAGAGCCTGACTTTTAAAACAAAATAATATTTTAGGACTCTTGAGCAGTTGTCTTCAATAGCAAAGCATGCTAGCATGGTTTGGCTTCCTGCGCAACTACTGTGCACGTAACGTTGCACGCTTCGAAAAATCCTAGAATGCCTACTGAAAATATCTCATCACGGTAACCCAACCTTCAGTAATGCCGTAATTATTCCAAGGATGCACTTCGTTTTTAAAAAAAAAGCAACTATCTCTTCCTTTACTATTACGCACTGTTTAAAGAGTATACTTGAATTAAGCAAGGCACACTAAAAACGTAAATAAATAAAATGAAACGCTATGATTGGAAGGAAAAGGATATAAAATGAAATTTGAAACTCCAGTCCTGAACCGTGCATCGCCTTTTCGAATGAATGAAAAAGTTTTCGCAGTCGCAAATAAATTTGTGTAAAAGGCAATAGTTTAGACTGCTGTGTTCTTTCAAAGGTGTACTAATTTTGTGTTTCTATTACAAGGGATCCATGCTAACGATTCAATGGGCTGGGCAGTCCCGATCAGCAAAACTGAAGCAGCGATCAAATAACGGGAACGGAAGTGCTCGTCAAGGATTACTTAAACGTAATGAAGAATAAATTACGAACAGTCATTACGAAAACCTAAATATTGAATACCTCGCACGCGTACTTGTCCTTCAAGGCCGTAGGGCAATCGTTATATATATATATATATATATATATATATATATATATATATATATATATATATATATATATATATATATATATATATATATATATATATATATATATATATATATATATATATATATATATATATGATGAATAAATGGAGAACCCAGTTTGTGTTGTTGCAGCTTTTGCTAAAAGACGCTTATTAAAGGCCCTCCGAAAAAGACTGTTAAGCCTCGCGCTCAATGGACGCATGCTACGATGCTCCAAATATCTTCAAACGCTGCCAGCGTTAAGCCTCGTGCACATTGCATGAGTGCTGTACGACACTCCGATGACCTTAAAACGATCAAAGAACTCTTGTCTTCCAAACATCAAGCTATGCCGAACGACACGCAAGGTATACTTGTCGACTATGTGAACGTACGTAAGGAATGTCGCCATACGAATGCTATAATGAACAGAGAAGTACTCGTCGATTGTGAACAAGTATTCGCTCCAATGCTTGTGCTTAACGAATGATAGAGTCAAGTGGAGATTCATCACGCATAGGTTACTCTCAAAAGCCGTTGAACAACCTTCTCGCTATTGGTTGGATTTAAGGGTTTGGGAAACGCATTTCCCGCGATTCGTTAAACTTCTCCGGGATACCGTGAAAGGATGTTACTTAGAAACCCCTCGACCATGTTTTGTTTAGCCAGTCTATAGTCAGGCTTAAAAGATGGTGTCTGTTTTCATATAGTGAGAAAATTACAGTGCCCGCTAAGCAAGGACCACACATGAAAGTAGAAACAGAAAACAAAGAAAATATATTTTGTTTACTCAGCTGTATTCGTAAGTGCTTGGCGCTTGTCTCTTGCGCAACAGCTAACCAAACATGGAAAGAAGAGAGATATATATAGAGAGAGATAGAAAACGGAACGTTGTTAAGCTGCTGACGTAATAGGTGAGCGGCTTACCTAACTAACGTAACTCTTTTCCCTCCAGACTTTACCGTGCCTACGCGATCATGGCCGTTGCGGTGAAATAAACCGATATTGAAATCTTCTATGCATGACTCGTGTTTCGCGGCAAACGGTAAAGTACGAAGCCACTTTGAACGAGAAGTCGAGAAGACGCGCTGTGTATATCTATATATGATGTATACAGTGCAGAAAAAAAGAAGACAAATATCGAGAGAGAATGTCGTCACACGAAGGAACCTAAAGCGCAGCTGGCGTCTCGGAAGGTTCCTTTTCTTTTCTTTTTTTTTTCTGCTGACGACAGCACAGAAAAAGCTGCCGTGAAATGTCTGCTTTCGCTAACATTTTTTTTTTCTGTTGTGCACGCATTGTGTGGCAGCACCTATCGCACATCTGCCTCATAGATTTTCTTCTTTCTTTTTTTACACATACTGTGCGGCATTGTGGAGGCCTAAAACTGTCAGATTGGATTTTAATGTCGGGAATTTAGAGTTCGCTAAAGCAGCTTTGGAGCGGATAGTCGCGACTGATAATCTTAGATGAGCGACTTAGAATACAATTGGGAGGAGCTTTATCAGCCTCGTAATGCATTGAACTTACTAAAATAAAAGCCCGAAGGCTGCAAAGAAAACAAAACGAAAAACGAGGGCCCGGGCCATGAGCGAAGGCAGAATTTTTTTTTTCAGGGGGAGAGGAGATATCTTCGATTTCGATGGGAGGAACCTTGGCGAAAAAAATACCTTGGCGAAAACAATATCAATAGAGGGTATGGAATATGGCTACACCACTGACCCAGGTGCACAGCCTGTAATAAAAACTGGTTATTAGCGTAATTTCACAAAAATGTAATGGATGTGAAGTGCGAGTACATTATACAGTGTCGATAATTATGAACTATTATGTGATGGTGTAGCAGCCAACATGGGCTCTAAATGCACTAGGGATTGCGTATTGCCACAAATAAGATACTAAAAGTTATCTGCCGTGGTAGCTTGGCAGGTAGCATGCCGCGCTACTAAGCTCATTGACGTGGGTTCGATTACCGTTCACGGCGGCTGCATTTAGATGGGCGAAATAAAAGAACAGCCGTGTACTTCAATTAAGCTGCACGTTTAAGAACAAATGCTGTAGGCCCGTGTACTCAAATTCCGATGCACGTTAAAAAACACCAGGTGGTCGAAATTTCCGGGGCCTTTCACTACGGCGTCTCTCATAATCACATGGTGGTTTGGGGCGTTAGAACTCACATATCAATCAATCAATCAATCACGTTTAAGAACGCCAGACGGTCGAAAATAGCCCAGAGAGCGACAATAAGGACTGCCTCACAATAATATTGATGTTATGGTAGGTAAAACTTTAGCAAGTATTAAGCACTAAAGATAGCGTAATTAAAGTGCCCAATAAATCAGTGGTATATAGTGGGTATTATCGAGAGGTGAAGAAAAATGCCGAGATATGATTCAACAGAAAAAAAAAATTATAGATTTACGATTGCTTCCATATAGGTAGTGATGGCTGTCTAAAGAAGGTGCCAATGTCGCTCAAATCAGCAGTGTTAAGTATTGAAACCGTGCTGTATGATATAAGGTGGTTTTAACTAACGCCGACAGTGGGGACGCTGATGTGTATTAGGCTTTACGAAATGGACCGTTGATTGACCCCGATGATGGCTCTGTAACAGTCGAATGGTGCACTGTTATAGTGGGGCAACACACCCGTTGCAACGCACGGGCTGACACACAACAGGTGCCGTCATCTCGTATGACGTGTCGAGCAGTGAAAGGAGAAATGCTGACGTCATGCTTGAAGCCTTGAGACACGTGTGTCGGGTTTGTGGAAAAAAAAAAAGAAGAGGTGAAACTTGAAACCTCCATCAGTCGGTGGGGTACTCTTTTTTATGATAACTTTATGGTTACGCTTCATTACGGAATATTTGTGCTGAGGCCCACATGTCTCGTAAGGAAATCTTGCGACGTTTCTTTTTCTCTTTAGCAAGTGTCGTCTCTATAGGGCAGAGGTTTGGTTTGAACGCAGTTGCGTTCCAAGAGTTTCTCAAATCATGAAAAGTAACAAAAAATCTGTGTAATAATATTTCTGCGGCCGTTGAAACGGCTGACAAAGATTATAAAGAAAGTCATTACAGCACTTCTCTGCTATTTCATTTTGTTTTCACCGTACGCGCATATTCGATGCCTAAATAGTGAATATAAAGTTTAATCCATCACATTTAACCGTAACGCAGTGCGTAGTGTGGCCGACATATGTCACAAGCACTGTACTGAAAAATAAACAACCCCTATCTGGCATCGTTCTGTCCGTCATTTCCATTCATTTACCACATGCCAACGTTGCCACATGCGTTCGGGTTTCGCATATTGCATCGGTTAGGTTTCGGCGTGATTGATTAGGAGGAGTGATCGGTTGGGTTAGGTCGTCGCGCTATCATTGTTCGCGCTGTATACATCGACCTGGCTCGGCACTTTTCGTGATAATCATTCACAGCTTCTTGCTGGTTGGCGTTCTCTCAGAGAGTGACTGTGAAACACAAAAAGACTTAAGGGATGATTACCGTGACGCAACGTTTTGACATGATCGATTAAAGTCTTCTTTATCTCTGTCTGCGCTCACAGTAGGCGCCAAGTAAAGTGGGCCTGTACTTCGCACAATCGCGGCTTCCCTAGAGAAACGTAAATCTCGATGCTCGTCGCTCGACTCCGACTCCTGCAAGCCGAAGCAGATAGAAAGAACAGAGCGAAACGGTCGTGACATTTTCGCCGAGCTCGCTCTGCGTTAATTGCCGTGCGCACTCGCGCGTCGTGAAATGTCATACACGTCGCACGTATGAGTAAAACGCCGCAATACCTGCTGGGAAATGTGATACAAAATAAAAAAAAGAAAGCGTAGACTTTTCGTTTGTTCCCGACATTTAAAACGAGCTGTTTTGGCGAGGAAACTTGCGTGAACGAACTTACTATACTTCTACGTGACACGCGTAAACAGTTTGTTAGCCGGCTTGATAAAGTTTATACCGTTTTCGTATCTAAAAGATAGGGCTGAGTTGGGTGGGAGGGGGTGTAAAGTTTAACGTGGTGCCGGCACTGTTTTACGACTCGGCAGCGGCGATAACGCAGGCTCTGTACTGCAGCATTGCAAAGAAAAACATGACGGTCATTTCAGAACTCCCCCCCCCCCAAAAAAAAAAAAAAAACTCGCTGCCAGAAAATAGAAAATTACTGATTCGGCACTGTTGATGCCAAAGTGTAGAAAAAATAAACAAAGCGCACCCCCCCCCCCCCCCCCCCTTAACAAAGGGTCTGTAAACAGTGCTCAGCTGTGTTGTCATCTTCGCTTTCGTTTTCATGCCGCACGCCGTGTTTCTTAGCTGCATGTTTTCAAACATGGACGCGAGCGAAAGAAAGCAAATAACACTCCGGGAAATGGAAGTTAAGCACGAGAAACGTGCACTGCTGACCGTGATCGTGGAAGCGAAGTATCCGCAATGCATCGCCTTGTTCCTGGGTCAGTTTGTCGTTGTGCGGTGTTTCGATCTCGAAGCTGGCTCGAAAAGGGGAGATACTTCAGCTCCGGCTGACTGCTGGATTGACTCGCACGCAAACTATTGTCTCGGCTCCAGTCGTCGCTCCACTCTGCGCGACGACGCACGCATCTGCAGCTAAGACACAATGGATGTAGAAAGTCGAGCACCTTCTGTATATCGCTCTTCGCATCGCTTTTATTTTTTTGGAAGGCGCAGCTTCGCGACGTTTTCGATGCAGCTCAAAGTAAAAGCCGCCGCCGCCGCCGCCGCCTGCTGCTGCTGCTGCTGCTGCTGCAGTTGGCCCTGTAACGTTAGCCGACGGCAAGCGTTGTTGAGATATATATGAGAGAAAGAGAGATTCTTCCAAGTGATATGTATTGATATATGACAAGTGCAATATAAAGTTAGGACTCAATCTTTAATATAAAGACTGCTGCCGGTATATCGCCGCGTTTGTGTTTCTTTGCATGCATTGCTTAGACCGTATGCCGTGTTCACGTGCTCTACAACTGAATTGTTCAGTACGCAATACCAAGAAGCCCGCGTTGCCACTCTCTTCAGAGAAATACCGTCGCGAAAGAGGCGGTGTCAGGATATTTTACTGAGGAAGCCGGAGAGTGTCACGGAGGTAGGAAACTTCTGCGTTGTTTCTTCGGAATCGAAACACCTTATAGTGGAGTAGAATCCGGTGTGCGTCGTGACCACCCTCGCTGCGCATGCGCGTCCCCCCCCCTCTGTCCTCTCCCACGCCCCCCCTCTCTCAACTCGCAACGCCGACGCAGGCCAACACCGACTAAATTCCAAGGCCGAAAGGCTGCCGCAGTGACGTCAGAGGGTGGAGGCCCAGTTACGCCGCGAACGCTGCGGAAAGCCGGTGTTTCGTTCACGTTTTAGGAGAACAAATGCTCCCGCTCTCGCAGCTGCTGCGGCTTGATTGGGCCGAATAAAAGATGTGGAAAAAAAAGTCTTACTGAGCATGCTCAGTTGGCTAACTGGGCCTCCAACCTCTGACGTCACTGCGGCAGCCTTTCGGCCTTGGAATTTAGTCGGTGTTGCGCAGGCACCGTCTGCTAGCGTACGCTCGCATTCCCTACTTTCTCCTCTAGGCATCCCTCTCCGCGGCGTTTACACCCCCCTTGCGCATGCGCGTCTATTCTCCCCCTATCTTCTCTCCTACACACTCTCTCTCTCTCTCACCACGATACGCCGACGCCGGCAGCCTCTGCTAGCGAGTTTCTTGATTGAAAAAAAAAAAAGACTGCTTGCACTGCACAACCGCTCACTGGCCAACGTGTATTGGATCTTGACTTCCAAAGGTAGTGCCGGTGGGAGATTTCTCTTGTGCGTGGATTAAGAATAAAATTCGCAGCATGCGTGTTAAATGAAAGGGGGCGGCGCGTTTCTGTGTCCAATCGGAGTCTTCTGTCTCTCATTTTCCATTGTAAGCGATTTACATGCTCCAGCAGGAAACACTGTTCTATCGCTGCGTGATGTGCGCCTCCGCAAGTTTCTCTCCTATGCGACGCCGCAATGAGCGCCTCTGTCAACGCCGCCGCCAGTGTAAGCGTTAGCGCCTTCCGCTTCGCATCTAGACATGGTTCCTTTTAGCAGGAGGTGGTGCAATTTTATAACGATTAGTATACTTCAAGGCGAAAATTTTGGGTCTGTCTGTCAACTTGTCTGTCTGTCAGCGGAAACGGGTAAAGTTCATCCACTTTCTCAACGTCCACCGTTCTTGATCTGGTTTCTGCGTTCACAGTTGTGCAAATTGTCGATTGAAAAGTAAACATTACGCGTATCTAAGGAACAATATCAACATTTCAATACTATGCAGTGTGCTTCTTCATACGAGAAAATGCATACATAAGTAATTCTAAAAAGCGTAGCGTTTATTACGCTGCCCTGAAAAGGCGGGTGTTCCCCACGCTTTGCTAATACAGAATGGTGCTACTACCTCCGCGTGGCTTTGCACTTTACAAATCGTGGCCTCGGAGATTGCGCACGCACGCCATGTGCTCGCTATATCGGAGGCCATCCTTGCGTTTTCCAAGATTACTGTCAGATGATGCTCATGTATCACGCAGGGTAGGGAGCCTTCATGTGCGCGCATCTACTTGTTTTAGGGTGGTGACAACTCCGATCACGTTGCTTAAAACTGGCTAAAACGGACCCCATACTAGACGGGCCGCCATGTTGGTTCTGAGTGGTCGTTCATTTACATCATTTACATTGGCGGCAGCGTGGGTTTCAACGAGAAGATGTTTTTTTTGTATAGCAAGTGCTGAAGGCTGAAGGGTTGTTTTCTGAAGTTAGCCGTGGTTTGGTAGAACAGGAAAGACATGTTCGTGACTCGAGTTTGTATAAAATACTGTTAAAACAGTTCTTTTCTCCCACTTGGTAGACCCACCGCATTGGCGGAGTGAGGTTATTTAGGGAGCCTATATTTGCGAGGGGGAGAACCTCGATGTCACTATGAATGGACTTCAGTGTCTGCGCGCCATTCATAAAGCATATTCACCTTAGCACTGCAAATACCTCAAAGGCCTCTTAGTGCAAGGCTCGAAACCGTGATGTTTATATGATGGAACTCGTAACGACAGGGAAGGCAGAAAGAACAACCGGGTAGCTCGCGATGTTCTCTGTAAGCCGAATAGCTCAACTATTCAAATTTTTCAAAGCATGGGGTTTTAGAGGCAGTGAAGGCAAAATAGACTTTAAACCGGTAGAAATAACCAGGAGGAGGCGAACTCACCGGTGTCTACAATCAAGGTGCGAGTGAAATTCAATCCTGAAACGCATAATAATAATACTTAACTTTATGGCTAGGTGGTGTGAGCCCCCATCCGATCTAAAGGGCACAGCCAGATACATCTACACATCCATACATCCATAGCCTACGTTTCCCTACGTTTCCCCTCTCCTTGCTTCCTTGTGACACCGCTTTCAAACATAAAAAAAACTAGCCCACCTTACGCTGCTTTTCCGGTCTGCCTGGTGTCCGGGTGGGTGATGTTTTGTAAAGTGAATGAACACATGACTTTAACTACTATAACTTAATTGTGTCGCTTATACATATAGTAATATATGAAACCGATGTTCTGATTGCAATCTAGCGTTCTGCTCCAAACAAATAACAGTTTCATTTTATAATGAAAGCTCAAGCGACAAAGACGAAACTAGATGGGCGGGGGGAGTGGCAGCTGTGATGTTGCAGCAGGCGGGATCAGCCTGGCCTAAATTACCGGTAATTGTTACTCCCGAGCATATCCTGAATTATGAGGTTCCGTAAAATTTGTTAAACAGCCCAGTGTCTCACAGGAAAAGCATAAAAAAATCACAGCATATCCACGGACTGAATAATAATAATGAGGCGGGGCGAAACGTCCATCAGTCCGTCTGCGCTTCCATCCGTCTGTTCGTTTTTGCTTCCGTCAATCCGTCCTTCCGTCCATGCGTTCGTCCGTGCGTCAAACAGACAGACGGACGCGGCCACTGGATTATTCACGGTTTGCCGATAAAACCTTCCGAAGCTTCGCCCCACTGATCATCATTCACTCCGTGGATATGCTGTGAGGTGGTTACGATATACATGCATACATACAGGTGACAACCGACCCATGCCTTAAGGAGCTTCACCCCCAAAAAATTTCTTGCATGCTCTTCCTTGTTGCCGTACGGCCATCAGAAAAATGGGATTTGCAAATGTACGATTCCTATGACAACCCCTTTGAAAGTTGCCGACTATCTCTGATCCTTTCCTGTATAACGCCAGAGTAAAGCCAGATAAAATGTTCGGTATCACCCATGTTATCGCAGAATGCACTGAGTGGGGAAGTTCGTCGCCTAGTCTTTAATGACCAATCCGGGATGTATGCGGAATCGGTTCTGACGCGTCGCAACAGTATCGCTTGTTCTCAAAAAAGTTCGTGGATCACATAGAATCTTATGAATCACCCTGAATTGATGGTGGGTTACATACTTGTTGTTCAGGTAAACCTTGGTAGTTTTTACTTTTGCATCACGTGTCCGCGCTTCGCGTTCAAAAGCGTCAGCATTGTCTTCAATTTCAACTTTAAACGGGATTCAATGAATCTTTACAATGAGGCTCTTTCTGATTGAATGTTTGATCAGTGCCAGAGATTGTCTTGTGAACTTCTCTTGTGGTAGGCCGCAATGAAGTTGTTGTAACGCAGAGTTTGAGTACGTCAGCATCACATCTACTGCAACAGTACTACTACAACAGTATCGCAATTATCGCGAACACGTGGTGAATGCCCCTATTCGGACCGATGTGATAGAAACGGCATGATCGAGGCGGCCAAACCATGATACGCCGAGGTAGGGTATGCAGAAAGCTGCTGCGCAGATGTCCATTTGTGTGCCCACTGATCCGTTTGTCACGTGTAGGTGGCCGCGGTACAGAGTGCTGAAGTGGCCAGAACACTTCGTATTCGTTGTTTGCGGTGCTTCACGCTGAGATGGAACCAGACCAACTAAGCCAGCTGTATGCGCCTTGCAACAAGTGTTTTTCAGGTCACCAACGCACAAGAAGTGCTTTCGAAGCATGTCATTGTTTGAAGAATACAAATGCGAAACTTAGCTGGCTGCACTCATTTGCCTGTCACACTACGACGTCAACTATTTGTCACCTCACTATGTATATTGGGAGAAATGCTAGTAGAAGTAACGTTTACAACAGAACAACGTTGATCCAAGATAACTTGCCCCGCCGCGGTGGTCTAGTGGCTAAGGTACTCGGCTGCTGACCCGCAGGTCGCGGGATCGAATCCCGTCTGCGGCGGCTGCATTTCCGATGGAGGCGGAAATGCTGTAGGCCCGTGTGCTCAGATTTGGGTGCACGTTAAAGAACCCCAGGTGGTAGAAATTTCCGGAGCACTCCACTGCGGCGTCTCTCATAATCATATGGTGGTTTTGGGACGTTAATCCACACAGATCAATCAATCCGAAATAACTTGAACGCCACAGAATGGGAGTGCCTTCGAAGTACCCAACCGGTGACACACGGTACAGCGCTGATCGCTGTTAAACCTGATATCAACAGTGCACATGGTTGGCTCCATTTTGCAGGTAAAGCAGAAATATAGTTTACATGGTGTGGTACCACACGTTTCTCTTCCCATATTCAAAATATCGAAAAACTGCTCTACTTCAAAGTGCGGCTGGAACAAATAATCATGTAAAGCGCAAAGTAATATTGAATGCGCAAGCGGACGAAGTGATTGAATACAATACAAATGGACGGCGTAAACCACTACTCTTTCATTTTCCAACCCGACGAGAAGAGGCAACTCGTGAAAGAACAGTCACACAACTTGCGTCACCAATCACAAAAAAGAAAGGTGATTGTTTCTAGTAAGATATTTTACTTGAATGCTGCACTTGAACACTTCGGGAAAACTAATTCGAATTATTTTGATAATATTCTGGACGGCTGCAAACGAATGTTATTTCTCTCTATACATTTTATAACTTTTTTTTCCCAAAGTTTTGGTTCTTTAGCGATGACGGTGCAAATCGCTCCCATGGAAGCGCTTGCTGATCATGCTTACAGATATCGTAGGCATATTTCCTTTATTTAGTTTACTCTCGCTTTATTTGCTTTATTTCTTTATTTCGTGCACATTACCCGATTTTTACGGATGCGAGGGCTGACGCTTCGTAGACATGCCATGTTCGGCTTCAACACTCAAAATTTTCAAATCTTCGTTGTGGTCTATAGCAACTGAATGCTGTATTGATTTCAAAATGCTAATTAGGTCACTTGGCGTGTCGGTATTTGGGAGTGTTAGAAATGAGAAATGAAAAAAAAACCAGAACAATGGGAATTCCACGTGGGCACGCACACGCACGTACACACAGACACGCGCACAGACACAAACACAAAAGCAACTGAGAATGCACTGATGTGGTGCTAAGCAAAACTATATTAAGTAAACAAAGAAATTATTATACACACTCTATCTAGATGAACTAGATGTGAGAAACAGTGTTCCACACTCTTCGTCATAGTTGTAAGTGGCACTGCCTTACATTAATGGGATTACGCACAAATGAATGGGAAATAAACTGGATGGGAAAACGACCGCTGCTGTAGCTAAAGTGTATGAGCATTGAACTTGTTATTCGAGGCTTGTAGGTTTGGTCTCTACCAGCGGCATGTTCTTTTTTCGTCCTCTTTAATTTCTCTCCATTCATGTAACAATCAGTGCACTACAGTTAAAACTACAAATTATGTTCCCTATGCCTTCCCTGGCTTCAATATCTGTTGGTTAAACTTGGTTGCTTTTAACAGATAAACGTTCCCTCGGCTTATTCCCTGTTTCGTTCAAGTTTCCCTCTGATGATTGACATCGGGCCGAGGCAACGAGCCATAAACGCCGCTTTCATTCCAACAGGTCTCGCCTCCTCGACGCGTCGCGATCGCTTGAACCTGCAAATTCGACAACGAGGTTCGTCGAGTATCGTGTTGCGTTCGCGCGTGCATACACCACAGAGAGCGTGTCTCCCGGAAGTACGTGTCTTCCGGTATACGGGCCAATAGGAACGTGGCACAAAGTGCCCAAAACCCCGCTTCCTTCCTTCCCGTCTCTTCGCCAGTTTCCTTCCTTCCTGCCTGCGCAAATATACGCTTTTTGCTTCAACGGCGGAGCATCCGAGCGCCTTAAAACAACTCCTCCCTTGTTTTGTCGTTCTTTTCTTTTTCGCGACTGCGCGCTCGCTCGACTTGTGCTGCTCTTATGGTAGGCATCCTGTTTTTACGAGGGTGTTCTCTTCCCGCCCGGGTTTTCCGGCTCCCCATAGCGCGGCCGCCGGGCTGCGAGGGAAATATAATTTTACGCTCCTCCCTTTTTGGGGTGCGTCTTCGTCGTCGTTCCCATCGCTGCCGACGCTGGCGGCTTCGGGAACGCGCGCACCGCATACACTCCCGAACTGCCCGTCTTGCTCGTTGTCGTAAAAGCGTCGCGCCGTCGTCGAAGATAAAGAAAAACACAAACACAAACAAAACAAACAAACAAAAACAGCACCGACTTAATGTGGGAGACGGGGAGAGCAAAAGTAAACAGTCAGACACGAGGGAAAGAAGAGATGGAGCTTCATTGCACCGGAAAGGCGGCGTATACTATATGTAAATGTAGAGTGAGCAGCGATTCCAAGGTGATAACTTTAGGCTTAACTAAACCTGGCGTAAGCGCTCCGACTTCAGCGTACAGCTTTTCTTGAAACAAAAACTGAAGGTCGGCACAGATAGATAGATAGATAGATAGATAGATAGATAGATAGATAGATAGATAGATAGATGGGTGCTTATATATATAGCTAGGTGTATAGATAGATAAATAGGTGCATAGATTGATGGGTGGGTGGATGGGTGGATAGATTAATGAATGAATAGATTGCCATAAGGGAAAGGTAGGGAGGTCAAGCGGAATCGCAACTTCTGGTTCGTTACCCTGTACTAAGGCGAAGGGAAAAAGGGGGAGACAGACCAAGCACAGAGCGGATACGAACAGCGGTGTGCAAGTGAAACGTACTTTCTTGGGGCGCAATAGACACAGTTGCGCAGTAGCTATAGCGGTAGGTCCCGAGTTCGACAGGTCGCACTATATTGAGGGTGAAGCTAAGAGAAAGCACTCGTGTACTTAAATTTGGACATGCAATTAAGAAGCACAGCTGGGAGAATCAAGCCGGAGCTCCGAACTGATGCTCGCGCCATAACTCTCGAGGACATTCTTCTTTTAGGGGCGAAGCTCCTTACGCCGTGGGTCATACGTCCGTGTCATCGTAGTAGCCACCTTAACTTTAGCCCTTAGAATGTCCGCTGGATGGCGGTACTTGTATATGATGAATATATGATGAAAAGATGCGAGATATGGCGGTACTTGGAGTGTTCACTAGATGGTGTTGTGCCACAGACATGTTCCTCGTTCGGGAGCACGTCTCACGAGATCGAGCCCTGTTTCGACGAACTGTCTCCCCCCCCCCCCCCTCCCAGCGCCGCCTTCTGTGCAGGAGAACCGTGCAGTCCGGGGATAACGTCGTTTCCTCCGCCGGGCCACTTTGCAGTTCCGGGTATGGCTACATCTCCCCCTCCGAGCCCGAGAACTGGTCCGAGAGAATGGACCAAGGACGCTATTTAAGGCCGAGCCGGCCCCATGTTAGGAGGATTTTGCCCCAGCCGACGTTGTCGTGCTGGCCGGCTCTGTAAAACGACAACCTGCTAGTAAACGCTACTTTTGTTGCTGTTTTCCAAACAGATCGCCTCCCTGTTTCACCTTCGGGCTAAGGCTTCATCGAAGTCCGCTCGACGGCTCGCCGCTCTTCGCCACCGCTACCATCGCGACAGAGCAAATTCATAACAGTGGTTGGCAGCTACGGGATACGATATCCTACGTTTGGCACGCCGGATCAGACCCCTGTCCTCAACGTTTTGCTGCTCTGGGACCCGCTACCCCGATCTCAACGGCTGAAAAGTTGGATCGGATCTCCGAGCACGAGGACGACCGCCGTGATAGCGTTTGGCTACGCTGCGATACGCTACCCTGTTCTCATCGTTCGGCAAGCTGGGACAAGCAACCCCGGATCTCAACATTGGCAAGTTGGACCGGATCCCTGAAGGCCTGATACTGTTCGACGGCAGCCACGAGTTGGACCATCGTTGGCTACTTTGGTTGGGTGAGTGCCCAACGTTTACTGTTCATTTCGCCAGACCTCTCTAGCACAGGCAGATGTTAGGAGAGCGTTTTGTGTTTTTTTTTAGTTGTAATTTAAATATTCACCTGCTTTAAACCACGAGATTAGTTTTAAAGTACGGTGAATATCAGTAGTAGAGCATCACGAGGGACGAGATCGCGATGGAGCAGTACCTGTTGCAGGACCTCCTTGAAATTTGTGGAGCCATGGGGATTTCCGCCGGGCCCGCTAAAACAAGGGAAGCGATTCTCGAGGTGATGCGGGCAGAGAATGTGACGGCCGGGGAAGCTGACGAGTTTTGGGAGCTCATTTGTGAGCAAAAGCAGAAGGCCGAGAAAAGCCGCGAAGAGCTCGAAGCTCAAAGGCGCGAACAGCAGAAGGCCGAAGAGCTCGAAGCTCAAAGGCACGAACAGCAGAAGGCCGAAGAGCTCGAAGCTCAAAGGCACGAACAGTGGAAGGCCGAAGAGTGCCGAAAAAGGAGAGAGCACGCTCTCAGAATGAAAGAGCTCGATCTTCAAATTCAAGCACTTAAATGGGAGCGAGCTAAACACCAGCTCCACAACTTTCAGACAGGCGAGAACATCGCGCATTTTCTTGATGATTTTGAAGTTGTCTGCTGTAATGTTGGTGTTAGCCGCGACCTTTGGGTGGAGAAGCTCGCCACGCTGTTGCCGCGCAAGATCGCGCATGTTTTGAATTGCTTACCCTTCGAGGAAGCAGGAGACTTCAGTCACGCTAGATATGCCTTGATAAGATATTTTTTTCTTTCGAGTCCTGCTGACTGGGAAGGTCGGAGCGATAGAGACAGCGCTGAAGCGCGTCGAAGGGCGCTAAAGGTAGACGCCTGCCGAAAAGAGCGTGAGGATGAGGCGCGACGTGAAACGATGGAGGCTGAGGCCCGCCACGTGGCGCTTCATGATGTCGCTCACTGGAAAGTATTAGATGAGAAGGACAGATGCAAAGCGCAAGACGCCGAGGCTCGTTGTTATGCGCAAGCCGCTGAAGTGCGTCAGAGAAAGCGGGGCGCTGAGGAAAGTCACGAGGTATCTGACGTTGAGGCCCGTCACAAAATGCAGGACGCCGAAGTGCGTTGGACAGAGCCAGACGCTGAGGTACATCGCGAGGAGTTAGGGGCCGAGGCCCATCGCACAGCTAAGAACGCCGAAGCGCATCGTAAAACGCTAGAGACGGAGCCGCTTCGCAGCGCTCATGATCAAGATGCATCGCGTGAAAAAGAGCTTGACGACGAGTCGCATCGCAAGGCGCTAGAAGTTGACGCATGTCGACAAAATATTGAGCGGGATGCGCGAGATAAAGCGCTACAGAATAAAGCTCTTGAAAGAGAGCACGAGGCTGACTTAGAAGTGCAGAGAACAAGGGCTTACCACGACAGCGATAAACCCCCACCGATCGAAAGCTCTTTAGGCGCGTTAGTTGCATTTAAAGACATCGGGGCTCCCGTTCTGTCCCAAGCAGAGGCAGCTAGCAACGGGCCCGAAGAAAGGCTAGCTAACCAGTCTAGAGTTTTGGCAGTACCTGTCAAAGGCAGCGCACTTGAAACTGGGTGTGTCGAAACAGCCGGCATTCCTAGCCATTCCGTCAAAAGGAGGCATCTGCGTAAGCGTAACGTGGTAAAGACGACGGGCGCCACGTGCGCTAGAGCCGCTGTTAAGCGCCGTGACGTCTTCATTCGAGACGCCAGGTTCAAGGCTAGGCGCACGAAAGGGCACGCCATGAAATGTTTGAAGCGCAGATTGTCACGCACATCAAGATTTGGCGGACAGCGTGTTCAGAAAAACCGGCTTTCGGGAAAATTCGGACGCCGAGATCTTCGCCTGGCCTTACAAATTTTGAAGCCGCGTAGAGGCAACCACGAGAGGAAACATCGCGTACCTCTGAGTTGTTACAAAGGCTATAGTTCCCCACCGTGGCGAGAGGGTTACTGGTCGAACGGGCGGCGTAAACGACGCAGTGCAGATGCCACTTTCTTCGAGTCCAGCGGCTGCGGGTCAAAAGTCGCTACTACTGAGTTCGGCGAACAAGTTCTTTCGTCGTCCTTTTGTCCAGACCGCAGCCCACGAAAGCTATGGAGTGGGCGACTTCCCAGAGTTCGTCTGAGAGTGCCACCTTGCTGATACCAAGAGTGTATTTTTTTTAATTTAATTTTGAGAATAACTTTTTCTAGTTTTGTCTTCTGCCGATGAGCAAGGAATGGATCTAAATTTTTGAAAGTTTTACTTTTCTTGTCGTCGCAGAAGCAGATTTTATTGATATGTTTGGTTCATTACTTTTGTTTTCCTTATATCTCGAAAGGTAACAGTTCACGTGTTCTATTTTTAACAGAGAAGGCTGAGTAAAAGCCCTGTTTAAAATACCTCCTTTGTTTGGCATTACGTGTTGGTAAGCGTGTCAGTGTAGGTTAACTTTCACTTTGTTTTGTGTAACGCGCGCAAGTTTAAATTTTAGTGTTACTTTCTCCCCTTTTCACGCATTGAATGATTGCTTGTAGGATGACGAACTTTGTTATGTTTAACAGTCTGACGCTTGCAAGTGACGCCAATGTGCATGATTCATAATTGCTTGGTATTCTAAATTGTAGTTACGGGGCCAAATTGAGTTCAACTCAGCAGCTTCGATCGTCCAGACTCTGCCTAAGTCACAATTGAGAATCGCTTGCAAACAAAAAAATTCTGTTTGGTTTAGCAGTGTCATGCACTGACACTTTGCTAAAGGTGTGTCCGCATTGTGTATTCCTCCCGAGATTCGTTGCTCGTGATGCTATTTGTTAGCCCAGCGTAATCTCGAGGAAACATTTGGTTCCTGCTGGTCTGGCGATTTGATCAGCATTTGGAGGGTGCTTGCTTTGGCCAGAGTGGTTCGGCTTTGTGTTCGACTCCGTCGTTCCAGTGAACCTCTGCAGGCCTATGGAAATCTCAACAGGCGGAGAGAGCGGAACGGCTACCGACGGTCAACCAGCATCCCTCCTTCCGAGCCGCGCTGACGGCTCGAAACTCCGGATGCATTGTCTGGCGGCGGGGGTGCTGTTGTGCCACAGACATGTTCCTCGTTCGGGAGCACGTCTCACGAGATCGAGCCCTGTTTCGACGAACTGTCTCCCCCCCCCCCCCCCCCCTCCCAGCGCCGCCTTCTGTGCAGGAGAACCGTGCAGTCCGGGGATAACGTCGTTTCCTCCGCCGGGCCACTTTGCAGTTCCGGGTATGGCTACATCTCCCCCTCCGAGCCCGAGAACTGGTCCGAGAGAATGGACCAAGGACGCTATTTAAGGCCGAGCCGGCCCCATGTTAGGAGGATTTTGCCCCAGCCGACGTTGTCGTGCTGGCCGGCTCTGTAAAACGACAACCTGCTAGTAAACGCTACTTTTGTTGCTGTTTTCCAAACAGATCGCCTCCCTGTTTCACCTTCGGGCTAAGGCTTCATCGAAGTCCGCTCGACGGCTCGCCGCTCTTCGCCACCGCTACCATCGCGACAGAGCAAATTCATAACAATGGACAGACAGATAGACAGACGCACAGACGTACGCACGGATGGACGCAAGAACAGATGCACTGACGGACGTACGAGCATGTTTTCAATTCAACATCTGTTTTCGTGGCCGACCATTGTACGTTCAGTTCATATTGTGAGGCTAAATGACTTTAGTACTTAACATAAATATGTTCGTGTTTCCTTTTATAAGTAAAATAGAGTCGCTTCACGACGATGAATGAGGCATTGTGAATAGTTTACCCGAGTGCCATTACCGATGCCAAACACAATGACCATGAACACTACCGATGCGAATGTAAGTACATCGGCGCCAAAAAATACGACGGCTTTGTTAGACAGCGCACTAATGGGGACCGCTTACAGCAGAGAATAGCACACATTGTGAACCGGAACGTAGAAGGGTCATTTCTAAGGCCACAAGGCCCAACTCTCAACTATACAGAGAGCATCGGTCGCATTAGGGCTGCTTTTGTCACGGTTCATTTCCTCAACGGCAATCCGCCAGACGTCTGAGCGAACACCGATCGACGAGAGGCGTCGGGAAGATGACTTCTTCTATGAGAAGACACACATATACTCAACCTGGCTTATTTCCCCCTCCCCTCTTTTGTAATCTTATTATGGTCAGTAGTTGTCCCTTGTCTTCGTCCGGAGTTATTGATCGATGCTTTTATAATCATGGTCTTTTGTGTATGTATGTATGTATGTATGTATGTATGTATGTATGTATGTATGTATGTATGTATGTATGTATGTATGTATGTATGTATGTATGTATGTATGTATGTATGTATGTATGTATGTATGTATGTATGTATGTGTGTGTTTGTGTGTGTGTGTGTGCGTTCAGTAGTATGAGCAATTACCATGGATAAGAGCGAGCTTATTCCATCATATGGCTCTATATTTTCTACACAACCCAATACACTGCCACCCTCGAGGCCACTTTCCTTCTCTCGGCCCACTCAATCTATAGTTAGCAACAGCTACCCAGCAACACGACAGTTAGCAACAATCTCGGCAGTTAGTTACAATCGATGTATCGTCGCGACAGTGCATTTGTGCCCGCAATAAAGCTTAGTTGTCTATAGGCGCTGGTGTTTCATCACTGCAGACTGCGACATTTGGGTCGGTGCCAACGCCATTTCAGCGTCGCATCGGTACAGCTCGATACAAGAGCCACCCAACGTGGCCACGCCACGAGCGTCCCATATTTTTTTGGCAACACAACATGGCCGCCACTTATCGAACAGCGACCGGTGGCGGGCCACATGGGGCGATCATACTTAGCGCCCACATTGATTGAAGCTCGGGTCCCATCGGTGACTGGTCAACGAAAAGGTATCCACCGCTTGGCGTCTATATCTGAGCGTGCAGGGTGACCCGATTCGATTTTCTCCCGGTTTGCCGTCAGATTGCGGCAAGGCCAACATCGGCGTGTTAGGCGATCTACCTGCCCTCTTGATGCATGATTGACGCACGACGATGCCCCCCCCCCCCCCTTCCTGAGGCAACGCCTCATCTGAGCTCTTTTCAGGCTTCCGATGGCTCGACTTGGATCGCGTATAACAAAATCGCACGGTCCCTTACGCATCTGCCTGAGATGACTGGAAGGCGAAGGCCGTCGTTTCTTTTTTTTTTCTCAATAGGTTGGATTGATGTCTCCTCCATCCGCCCTCCTCCCTAAAAAAATTCACATCATATCCACGAAGCTTGCACCAGGGCACGCAAGTTTTTTTTAACGGCGTTAGCATGACATAATTTAGATTAAAAGTTAATCTATTTTCTTGTATAAAGGCCAAGAGTGGTATAGATGCCATAGAGGTTCATAAAATTAACCAGAGGGGACACTGGGGCTGCGATCGTTCAGCGACCATGGGAATGATGGGTAGTACACTGATATGCCTAGTCTTCGTACTTGCAGGCAGCGAATCGCACTTGTGGCTTCGTGTATTGCTGTGTTTTGGTTTTGCTTCGAAGGAAAGAACGAATCTTTTCGAACTTCGTGACCCGATTTGAAGTGGTAAGCGTAAAAGATTATTAGGGTGGTTAAGCGCAACAACTGAACACTCGCTGATTTTTGTTTCGTTAGAAAACAGCTCCAAACCACACGAACACACACCGAGCGAGAAGTAAGCTTAGACAAATCCGTGTACTACCCATCATTTCCATGCTCGCTGAAGCGCCGTGCGTTACAGCTTCCATAGACACTTAGGGTGCCTCGATGGGTGCGCGGAGGAGCGGGCATCAAGGCACTCTATAGACACTAGCGCCAGAGTTCCCTCTTGTGCATATTTATGAAACTCTATGGTCGATGCAGAGGACTCGTGTGGTCTCGAAACAGTGAAATCGAACGACTCTGAAGAGTAATCTGGTTGCTTTCAGGTTATTTCTAGGTGATGTATAGGCTTTTCAAGGTTACTTCTAGGTCATTGCTAGGCTATATATAGGTGATACCTGCTTCTTCATAGAGCTTTGATACAAACCGCAGTCCCAAACTCGGGAGACCGAAACTGGCGCTAGTACCAAGCGTTCGACCTCTCGTAGGAATATGCACACGTCGTTCTTCTGGTAAAACTTCCATCGCATCGGGGTTTTCTCGCAGCCGACATAATCTTTCCCGTTACCTAGTATTATCTCGCTGTACGTATTCGGGGTCTTCGGCCGGCCACCGTCGCTTAGACGCCATTTGTTGTTGGGCTGATGGTTGCCTCCTTTCTTTTGAGTGGACCAGCGACTTGTTATACTGATGCCTGTCCAGGCTGTGGCGCTATCCCCACAACTTTTCACGTTACCGTAGAGTGCGCCGCCATCTACTTCCTTCCTTTCCCCCCCAGTCCTTCAGTCCACCCGTAGCTCAGAGCATTGGGAAGAAAACCTTCGCGACGCCGCCCCCGAAGTCACTTGTTCTGCGGGCCCGGGCTGTCGCAGAGGTCGCCATATTCCATAGGGATATATGGAATATGGAATATATGGAATGGATACATGGATATATGGAATGGTCGCCATATATCCCTATCCCTATTCCAGGTCACCTATAGGTGACCTGGAATAGGGACCCTCCCCGTTCTCTTCAAATTCGTGCAATAAAATGTTTTTCATCATCATCATCAGTGGTGTGTACTGGGATTCACCCGATTTTCGTGGCACTTAGCTGCTTACGATAGTTTTTATGGTTGGATGGACAAGGAACGATTCGCTCAACACATTCGCCCGGTTAAAAATGCCGGTGAACGGTATGCATACCTGCTGCCTTAGCATGGCTGACAGTGGCCAGTGCACGAGTGATTGGTGTTTGTCAGTAGTGAATCCAGGGGGTGGCACACCGGGCCGGTGCTCCTGCCCCCTCTCCCCCCCGAAATTTTTTTCGGCATGGCACACAGAACGACCAATGACCATTTCAAATAGGTGCCCCACCCCCTCCCCGAAAACGAAAAAAAAATTTCTGCCTACGCCCCTGGTGTTTGTGCATGTAATTAATTAGAAAATTGACTTGTTTAACTCATCCTCCTTAATTTCAAGAGAGCGTTCTCCATCTAATTTAGGTCATCTTTAATTACATTCCCAAATTATCACATAAACCTTACAACACGCATTATATACTCGAAAGTGTCGCGATCTGTTTGGGAAGCGGAAATCACACGATAAACTAAATTGCTAATCGAACGTAAAAATTTAAGAGTTCTAAAAAATAGTTTGATCACGCCTTTTTTTAAGGATAGACCTCATAGAACGCCATTTATTTATCCAGGTAGCATTTTAACGCTACCACAAAAGTAAGTGTGCCATCCAGTCAACGTCGCCTTGCTATCCCGCTCACACGGCTATACAGAACGAAACAAACTAAAGGGTTGACTGATTAATTAGTGATTATTTAAAACTTAGGATCAGGGATGATAGTGTGTAGTGTTTAATGAACCTGTTAGTATAAGAGCACCCATGTTGGCAGTGGTGCGATTACTACTTGATTCGGTTGGAAAATTGCTGGATACACGTGAAACGTATACAGCATTTCTTTATTCAATTTATTTATTACACAAATAAATTCAAATGAAAGTAGCGTCCGTGTTGTCGTTCTTGCCTTAATTTGTGTCCATGTTCTTTCAGCGGCAAACTGTGAATTCAGTATCTCACCAACTATAGGCCAAGAACAAGTTATTCTCTAGCACATTTCTTTATTAACAGGACCTTTTGCAGGGTACGTCATGCTTTGAAGTGATGCACCATGCGTACACTCTTCGTAACTGTAAGTGGCGCTGGTGACTGGCAGGCAACACATGCCGTGCTTTTCACGGTGGTTGTATTTCTATCTGAACTCTCACACGCGACGACGAAAATCGACTTTCATCAACTAGTGCAGGACGAGTCACCACTAAGTCCTAACATTTTACTCCCGCCCCGGTTAAACGCGACCACTAATAGCCCACACCGTTTTATGGCGCCTGCGTAGCTGCACTGTCGATATTATTTACCTACCTCGTGCCACCCCCCCCTCCCTCTTCCACCTCTCGCCCCTCAGAGAGCACAAACGAAAATGCTCCGATTGTTGCCATGGCGACTACTGTGTTTGGCGATGGTCATTTATTCGGCTATAGTGGCTCTACAGCAGCTGCCACACTTTACGAGGTTCTTCCGGAATTACTTCGTCGTAAAATTTGCGGCGCGAGATTCATGTCCATTGAATATAGCCTATGTACCACGCTTCGTGAAGAACGATAGCGTAGTTAGTACTTTTCGCAACGTGGACAAAACTGCGTGCCTCGGGTATACGTACGCGGCACACGCTTTATCAAGTGAAACCCTATTACCGCATTCATGAAATAGTTTAGCTGCGCTTTTTTTTATATTTTCTGTGATGCGTGATTTCGCAGCGAAAATAAACGTTGTGCCGGTCAAACTGGTGTCCATTTTGTTGGCGCCTGCTTTTAGAGTCACATAGATGTCAAAAGAAATAGAGCCATAGCTTAGAACGATCTTAAAGAAGAAACGTTTCGTTCGGATTTTTTTAACAGTTAACAAGCCCTTTTTATTATGTGTTGTGAAGATGGTCGAGCCTTTATATAATACCGGATACTGCTTTTCATTGATAAGACGATACGGAAAAATCTCAACAACAACAACAACAACAACAACAACAACAACAACAACAACAACAACAACAACAACAACAACAACAACAACAACAACAACAACAACAACAACAACAACAACAACAACAACAACAACAACAACAACAACAGTTTCATGAAAAAGCACTTGAGGGAGTTCATAATACGTAAGACAATTCCCATATATAGGTGACAGGAAAAACAACACAAACTACAGCCGAGCCCCATAGCGCTATAGTTCACATAAAAACACAGCCACGAGAACACCATATCTGTTGAAAATAATACACGAGGCACAGTCGCGTAAAAATGCCTGATAATTTTGAAAAATTATCTTGGTAATTTTCTCGAAAGTTAGTGTGATGGCAGAGAATTCAGCAACACGTTACTCGAAAAAAAATGTATGTGCGCATGCTCGGCACGTGTTTTCTGAACGAAAATTCTGAATAAATAAGCAAAAAATCTGTACAAAAATAAGCACGCGTTGCGTCCATTTACATATTATTCTATGGAGTACTCAACCAATATTGTAGAGAAAATGGGTGGAGCTAAATGCAGCGTTGCATATTTTTTATTATTATGAATGCACTCCTACGACATTGCAATACAGTGGGGAGTAAAGCTACAGTTGAAACGCCTGATTGATGGGTGACGTTCACCAAGAGAGCACTATGTATACTGCTCAACTCCTTAACAACAACTAATCAGCCCATTTCATTCGACATGCTCTACTTAAACCACTTGGCTATCACAACAGATCATTTCGTCACCTTTCAGTGGGTACCGGAACATTGCGATATGTTGGTCAACGATTGATTGATATGTGGGGTTTAACGTCCCAAAACCACCATATGATTATGAGAGACGCCATAGTGGAGGGCTCCGGAAATTTCGACCACCTGGGGTTTCTTTAACGTGCACCCAAATCTGAGCACACGGGCCTACAACATTTCCGCCTCCATCGGAAATGCAGCCGCCGCAGCCGGGATTTGAACGTGCGACCTGCGGGTCAGCAGCCGAGTACCTTAGCCACTAGACTACCGCGGCGGGGCTATTGGTCAACGAGAAAGCAGACGAGGAGACACGTAAATGAATTCAATACTAAGAATTCAAGTGACTTTACTACTCACTGAGGTCAAGTGGTGCCCCCCTTTTTCAAATTTCGGACGCATGTGCGTCACGAGCCCAAATATAAAGAACAGTTAAACGCCTGATTGCGTTTCATCCCAATGCAGTTCGCACTTAATGTTTCGAAAGCAAAGGATCTTCGCTTGTAGACCTATGTTGCTCCCGACTTCAACTACTTTTGTGAAGTGCGAACGTGGGTGCGATCTTTCTCCTTTCGAATCAAGGCGTCAATCAAGGCGGTCCTTGCAGAAACACCGGAATCTTATAGGACTGAGCTCTTCGCGTTTCGTCAGTGCGTCCATCCCTTCGAAGTTGTTTAACCTCTCAGTGGTTTTAGAAGGTTGCCTGTCAAGGCACGTTTTGTTGCTGCACACTGACGGACATATGACGGAAGAAAAATGAATAATAAAAAAACAAACCGCGCAGCTCTGCCACACAAGTGATTGATTCCCACGTGTATGTCACTGAACTCACGCATGTGTCTTCAACATGTAGGAGACCCCAGGCGGTAGAAATTTCCGGAGCCCTCCACTGCGGCGTTTCTCATAATGATATGCTGGTTTTGGGACGTTAAACTTGTCAATCAATCAATCAATCAATCAATCAATCAATCAATCAATCAATCAATCAATCAATCAATCAATCAATCAATCAATCAACATCTAGAAGAAATTGACGCAACACTTCGTGGCAGAGAATAGTTTGGGAGAAATTTCTCAACACGTAGAGACATATCTGAAAGTTAATTGTTTTATATTTCTGCGTTACACAATATTATAAGCAAAAGGTGAGAAATAACGCCCATGACTAACCGCGGGAGATGTGGCCAAGTCACGTACGTCCCTATCGTGATGTAGCGGTCACGCGGCGAAGCGCTGCCCGCAGTCAGAAGGAATATACCTCATGGATTGATTGGCGTGGGCGGTGCAGACGTTTTGCTGTGTATTGAAGGGCTATGAACTTTTTCTCGCTCTTCTTTTGACTTCTCTGCAGAAGAAGAGTAGACTAAACCAGGTGGTGTGTGTTCAGCACGGCAGGCGGGAAACCACCAATCGGAGTGAGCGAGACAGCCGAGCGAGGAACAAATGGCAGGAGATGACGGAATAATGGGACGTGCCACTCTTTGGCTTTCTCATTTCGTTTGCCACTGGGCGCCCAGTATGCGTTCTCTCTCTGTTTTTTTCTTTTTTTTCTCCTCCCTTGGATATAACTCCTTTAGAGGCTTCGGGGCATGGTGCCTGATCCGGATTTGATCGACTCCGGAAGCGCGGGGTCTCTTTGGCCAATTTCCACGCTCGGCCTGGCAAATTTCCGGACAACTCCGCGGTCGCGTCTACACTAGAGCCCTGCGGTGGGAGCGACGCGGGCCGCAGTACAGGCGGGGCAGCTGCGGGCTTCGTCGGCGTGCACCTATTGCAGCTGTGGGATTTGCGATTACGAAAGTTATACGAGAGGAGGAGGACTGGAGAAGTATACGTGAAAGGCTAGCGTACACGGGAGACCTGGAGATGGCGAAACGAACGAAGCGAGGCAGCAGCCGTGCTTGGAAGACGAAGAGGAAGGAGTACGCAGCATACGCGAGGCGCCGGCTGCGCAAGATCGATTGCCTACGCACGCACTCACCGGACGAGGGAGAGAGGCTAACGGGGCAGCGGTAACGGCAAGTAGAATGCAGCTGCATCAGTGCACAACGGTGGTCGGTCGCCCACGTAGGGTCCGAACTCTCGGGCAGCCACCGCGGCGAGATCTGTGCACGCTCCGGCAGGCGCCAATTTCTATACGGCTTCTGTTTGCGTCCCGCCATAGCTTCTTTCCTTCTCTTCCCGGGTTGACCCTTTTTCTTCTCCGTTTCATGTCCTTTATTTTCTGTCCTTATGTGCACCACTCGATTTCGCTAGCCACCCCCACCCCCCTTTTTCTGTTTTCGGACTCCGCTTCTCGCTCCCAGGAGAGAACCGGCGGGTTGGCGAGCGATATCGGATGCCGCGCCTCGTCGCCAACTCAATAAACCGCGCGCGCTGCTTTCGGAAGCAACGGTCCGCAAAGCGGCGTTGCGGTGCTGACTTAGTTCGTCTGTCGCGCTGCGTCGCGTGGTCGTTTGATGTTTCTTTCTTTCCGTCGACGGGAATCGTATAGCGAAATGATTTGTACGCCGGAGCTGCGCCACGCGCTGCGAAAAGGCGAAGGACTCACGGTCCTTCGCCTTTTCGATCGCGACTCGCGCCCTTCGCCTTCGGCGTGCTCCCTAGATTCGGCACGACGCGACCCCGGCGCTACGCTCACGGTGAAATAAGCTTCGTGAGTGACTGCGTCCTGGTATGCATGTGTGTGCGCGTCTGTGCACGTGTGCATGTAGTAATCCTCGCGCGATTCACTCATGAGTGGCCGGTATAAACGCGTGAACGGAAGGAAACGAGAGGGGCACCTATACGCTTCGACTGCGAATGAATTAACGCACTTTTCGCGGACGATCAGCTGCCTTGTCAGGAAAGTGATTAAAGCTAGTTGCGTGGGCGAATGCGGTCGTTGCGAGACGCATAATTAGCCGCCGGGGAGGGCACCGCAGTCACTGCGTTATTCAATGTTTACCAGTGCGTGAACGATTAGGCCGTCGACGTGTGGACGCTCTCAATTGTGTACGTCGATCACGTGGCTCCAGTGAGACTCTGGAACACCCGATTTTAGAGTGTCCCGCGTCCGTTTTGCACGCCGCGAGCACTGTTCATCTGGGAATATAGACTTATTGAATTTACGTTCACCTCTCCTGATGATTGCCTATTCCAGGGGGGAGGCATATGACCAGGCTCACCGAGCCATACTGACTTTCTTAAACAAGACCAATATGGCCTATCGTTCATATATATTTCTTCATTTGACGATTCATCAGTCTTTACGTCTATGTTTGTTTTGTTGGTTTGTTTTTCTTTCTTCTCTTTTCTACTTCTCTTTTCCCCTTCCCGAAGAAGCAGGCAGTTGTGCACCCCTGTGAGTGGCGGTTGTCAGCCTGTTTCCCTCGCAAATTCCTGTGTGTGTTTGTGTTTTCCTGCGTATGCGAATTAATAATAATAATAATAATAATAATAATAATAATAATAATAATAATAATAATAATAATAATAATAATAATAATAATAATAATAATAATAATAATAATAATAATAATAATAATAATATAATAATAATAATAATAACAACAATAATAATAATAATAATAATAATAATAATAATAATAATAATAATAATAATAATAATAATAATAATAATAAGTCGGCGTTACACATCCCAAGCCTACGATATGATTACTACAGGCGCTGTGGTGGAAAGTTGTAGAAATTTCGGCTACGTGGTGTACGCTAAATCTAAGCACGCAGTCCCACGCATTGCGCCTTCATGGAAATGCGGCGGCCGCAGCCAGGTTTCGATCCTGCGACTTGCAGATTCGTTGCCCAGCAGTACACCTCTGTGGATTAGTGGCTAGCGTGCTTGGCTGCTGACCAGAAGGTCGCGGGTTCGATATCGGCTGCGGCTGTCACATTTCGGTCTAAGTGAAATTGGGAGAGGCCCGTGTACTGTGTGACGTCAGCGCACGTTAAAGAACACGTGGTCTGAATTTACGCAGCCCTCCACTACGGCGTCTCTCGTGATCATAACTTGGTTTCCGGACGCAAAAACCCACATATTAAGCATTATCTGTTTTCGAGCAACATAACCACCAGACCAACACGGCGGTTTCCCTTCCTTATCATGGGGAATGACCTTTATACCTACCTCATGAGACGAGAAATATCTATAAGCTTTATGACGTTAAATGTTGCTAAATAGGAGGATGCGAAAGCTTATATCTAATAACAGCCCTGCTTTGTCTCAGGTGCAGGATCGTTGCGGGGCGAACACAAAGTCGATGCGTAACATCGAAATATTGATATGCAGACGAAAGGGAGAAGAGTGGGCACGTGGAAATTTCGGTATTGCTGTCGTGATTCTGAATAGTAGGTAGCGCGGATCCCTTCAGCTAGAATTCACATGTTTCTACAACGTTCCTTTCCCTGTGCATTCTGTTCTACCCACTCGAAATGATTTGAATTCAAGGTATTTAATAAAATGATTCAATGAATAAGTAAATGAGAAGAACGAAAGAAACGAGAAAAAAAACCCTGCCATGTTACATTTAGGCGGAAAGAGGATATACTTGGCGTCACGTCATTCTAGCTGACTACAACAACGATCCATTAGGCAGCAACTTTTAATCATGAAATAGCTCGAACCAACTTTCAAGAGAAACGATTCAATTAATATAAAAGCTCGAAAAATTTACAAACGTCGTTGCACGACTAACAATAAAAATGTCCGTATCGATAAATAAAATTGTAATGGCTGCTATAAACAATGCTGACAAAACAAGAGGAAAAAAAAACAGGAATAGTACGTCAAAATTACTTTTATTATTTTCTTTCTTTTAAAAAAAAGGCGGGTCCGAGATTGGTGAACCGTTAGCGCTGGTGTTCCCGGGCCCGTATACCCTTCCATTCACCCGCATCGGTCTCTTACAATCGCCGAGGTTCCACGTCTTCTGTACATATATATACGCGCGAAATCCGTATACAGCCGGAGCGCCTGATCTCGACATATCTGCGCGCCATCAATCATTTACTGGCCGGTGTTTGGTGGATCGTTTTCCATCATCAACTGCCGCCGACAAAGCGTGTCTCACTGCGCGCTGCCTTTTCCCGCAGCGTTCAGGCATGTAGCACCCGAACCAAACTCGTACGACCTCCCCCCCCCCCCCCATTTTACAAACGCGTTTTTGTTTTCTACACCACTTTATGTATATACAATACGCGAAACAATTGTATGTATAGTGATCGCAGAGCATCGACTTCTTGGGGGGGGGGGGGGGGGCATGGCTTATACATGTCGCCAGACGCTTGGCAAAGCTATTCTTTGCTCAGAGACTGACGTCTCGTGCTATTAGTTTTATTTCTTTTTGTACGTGTCACCGGTCGTTACATTGTTGCCTCGTGGCCCCGTAACAACAAATGATAGACACGAATGTACAAGAAAGAGATAGAGGCTGCGCACTGACGAATGAATGATCTGAACTTGCAATGCGCCAAGATGTTCATACGCCGCCGTACAAGGGGATGAGCAATGACGAACAATAGTCACCATATGCATGGCTAGGAAGGTGAGGCTTCTTTTCTGCTTGTTAGTTTATCGCTATGAGACCATGTTTGTTTAGCGTAATTAGTTCCTAGTAATAAATACAGTGTAGGGTATAGCTACGTGTACCTTTTTAGATGCACAAGTACCGAGTGACACCCTGCAAGGCACATCCTGCTTTTCGAACGTCCTGTAAAAGTCTTCTAAAATTGAACTGGTACGAAATCGATGGATGTGGTTCAGCTTTAGTTATATTGGTGATATTTCATGTTGGAGAATGACGTTACTTGAGAACCATTTAACTGTCAGCCTCTATACTTAACAAAAAATTTATTGAATGGGTTTCTTTAAAGAGCAGAAACTTTTCTTGTCAGCAGCTGGGATGGTTGCGCCACCTATCAGAGCAAATATCAACCTCGCTCTTCCTTTTATGGGGACTCTGGGATCGACGTCGGTAACGCAACTGAAAAACAGTTAACCCAAGGAATACACCAGTGAGCACGAATGTGGACGTCACTACCAGACAATTTCTTTAAAATAAATGTATTCAAGAAGAGACTGCGTCTTTTCAATTGCACAATTTTTTCTCGTAATGCCTTCAGCCATGAAAACAACGTCGTAATGTCTTAAAAAATGACACACAGATGTACGTTCACATAATTTCATTTCATTTCATTTTATTACCTTAAAGACCCCATTGAAGGGGTATTACATAAGGGGTGGGTACATATATGAAAACGTGAAAGCCATTTTTTTTACAATGCAAGGTAGTTTGTTACGGTGTTCAAAAAGGTGGTAGGACAGGTTATGGCGGTGATCTCGTTAGAAAGGCCGTTCCAGTCCGTAGCTGCACGAAAAAAGAATGAGGACGAAAAAGTGACAGTGCGCGTACGCGGCCGCTCAACTTGTTGCGGGTGACCAGTGCGATGGGAGATGCGTGCCGGAGGAAGAATGTATGGTGGCCTGCCGAGCGAGCTGTAAAAAAACTTGTGAAAAAGAGAAAGACTAGAAATGCGGCGACGAGATACCCATAATGAAGTCATGGTACTACGACATTTCTAGTCCTCGACGCCATGCACTGGTTCCGCTGTACCACACGGTTTGGAAGGTTTGGTGATTACATTCCACGTGGGATTTTGCACCTCTCCAGCGTACGCAAGGGAACGCAGGCAACTGATCTATTGGATTGGACTATATCTTACTAGAACACTAACCGAGGAGGTAGTGTTAGTTCTTTGGCCAGACGTCAGCAGCACAATTTCGGTGATAGGAGTCGTTGTAGCATTTTTACAAGCCACTGGACTGGACTCACGTTTTTAGATTTGTCCCAACGTAACAGGACTGTATTCTCATCTTTTTACCTTACCATCGTCATTCATCTCTCTTTCGCTTCTTTCTCCCCTTTTTACAGTGCAGAGTAGGCGGCCAGAGCTAAATGTTACTCAGGCCGACTTCTCTGCCTTTATGTAAATAAATTCTTTCTTTATCACGTGGCATCTCTAGCGCTCTGAACAGAAAAAAAGAAAATAAAGAGAACTTTAGGTGACCGTAATGTCACAGTTAGTGTGTTTAACGGCACTATTTATATATGCTCCCACGTGTACGTATGCGCGCGCATATATATCCACATGTAAATGAAAAACGGGTATGTGCCATCATGATCACGCATATCCCAATAAAGTGTGCTTTTTCTGTAAACTGATTCAATCAAATTTCTTGAATTACTCAGACAGCTTATTGGTTCTTAATTAAGTAAACTTATACTCTGATGTGGTATGTATCTTATACAACTCAACTTTATACAACTTCAACCATTAGTTCCTCTCTTATTTTACGAGCAATTATTGTAGTTTTGTCTGACTTCTGCCAACGCAAAACTTTCGGTTTGCTGGGGGGGGGGGGGGGAAGGGAGGCTGAATTCATGTGTGCTTTTTAAAAAACTTGAGGTCGCTAGGTGCTAGTGCCTTAAAAACATAGGCCGAGGGAGGCGGCCAAATTGGAAGTTTGTGGACAGATGCGATTCCCAAAGGCACTACAGACAAGCAATAACCGCCTTTCTTTGATGGCACTTTTCCGATTCAGACTTACTTTTGTTAGTGCTTTATAATTTTTTTTTACCTTCATTGCTCTCTATGTCTAGTTCTTTCTCCAGCCGACATTACAATTTGCCTATCTGTTTTTACTGACCATGTTTCTCACATTTGATTACTAATAAAGTAAAAAAAAAACGAGTCTCTTCTCATGTGGCTTCTCGCTTTAGAAGAATATAAACTTTAGAAGAATATCAAGAGAACAGTCCTGTTAATTATATTCCGCAGCCGAGCAGTGACTACCGCCTCGTTAAATTTCCAACTGCACAGGTGAGATAGGGCATATCTGACGCCCGGAAACTGGCGTCACAGGTTGGGACGGTGACGGTTCAGTCGTTACATTGCGCCAAAAACATATTATTAGTTATCAATTTCATTTTTGTTGCGTTTAACGAAGGAAGTAACAGCAGATTGAAGGAGACAGGAAAAGCTCGTATGCTACTTCACAGTGTAGTGTGACTCTCACAAAATGAGTACAGCGTAAGCAGTGGGTGCGTACAATCAGCAGCAAAAGTTTGCAGGAAGCGAAATGTTCGATAAAGCTGAATTCCCCCTTTGTCTGGGAAATAAATGTTCTATAGCGCACTTGGCATTCCGACCTTTACAGTCGCCAGCTTAATTACAACCAAAAAGCACTGCTACAGCCACAAAATTACATTTGTCCTAGATCCAACGTCCCACAAACTTTTGCTTTTGATAGTACGTAAATGCATTAGTAAACTTTACCCAAGCGAAAAAAGCTAAGTTGAAAATATTGTCAAATAGCGTGACAAGCAAACAAGTTACCTATATATGTCTGTTAAAAAAACTAAAATGAATATGTAGGTGGTTAATTTTGTCATTTAGGCGCCCATGCCGGTGATGAGATTAGTAATTTTGTTTCAGTTTGTAGGTGCTGTGTGTATAAGTGGTGATCAAGCGATATATGTGGCATGCCATTACAGCATCTGGAAGTATAACAACCGAATAGAGAAGTACAGCAGATGTGAAGCCAGTCACGTGAACGGCCAGTGCTTCAACAACTTAAAATAAGAGCTAGAAAAACATCTGATATAGGAATGTATAAACGAGGTTGTGTGTTGTGATGTAATGTATCTATAATCTTCTGTAAATGTTTTTCTAAAGTCAGTGCGACTTGCAGATTC